>JAGFMF010011606.1:2686736-2714697 GCA_019455555.1 Galemys pyrenaicus | reverse complement strand
ATCCTCCCCCCCCCCCCCCCCCATATCTCTGGCTTGTGCCCTGGTGCTTGTATGCATAAGTAAATAAATCTTTAAAAAAAAAATTATAAAAAAAAAAAGATTTATTTATGTAAGTAAGAACTGGGGTGCAGGCCAGAGATGCAGAGGTGATAGGATTAACCAGAGACAGTAGGGAGCAGAGCACACAGACTGACTGAAACACACTGCTGAGGGGAGCAGCGGGCAAGACAGGAGAGGTCTGCTGTGCCATGTGGGTCACCTCCCTGGCCAGGGAATGAACTCGTGCTGCAGTGGCTGTGCATAGCTTCATAGTGCTGCCACTTAACCCCTTGTTCCACCAGGGAGGCTCCACACAGCTTTCTGTGGACCAAGGGAAAATTCATGTGCTTTAATGTCCCAGCCCCACCCCAGATTCTGATTCTAGAGATTTGTGGCAGGATCAGGGGGTCTCTGTGTTAGAAAAGATCATCCCATAACATGAAGGCGAGTGTGTGTTGACAAGCCCTGCCGGAGTGGTTGTTCCTTTAGGTGCGTGCAAGTTTATCTGGATAAATTGGAGTCTATCAAAAAAATTTGAGGATTCCCCACTCGTAAGCATTCAATTAAAGCAAGCAGAGTGTAGTGAAGGAACATAAGCTTTGCAGGCAGACAACTCAGCTCCATTGTCATTGGGCATATGGCCTCTGCAAGCTGCCTTTCCTTTCTTGGGCCCTTTCTGTGTGGGAAGTAGCAGCATGACCACCTACCTAGCAGTGTCAAGGAGTGAACTGAAAACCACTTGGTCATGAATGACTGAGTACATCCTCCATGCCCGCCACTGTGCCAAATTTTACCTTCATTCTGTGTGGTGAAGATACTGTCATCCCCACTTTATAGTTGCTGAAGTTGAGACTCTCAGAGAGTTTAGGTTATCTGTCAAAGTCACTCAGTTATCGGGGAGCAGAACCAGGATGGGGCCTGAGTGTAACTTTTAGGGTTGGCGCTCTGAAACTGTGCTTCGCCAGTGGCACAGCAGGCATACACAGGGAATGTAAGCTTCACACTAAGGAAATCTGGCTGAGAGTCAGATGCCTCTGACATTTACTGTGGAGGTACCTACTTTCCCAGGAGTTGGCCAGCATTCTGTCATGTCTTTTTAATAGTTTTAACAACTAAATGGGGCCTCCCTGGTGGCACAGGGATTAAAGACAACACTATCAAACTATCGCCAGCCACTGCGGCCTGAGTTCTATCCCTGGCTAGGGAGATCCACGTGACCCACATGACACAGCAGACCTCTCCTGTCTCGTCCGCTGCTCCCCTCAGCAGTGTACTTCAGTAAATCTGTCTGTTCTGCTTCGCACTCTTTCTCTGGTGAATCCTCTCACCCATTATACCTCTGACCTACACCCCAGTTCTTATATGCATGAATAAGTCTTAAAACAAACAAACAAATAATTACCAGATCCCCTTTAATCTCTTGTTCCTTCATATTACTAAATGCTAGTATGTTCTCTCTACTTCTGAGGTAAGATGGGGAAAGGACATGCAGGCATACTTATTATAGTACATCCGTATGTGGAAAGGTAAGGTGTTGGAAGTCACATCTCACCTGGTGCTTGACTGATTGGAAATTTCTGGTACTTCACATAGATCCTTGTATTAAGTTCTCCTTTCTTGACTGTTATAATGAAGTGTCTCTGGCACACCAACATTATATATTAGGTATAATAAAGGTAATATTATTTAAACTTTTCTAGCAGAATTTATAAAGTGCAGTGCCTCTGGAAGCCAACCAGGTAAATGAAACGATGGGGCAAGCTGGGTGTGAAGAGTATGGTTCCCCTGCTCCAGCGTATGTGCTGCGATGGGCCCAGGGTTGCTAGAGCTGTAATTTTTAACTGCTATATGTTGGATACATCTAGTATCTATAAGCCAATTTCACCCTATTGAGATAAGTTTGTGACCTCTGCTATAGGAATACCAATATTATTATGATAGCTGCTACTTTCTAAGCAGAGAGGTTTAGTAACTTGTGTTAGGTTTCACAGCTGGGAATGAGGGAGCTAGGACTTTATTATCCCCTCTCTTATTCAAAGCCTTGCTCTGAGGCACTATGCTGTTCTACCTTTATGTAACTAAGGACACTGCCTTTATGTAACTAAGACAGGGATTGGCATTTTTCTCTGTAGGACCAGATAGTAAATTTCAGCTTTGTAGAGCTATAAGGTGTCTGTTGTAAACACTTGAGCCCTTGTAGTGCAAAATCAGCCATAGACATTATTTAATTCAATAACCATGGCTATGTTGCAATAAAACTTTATTTACAAACACAGGTATAGCCCAAATTTGGCCCATCGGCAGTTAAGTAACTACCACTTTAAAGGAAGAAATGTAAGCTTGTCTGAGGCCACATTCCAGGTTAGCTATGACCCAAGCAACACTACTGACTGCCAGATGTTCTCTACTTACTTGAAGGAAATACATTTCTCAGGTAGCTAATGACAACATTTCTAGAAAGAACTGTGCAAGAAAAGCAGCCAGCCTCCACAAGCAAGATTCAGTGGCAGTCCCCAAACACATTTGTGGTGCCTCCATGAAGCAATCTGGCAGCTACTAGAGACAACATGACCGTTCCTTTTCAGTAGCTCTCAAAATGTACAAACGGTATAGAAACCCCAGGTAGGAGAGAGCAGAGTTAACCCACGTCAGCAGGGGCATGACTGATTTATTAAGTATCAAGAGTCCCAGTAGGCCATGGCTGCAGAAACTGACAAGCATGGCTTACTAACAGAAGGACTGGGATCCTGGCCAGCATCCAGCCAGAAAGTTCCATTAGCACCAGAAGGGAACCTTCACTTCAAGGACTTCCAAGGCCATTGCATAGCTGAGGTCAGCAGCTACCTGGCTAGACCACAGTTAGGGCAGGCAGAGCTGATGTGTGACAGAAACGCAAACCTCAGCACTCAGGACAAGTAGGACACATGGTCAAAGGTAATTAGAGCAGCTCTCCTCAGATTTCAGGAGACTGGACAGAAATGAGAATGTTGGCCTGTGCAACTTTTGCATAAACAGTATACAATATTCATGTTTCCACTTTATAAATGACCCACACTGAGGCCCTGGGGGTGTTCGTGTGTAAATTTGGTGAGACCACTGTTTGGTCCAACACCAGTGGAGATGTCATTATGAAGGAATTTTTTAGATGTAATTAACAGTAACTCAGTAGACTTTGAGGAAAGCAGATCATCCTCCATAATGTGGGTGGACTTCATCCCATCAGGTGACACTCTTAAGAGAAAGACTGAGGTTTTCCTGAGGAAGAAGGAGTTCTCCCTTCGGACTGCCCTGGGACTCCATCCTGCAGGTTTCATAGTTACCAGGAACTGTGAGACAATTCCTTAAAATACACCTGCTCTCTCCCTCTTCATCTATATGTCTATAAATGCACATACCCTTCCTTATGGTTGTTTCTCTGGAGAATCTTGATGCTTACAAGTCCATAGAGGTAGGTATGATGCAGTGTCCTAAAGCTTTCTTTCTTTTTCTTTTCCTGGTCACAACAGCAAAAATTTCTAGAGTATTGTCCAGTGATGTGTGAGAGCTCTCTCAAACTCCCTGATACCATCCTAGTCCAAATTTTTTCTCACTCAAATTACTGTAGTAGTTTATTTTTTTAATATTTATTTATGCATACAAGAACTAAGGTGCAGGCCAGAGGTGTGGGGGGTGAGAGGAGTCACCAGGGACAGATTGGGGAGTAGAACAGGGAGACAGACTGAAATACACTGCTGAGGGGAGCAGCGACCACGTAGGCCAGCAGTGGCTGCAGATAGCTTCGTAGTGCTGAGACTTAACCTCTTGTGCCACCTGGGCAACCCTAGTAGCTTCTTTACTGGTCTCTCTGCTTCCACCCTTGTCCCATACCAGGCATCAGAGGGATCCTTTTCCAAACACATGTCAGATCAGATCCTCTTATATTCAGAATGTTCGAAGTTACATAGGACCCTGAGACTCCCACCATCACAGCACCACCACTGTGCTCACCCGCACTGGCCTCTCATTACTGCTCGACCACGGCAAGGCTATTCTCACCTCAGGCACTCACAGTTGCTCCTCCTCCGCTCAGAAGCTTCCATCTACTAGAGAGCTGCGTGGTATTTGCTCAGATCTCAGCCTCTCCATGCAGCCTTCCTGCCATGCCATCTAGCACTGCCCTTATTCCCACCTCATGGTGGTTCCTTTTTCTTTACTAGAAGGTGAACTCTCCGAAGGCAGAGGTTTATCTGTTTTGTTGAATGTTACTAACTGCAAAACCTAAAATATTGTGGGGCTCCTAGCACGCAGTCAGGAAATACTTGTTGCGTGAGTGAATGGCAAACTACCAGTAGCAGACAATGGTAATATCATATCGTGTGATAAGTACCGCGACAGGAACAGAGCCCAGAGGAGACAACAGCCATACAGCTTAAGTAGGGGAGGCCTCCGACAGCAAAGAAAAGTTGGCCAAGCAAAAATTGATGGAAACAGACTATTTGGCAAAGGGAATCCTAGCAAAAAAAAAAAAAGACCCAGCAGGGAACAAGAGACATGTACATGGCATGGAGCACTTTCCACTTACGCCACCACAGAGGCCCTAAAATCTGTTTGGATCACAGGTAGAAGTTGAAACTAACACATTAGGCTGGAGCAATAGTTCTCAAAGTGTGTTCTATAGAACCCTAGAAGGTGGTTCCCTGGGATTGTTCCCAGTGGATTCAGCAAGATCAGAAATATTTTCATAATACTAAGACATAATTTGCCTTTTTCATTATTTTGACATTTTAATGGCACAAAAGCACTGGTGGGAAAACTGGTGGAACCAGTGGCACCAAGATGTATGATTATTCTTCACCACTATGTACTTATAGTAAGAAAAAAAAATCAACTTCATTTAATCTTTTTGATGAACACAAATGATTCATTTTATTAGATCTGGACGTCCAAGGTCTTTAATGTTCTATGTGATGAAACGGGAAACTCACCTACCATGCACTTCTGCTGCAAAGTATGATAGGTGTCCAGAGACGTCCTTGTGCAGCTGTTTGAGTTGAACTAACTGCTTTTTTATGGAACATCATTTTTCATTAATGGGAAGATTGACAAGTTCTGGTTATTTGGCAAAGGTTTTCTTGAAAAGTGAGCATACCACTTCAAAGGAAATTATTTATTGTCAATGACAAAATTTGAGGGTGGAGGCAGAAATTAGAATTTTAGGAAACTTGTGTCTGTTCCTTTGAACTTGGTAGCTTCTCAATATTTAAAGATCTATCTGATGAGACAAGTGATGATAATAACGGCTGTGAAATATCTGCTATTGTATAATGCAAGATTTGGAAGATTCCATAACTCTGAACCATTATTTTCCCAAATGACCAGTGCATGCTGTAACAAGAGCATGCCTAGGGGAAAGATCCACTCAAGGTACAAGAGACAGGACAGTGGACTCTAAAGAAATAGCATGAAAGTGCATTGATATGGGTTCAGGTGCTATACTTCAGCTAGCCTTTAACAAACAATGAAGGTTTCCTCTAAGGTTCCCCCTACTACCCAGGAGCATGAGGATTTGATAGGTTATTTTTGGGGTTTGGAATGCTATCTCCACTAATGTATATGGAACGAGATCTTGGGCATTTCTACCCCAAAAATAACCTACTAAATAAAACTGCTCTACTTTTGAGTAGCAGGAAAAACCTGTTCAAATAAGAATATTCATAAATACCTGAAAAGGCTACTAAAGTACTCCTTCCTTTTCCAAACACATAGCTGTGTAAGACCAGATTTTCTTCACTCATTTCAACCAAAATAAAAGCTCATGCAGATTAAAAGCCAAAAAAGATGAGAACTGAACAGTCTTCTTTTAACCATACGTTAGATTTGCTACATTTAAAAACAACACCAATCTTCTCATTAATTTAGTTTGGAAAATGTAATCATTTTCCATGGAAATCTGCTATTTCAATAATAGCACATAATAAAATAATAAGTATTGTTATTTGAAATGGATTAGTTTCTAAATATTCAACTGGGTTATAGGTCAGAGGTGTGGAAGGTGAGAAGACTCACAGGAGATAAAGTGGGGAATAGAACAGGCAGATTGACTGAAGTACACTGCTGAGGGGAGCAGCAGTCAAGGCAGGAGAGGTCTGCTGCGCCATGTGGGTCAGCTCCCTGGCTGGGGATCGAACTTGTGCTGCAGTGACTGCAAATGCTTCATAGTGCTGTGCTAAACCCCTTGTGCCACCAGGGAGGCCCTCAGCTAAATTTCTAATGTGGTAAATATCCATAAATAAAAACAAATGCTTCTTGTGCTCTTCAACACTTGAAAGGCAAAGAGCTCAAGAACTACCAGGCTAGAGGGTTAGCATGGTTGGGTACAGAAGACGATGGAGAAAGGGTAGGACACAGCAATAGAAGGGGGTATGGGAACCCAGTTAGAAGGTGGAAAGCAATGAAGCCTAAAGGGGACAAAAGGGCAGCACTGAGTGGAGGAACAACACTCAAGAGCGGGGAAAGGAGCAGAGAGAGTGGCACTCAGGTTGGTTGCTCGGACATCCAGCTACATGGAAGTGCCATTCACCAAGGCATGGAAGAAAGGAGAAAGGGTCGACAGGAACACGTGAGCTGTGTCTAGAACATGATGTGGTAGGGCAGGTGGGAACTTTGTGCTTATAAGAGGGCAGTTTGGGAGGGAGACTGAGACTTGTGGGGCAGGGCTTGGAAGTTATGGATAGAGCCACAGGAGTGAATGATCTCGGGGGAGAGAGCACTCACTCCAAACAGAGGGACCAGTGAGTAGGAAAGTGGGCTCAGGAAGCAGAGCCTAATCAATAATGCTAGTGGCTAGGGGATTCAGCCACAAGAATGTTGTTACTGACCTGGGCAAAAAATAAACACAAGGTAAAGAACAGAGAGAGGTAAGGAGCAGAGAGAGAAAGGGCAAAGGGAGAAAAAATGTAGGGCTGAGGAGGGCAAGGTTTTTAAATGTGAAAGCATGGCAGACAGCTATGCTGTCACTCCTTGCAAGGAGGGAGGTTATCCAATGGACCTAGTCACATGTGCCTATAAAACTTATTCCATCTGGAAACTGAAGGGGACATCAGAGAAGTTCAGCGCATAAAGAAGCTTTAATACAAGGTTGCTACTTGAAAATGATAAGGAATGAGGGTGGCTGCTACAGCAGAGAATGGCCCCTGGTGGAGACTTTACAGCCACAAGGAACTGTTTTGTGTCGAAACAAGCTTAGCGGTGATTCCCAAGAAACCATCTTGATTGTGGCCATGTTGAGACCCAGTGGAGCCCACCTAGGTTTCTGACCTCCATTAGTTACAAAGATAAAAATAAATGGGCGTTGGCATAAGCTACTAAATGTGTGGCATTTAGTTACACAGCAATAGAAAACTAAGAAAGGTAACTTACCTGTCAGTGGATTCTGACTTCCCAGAGTACTTCTAAGAAAAAATCCCACTGATTCTGACTCACTGCTGCATCCGCTATGGATACCACAAGGTTATGATTCCTTGAGTCAGAGCTAAAACAAAGTTCCTGGACTAGTGCAGCAATGAGGCTGCCATCAGTATGGAAGCCACACAGTATTCAGCTATAGTTAGAAAAGTCTTCTTCCACTCAGGTCAGAGACCACTGTGTGGATGCCACAAGCAAGAGTACACCAAAATGAGGAGACCTGAGATGCCCTGGGACGACAGCTATGGCATAGCATGAAACAGAGCTCACCAGTGCCAACATGGTTACCTTTTTGCGTGGCCGGAGCTGGTCCCGCCATTCTTTCAGGTTCTGATTATGGCACTCATCCAAGGCCTTCAACTTCTGGGTTTCATGCTCTACCAGGAGGTGACATTTTTCATTCTGTAACAAATTCCAGGCAGAATAGATAAGTTGAGAGGCAGAGGCACTAAGGACTGAGCCACACATACATCACCACAAGGGCACCAGCACAGTCTCATTTTTACTTCTCCTGGATTATAAACCCCATTTATATAAAGCTGTAGATGTGTAAATACATATTTACCAAGAGGTTCCTAGAGAAATTCCAGAATACTAGTTTCAACAGTCATTTGGGTAGTAGGATCTGTAATAACTATGCAGCTTTCTTTTTTGTGCTTTTTACATTGTTTGAATTTTTCAGTCTATCTTTTAAATAAGGAAACTATTAACACTATTAACATATGACTATATAATGACCTAGTGCCATCACCCATGGCAACCACTATTTTACATGTATTTCCTGTCAGGCTCTCTGCTATGTGTTTTTTAGCTCATCCTGGATATACAATTCTGTAATCTGCCATCCCCTCTTAGCATTATCCTATAAACATTTTCTATAATGACTATAAAGTTTTCTACGATCATTTGTAATGCCTACAGAATATCCCAGAGTAGGGACCGATCAAATTTATTTAAGCAAACCCATTTTGGCCACTTTATGTGCTTCTAATTTTCAGTTATAATAATACTGTGTTAGAGACTAAATTGTGTCTCATCGAAATCCATGTTAAAGTTCTACTCCCCAATGAGATGGTATTTGTAGATAATTAGGTTTAGATAAGGATGGGGCTTTTGTAATGGAATTAGTGCCCTTTTTTCTTTTTCTTTTTTTTGCAGAGGTAGGAGCTCTGACTCATTCTCATCATCACTCGAATTAGTGCCCTTTTAAGAAGAGACACTAGAGGATTTCCTTGCCCCTCCCTGGCACACTTCATTTCTGTTCCTTTTCTCCTTAATAAAACCTTTTCTTTCTCTAAACAAAAAGAAGAAGAGGAGACACCAGAGAGCTTGTTCTCCCTGCCAGATGAGGGCATAGCACAAAGGTCACTATCATAATTCAAGGAGAGAGGTTTCCAGGCTCTAGCACTAAGGAAAAATGTGTTAAGTCACCCAGTCTGTGGTATTGACTGAGATCATCTATGTACATAAACTATAATTTTTTTAAGGTTTATTTATTCATGCATACAAGAACTGGGGTACAGGCCAGAGATGTAGGGGGTGAGAGGATTCACCAGAGACAGAGCAGGGAACGGAACAGGCAGACTGACTGAAATGCACTGCTGAGGGGAGCAGTGGGCAAGACAGGAGAGGTCTGCTGTGTCATGTGG
Organism: Galemys pyrenaicus; assembly: GCA_019455555.1. Lineage (NCBI taxonomy): Eukaryota > Metazoa > Chordata > Mammalia > Eulipotyphla > Talpidae > Galemys > Galemys pyrenaicus. The sequence goes on along the minus strand of JAGFMF010011606.1, from coordinate 2,705,566 downwards.
GTCACATCTCTGACCGGGGGTCGAACTCGTGCTGTAGTGGTTGTGGATGCTTCACAGTGTGGTGAACCCCTTGTGCCACCAGAAAGGCCCCCATAAACTATAATTTTCTTTATCACATATTTCCTCAGGAGAGATTTATGGCAACAGTATAGGCCATGAACCTGGCTGAGGTGCTACCACCCTCACTGTTCTCTGAGATAAGTCGTCATCTCATAAAATTTACCTGGAATCTTTCACAAGCAAGCAATCTTGTAACCTATAAGGAATTTGTAATAAGCAAAAGGGGTGGGAGAAATGGGGGAGAAGTACCTTTATCCAGGTACCTCTGCTTCTCTTGAAATAGAACCCCTTGAGGGATTTTAATTTTGGACTTCAAGCTCAAGAGTTCTGGGAGTTTACAAATTGTTTAGTTAAGGATAATAATCAGAGCATCTCTGCCGGAGGCTGGGTCTCTAGCACATACTTTCTTTTTTTAAAGAGTTATTTATTGGGGCTAAGCACTGTGTTTTGAAGCATCCGAGCCACTGCAGCACAAGTTCAATTCTCAGCCGGGGAGGTGACCCACATGGCACATCAGACCTCTCCTGCTTCGCCTGCTGTTCCCATCAGCAGTGTATTTCCGTCACTCTGCCTGTACTATTCTCCATTCTTCTGCTCACCCCCACCCCCTACACCTCTGGCCTGTACCCCAGTCCTTGTATGCATAAATAAATCTTTTCTTTTAAATCTTAAAAAAAAGCTAAGGACTGGGGTACAGGCCAGAGGTATAGGGGGTGAGAGGATTCACTAGATTCAGAGTGGGGAGCAGAACAGGCAGATACATTGAAATACACTGCTGAAGGGAGCAGTCGGCAAGACAGTAGAGGTCTGCCACGGCATGTGGGTCACCTCCTTGGCCGGGGATCGAACTCATGCTGCAGTGGCTGCGATAGCTTCATAGTGCTGCAACTTAACCCCCTGAGCCACCAGGGAGGCCCTCGAACACTTTCTATGGCTTCTTTCAGTTAATCTCACATCAAGTAGGAGTGGGAGAAGATGAGTGGCTTGACTAAAATTCACACAGCATCAAGCTGCAGACCCCTGCCTGTCTGGCTTCAGTGCCTGTAGTGTTTCCTCCCTCCCTGTCCAGAAATTGCAAAATGGATCCAACAGTCCGAGCAGTTTCCTGAGATACCAGGTTTGAGTTGGTGCACCCCTCAGTTTGACAATGCCCCTCTCAACCACAAGGGGGCTCCAAGTACCAGCCGCTGGATGGGCTCAACTCAGAAGCCTGGAAAGTTGTCACCAGGGGGACCTTTTACCAGATCTTAATGGTGAGAAGCTCAAAAGCTTTTGCACTAGGATGTTAGCTTTGTAGATGGTCTTTACCAAGTTAAGGAAGTTCCCCTACAGTCATGGGGAGTGTTGATCAGAAATGGGTTTGGCTTCTGTCAGATGCTTTTTCTTGCTGATTGATGTGATTCTGTAATTTTTCTTCCTTAGCTTGTTGATGTCACAGATTACATTAATTGATTCTTCAAATGTTGCGCCAGCCTGGATAAACCCACTTAATCAAGGGTATCTAACTTTTTTATAATTGTTGAGTTTGATTTGCTGATATTTAATGAGAAGTTGTACATCTGTGTTCATGAGTGTTTCCCCGTCTTGTAATCTGTCTCCTAATGTGTGCTCTTGATATTAGGATAGCTGGGACACTTTTACCCAAGACCCAAGGATGACCAAGAAATCCAGGAGCAGTCTGCTGCCAGGCCCCAGGTAAGGCATTTTTAGTCTGTCATCTCAATTACAAACCCTCACTCCTGGGGCCTCCCTGGTGGTGCAAGGGGTTAAGCACTACAATGTGGGGCACCATCCCGGCCAGGGAGGGGACCCATATGGCATAGCAGACCTCTCCTGCCTCGCCCACTGCTCCCCTCAGCAGTGCATTTCAGTCGGTCTGCCTGTTCCGTTCCCTGCTCTGTCTCTGGTAAAACCTCTCACCCCCACCGCCCCTCCCACCTCTGGCCTGTGCCCAGTTCTCATATGCATAAATAAATAAATAAATCTTTAAAAACAAACAAACCCACAAAACTTCACTCCCATCCTGCTGGAGATAATCACCACCACCCATGCTGACTTTATGGATATAGGAACTATGCCTAGAAAAGGTGCTATGATTTGGCTGATGTCACGCAGGAAGGCAGTACTGAAACCCTGCCTTGTCCGATGAGAATCCTTCCATTTGTACAGTTTTTGGTCCCCTAAAGCTGACTGACTGGCTTGGGGAAAACAGGCTCCCAGGGTTGTGGGCTGAACCATGGTACCTGCAGCTGCTGCAGCTCACTCATGTTGCTCTCGCACTGGGCCGTCATGTCCCGCACCTGGTTCTCGTGTTTCTGCTGCTGCTGCAGTCGCTCTGACTTCTGCCTCTTCTCCTCCTGCTGGGAGAACTGCAGAGAGAGGGGGTGCCCCAGGAAGACACCATCAGAGAGGCTGGCTGGTTTGTGCACAGCCAGGCTACTTAAGTCCTCCTAAGTTGGGCAGGGTCCACATAAGACATGCAAGTGGGATCTGGGTGGAAAAGAAAAGGGGTTACCGGCAGAGGACGCTGCAGGATAAAAGCCTGGGTGTGAAAAGGAACAATGCGTGAGAAGACAGCTAAATCCACAGCCACAAGCCTGTGCTTCCTCTCCTGCCCTGAAAAGGGGATGCCCCACTGAGACTAATGATTCCGGGCTATAGCCTATGATTCGAGTCTGGCTGCACCTGTATCTAGACCACCCCCAGACCAGAATCTGTCCCCACATACCTGCTTGATCTTCTCGCGCTGCTCGGCAGCAGGTGCACCATTGATGTGCAGGCTCTTTTTGTACATGGCCATGCGTGTCTTGCCCTCGCTCCTCTGAATCTTGGGCAGCCGCGCCTTCTCCTGCTGCTGCCGCACCTTCAGCTGCTCCATCATGCGCTGGTTGTAGCGCTGCATCTGCTCCCGCTCCTGAGGGGCACACAGTGGGGCAGTCAGCTGTGCTCAGGCTCAGAGGCCAAAGGCTGCCACACCCGTCTCGGGAGCCCAGGGCCTACCAAACGGCCCAGGGTGCGCAACAGAGCAGGGCTTAAGTGACAGCAGAAGTAAAAGAACATTTCTGTTTTCCCTTTTAAAATAAGGTTTTGATTTTTGCCTTGTCCTCTAATCAGTGTTTGCGTGCCATCATGAGCTAGTACCTTTAGCAAAATGTACATGGACAGGGGTGTTTTATTAGTGTTGGTGGCAGGTGTCAATTAATATTTTTGATGAAGTCTTGATAAATTTGATTTTCTTTTGCCTAGCACTTCTTTGTATTTCAAAACTCAGCCACGGCATCACCTCCTCCAAGAAGCATCTCCTGATTTCTTAGCCCTACACCAGCTTCCCTCACTTACTTAGATCAGGGGTGTCATTACCCACACCTGCTAAGCATCCAGACCTGTTCATCTGTCTCTGTCCCCAGTAAGGGGGCTAAATTGAGGCAATGACCCAGAAGTAGAGGGTGCTTTAGCCACACACAGCAGGGGCACTCGCCTGGGGAGGTTGGGGCGGCTTCCTAGAAAATGTACTGTTTATCTAAAAGCATTCTGAGGGAATGCGTAAGGAAGAAAGGAGATAAGATGAAAAAAGAAAGATACACGCACTGAGGGCCAGAACCAGTGCAGGAGCTACGCGGTTTCCCCTATTCTTGGCCACTCCATCTGAGGTAGGACATCCCCAGGAACTCCCAGGGCCCCACTGTGGCCACTCCTGGCTCCTCTCATGAGCACAGATGGCACCCCATTCAGGGTGTGGCCGCCTGCTCTCCCTTGGCAGCCCCGCCCACCTGACCAGGAGTCTTACCTTCTCGTGTTTGCGAACCAGCTCATGCCGCTGCAGGAAGTACTGATCTTTGAGTTGCTGCTTCACCAGCTGGTGCCTCTCTTGCAGGTGATGCTCTTCCATCTCCCATAGCGCCGCCTCCCGGTCTGCAGAGGACACACCACCTGGTAAGGTGCGGACTGCCAGGGTCCCAGCTGGACCCTCTGAGAGGGCTCCTCCCACGGTAGCTGATAGCTGTGACACCTCTTTATGCTGGCTGAGCTGGCTGAGCCAACTCAGAGAAACTTCCTTAATAACAAAGAGATGGTGGCTCCCAGCAGCACGAATGTTTCTAACTCAGAGCCAGAGACACTGGAGACCTAGCCAAGAGCCAGCTCCATCACTGGGATTTGGAATGAGGAAACAATCTCCTGTACGTCTCAGCTTCTACCTCTGCCGAATGGACACAACTGTACCCGAGGGAGAAATGCCACAGACAGCGCTTGTGCATTGGCCCCCAGGAGTTCCATTGCCCTCCATACTCTGAGTGGCAGAAGTTCTCATAAGGGATTCCCCAGCCTGCAGCTCAGTCAGAATACCATTACACCACAGTAGTTACTTCAGCACCAAGGTGAGATTTGTGTTCTAGGCCTGGGTCAACTACACATTAACTTGGCAACCTCAGCCAAAGGGCATTCACCCTCCAAGCCTCGGTTCCACTGTCTATGAAAACAGCTAGAATGATAGACCTGCCCTGTAGGTGAGGAGTCAGTGACACGAAGGCATGAACTGACTGGCACACAAGCTAGCTTAGCAGTTGCTTGACATCTGATGCTCTCATTAGGAGCTGTGGGGCCATCCCCACCCACCACCACCCTCTTAACCCACCTCTCATTTGCAGTTTCCACCCACTCTACATCACTTCCCTTTTCCACCCCTTAATATCCTGAATGGTATCAACAAACAGTGTTGGTGATAATTGGTGTCTCTGCCTCAGTGCAGACCTGGGTGGACGTTTTCCTCATATTGCAACATAAAGGAAGATGTTTGGTTTTAGAGTAAAGAAGCACTACTGTTCTAGTTCATTCCTGGGGTTGGGGTCATTTGCAGAGATTCTGGGTCAACATAGCACTGCTGCCAGACACCCACCTCGAAGGAGCTCCTGCTTCCTCGTGAGGCACTCGCGCTCCTTGTCACAGATCTCCCGCCTGTTGTCAGCGGTGATCCTCTTCATCGCCTGTTCCAGGTCCTCCTTCTGCTTGGCTACAAAGTCCCGGTCCTGTAGGGGAGGGAGGACAGACTTTTACCCAGCTCTGAGTTTAGTGCCGCAACTTTTATTTTTATTACAGGAGTAAAGTCATCATAATGCAAAAAGAAAATATAGGGAGGGGAAATTTGAGATTTCAAGATGGATCAACCAACAATGACACAGGCTTTTACGGACCAAGGTGTTTTATTTATTTACTTTGAAGCAGTAAGGATGACTTTATTTATTTATACATATAAGAACTGGGTATAGCCCAGAGGTGCACAGAGGTGAGAGGATTCACCAGAAACAGAGTGGGGAGTAGAACAGGCAGAGCTACTGAAATACATTGCTGAAGGGAGCAGTGGGCAAGAAGGAGAGATCTGCTGTGCCATGTGGATCCCCTCCCTGGCCGTCTGGGGGTCAAACTTGTGTTTATCAGGCTGGCAACAGCCTGATAGCATTGTGTCTTTAAACCCTAAACCACGAGGAAGGCCCCCATTTCTTAATCATTATTGAGTTCTGATGATGGGTCTGTGGGGCTCGTTAGACTATTATACTTAATTTTCTATAACAAAGAATAAAAAGTAATGGAATAATTTAGGAAACAACTAAGAAGAAACTAAAAACTTCCCAATAACCCTATCAGAGGTAGCAAGTATTTGAGGTATAGCTATATGAGTATATCTACATCAATTGTTATTATCTCACAAGATTTAAAAATACTTGAGGAAATATCTATATACTCATGTTTATAGCAGGCAACGGGTGGAAACAAGTGATCACACAGAGTCAGATAACTGGAACATCATTTGGTCTTAAAAAAGGAAATTCTTACAAAGGCTAAGCATGGATGAATCTTGAAGACATTATGTTAAGTGAAACCAGCACAAAAGAACAAATCAGTACTAGAAGAAATAAATTTAGCAAGGTCTACATATAAGATCAGTGTACAGATGTTGATGTAGTTCTATATTCTAGCAATGAGCAACTGGACATTAATATAAAAAAAAAGAAACAGTACTTGGTGTACCAAAGCACCAAAGACATGAAATAAGTATCATTCCAAGAAAATATGGTATGATTCCATATATGAGGTCAAATGTACAGAGACAGGAGTAGAAGTATAGCCACCAGGGCTGTGGGGAGGAAGGGCTGGGAGCTGCTGAGGGTGGGTGTAGAGTTCCCAGTTTTGTGAGATGATGGCAGCAGCAACATGAATGTACTTCATGCCACTGACTCGTACACATATGGTTAAGCTGGGACTCCTGTCCTTCCAGTTTCATGAAATCATTTAATATTATAGTGACATTTCGGTAGCTAAAAGTCCCTGAACTGGGCCTCCCTGGTGGTCTCAGCATCATGAACTGCAGTGTAAATTCAATCCCTAGCCAGGGAGCTGACCCACATGGCACAGCAGACCTCTCCTGTCTCACCCAGTGCTCCCCTCAGCAGTGTGTTTCAGTCTGTCCGCATGTTCTATTCCCTAATCTGTCTCTGGTGAATCCTCTCACCTCCCTCTCCCACCACACCCACACCTCTGGCCTGTACCCCAGTTCTTATATGCATAATAAATCTTTTTTTTAAAAAAGTCCCTCAACCTCTATGAGGGTTAACCCCCAGAATTAGTCTCTAGCAGCAGAATACCCAGGCCCAAGGACATGCAAAATTTTGAGGCTCTTGATGCCTTTTCCAAATCAGCCTCCAGGGAATGAGGTCCTGTCTCCCCCACCCTCCAGCATCCTTTCTCTAATCACAGCCTCAGGAAGAGGTTGCAGGATATATGATGGTGGCCTGAAGAGATCATGACATCGGCGTCAGAGTAGGTCTGAGGCCTTGGCTCCCACTGTTAGCCCCACACTGTCACCTCTGAACCTTGCTTTCTTTCCCTGCAAAGGGGGAACTGAAAAGTACCTTCCCTGGTGACACCATATCTGCATTTGTAACATGGATTCTGCTATTCTACGTACCTTTGGGCAGAAGCAGCAAGATGTGTAGACTATAGAGAAAGCGGTGAAAGGGGTCTAGGACAGACCCAGAAGGCCATAGCGTGTGAGAAACTGGTGTTATCTTATGGAAAAACAGGGAGCTGGCACAGAGCTGAGGGAGGGGGAGATGTGACATTACCACATTTGTAATCTGTATTGGTCAAGGGTGAGAGAAAGGACTGCAGGGGTGTGGTGCAAGGAGGAACTCTGGAGAGCAGCAGGGACAATGGCCAGGTACCTTAATCTATCCAGATATAGTTAGGAGAATGAACACTGCTTCAGGAGGTCATAAGGAATTAGAGGGAAAGGAGGACTGAGGAACGACAAATTTGCTGGCCGGACAACAGGATGGAGGATGGTGCTTAGAACAGGGCCAGGTCTGGGAGATCACTGCTTTGATGTTTTTGACTCCAGAAGATGTCAAGTGGACAGATGGATATGCTGGTTTGGTCAAGGCAATATGACACACAAAAGCCCTAAAACAAGGCAGGAGACACCAAAGGCTTTGGGGGAGATGGAAATAAAGGGCTGGGGTGTTCAGAGATGGGCAAGCTCACTTCCAGGTGGTGGGTAGGCAATCAGAGAAGGCTGCGTGGGGGAGGTGAGAGTAGCCATGAAGAATGAGCTACTGTATTTAGAAGAGCTAGCATTTGAGGGGCAGGGTATGAGCAAAACCAGAGAGGAGATCAGGTCACCATTCTCAAACCTGGGGACCCAAGGCCCTCCACTCTGGATTGATAGCCAAGGACTCACCATAAGTTGCTTTTTCTGAGCATGTTCATCCATCTTCTGCTTCATACTCTCCTTCCGCTGCTGGCGTGGGAGCTTCTCCACTTCGTTCTTCATCTACACAATAGACAACAGAGAGCAGTGGTCAGGTACCTCATCGTGCTTCCTAAAAAAGCAATCTTTAACTCCAGAACTCCTGGTTTGGGAACTGAAGATGAAGCTCAGCTTTCCAACCCATCTCACAGGTGCCCCACACCTGTACGCTGCTGGCTCCTATGGTCCCAGAGCAGACAAGGGCTGTTTTTTGACTACCTAGTATTTGACTCCTTCTGATAACAGTGCCTCAGGTGACTTTAGGGCAGCATTTCTCCACATAGAAAAAACTTTTTTTATACATACAAAAGCTGGGGTGTAGGCCAGAGGTATGGGGGGGTAAGAGGATTCACTAGAGACAAAGTGGGAAGCATAATAGGCAGATCTACTGAAATATACTGCTGAGGGGAGCAGTGGTCAAGACAGGAGAGGTCTCCTGTGCCATGTGGGTCAGCTCCCTGGCCGGGGATCGAACTCATGCCACAGTGGCTGGCCATAGCCTCATAGCCCTAAGACTAACCCCTGTGCCATCAGGGAGGCCCCTTTTCTCCACTTCTTGCTCATCATTGTACCACTGCCCACTTGGCATCTTCTGGAGTCTCAAAGACATCAAAGCAGTAGTCTTCCAGACCTGGTTCTGTTCTTATATTCTGAGGGGGCACCATCATCCATCATTGTGCCCACTTTCCTCTTAGGGGGAAACAGATTCCTTAAGAGAAACTGCTAAAGCTCAATCAAGAAAACCAGAGACATTAATGGAAAACCACAGACCAATATCCTTTTCCTCAATATCTATTCCAAAGTCCCAGGCCTCTCTGATGGCCTAGGTGTTAAGTCTCAGTGCTATCATGAATCTGCATGCTAAAACTACAAAACACTAAGGAAGGATATCAAAGATGAGTTCAGTAAGTGGAGAGACTGTGTTCATGGAAAGGAGACTCAGAAGCTCTCAGATTTTTATTCTCCCTAAACTGATTCACAGATTCAACTCAGTCTCAATCCTAGCAGACATTTTCACTGAAGTCAACAAGCTATTCTAAGGTTTATATGGAAAGACAAAGGAACTACAACAACCAAAACAATTCTGAAAAAAGAACAAAGTTGGAGGACTCCGACTATCTGATTTCATGTACTGTAAAACTACATTGTAATATTGGTGAAGGACAAATAGATAAATGGAACAGCATACAGGCAACAGCCACTTAGAAAGAGGCAAGAGCACTGACTCATGTCAAGCCCTGAGGACCCTGAGGAACTAGCCCCACTCTCCAGCTGAAATCCACAAAGAGGCAGAAGGGGTGAGCTAACTGAGACACCTGCCCTCTTACCAGGCCATCTTTGAGAAAGTCCCTGACCCGTTTTTTAACTTAAAAACTTTTCACTAAAATTTCCTCAGAGATTCTTCCGGAAACATAATCCTTTGGTGTTATGGTGATCCAAACTACTTCAGATTTTAGTATCTATTATCTTTGTTTTCTATGCCTGAGTTGAAGTCGTGACATGCTCTCACACATTCACTGGACTGTAGGGAAGCGGACCAGGTGAGCCCTTCCGTGCTCTGAACTGATTCATACGAAGTCCAATCGAGATCTGGGATCTATCTCCCTCTCCAGCATCCATATATTGATTTCTCTGGAGCTGCTTTGGGCTGGCTAATGCATCTGTGGGTTAATCAGAGGCTGCTGACCTGGGGACTGCACCCCTTCCCAGTTCGGTTCTTTACCCCTGCTGGTGCATCCTAACCACCAATCCAAAGGCTTCAGCAGCACCCTGGAGAACTCAGAGCCTCTGCCTAGGCCTCCCTTTCCTACTTGGGCACTTTGCAGGACTCACAGGGTGTGACCTTGGAATCACAGGAGTTCTGAGGACTGAGGAGTAGACCATAGATCATGGATATTCACCAGCCCCCAGCCAATAGGATCTCTAGCCCTCACTCTGGAAACTGATAATACCAGTGATAATGGCTAAAAGCAACCAAAAGGGCTATCATGTAGCAAGTGTGTACTAAGTGCCCAGTGCTGTCATTTCATCCACAGAGTAAACCTCATGAGGTAACCCTGTCACGACCTTCTTTCACAGAGAAGGAATCAGGATTGGTGGGTTTCAGAAGCCCACACCAGTTCAGAATCTGGACTCAAACTCAGGTCTTTCTCACACCAGAATCCACACAGCCATTTCACCATAACGCCATCCTCAAAGACCTGGCTTCTCTCCTTATGATCAGAAGAGTCTTCCTCTTTTCCTCCCAATGATAAACAAACAGTGTGTTCTCGGCTTCTTATGGCCATGTGACTCTCCACACTGACCACATCTTAGGATGAGGACAGTGCACAACCTGCTCATCTCTGCCTCACACAGGAGCTGGCAAATAGAGAGCACTAAAAGCACACATTTCCTGAACTGAATAACAAAACCCCCATAATTAGCTCTGGGAATGAAAAATAAACACAAGCCTACACTTTGGCCCTGAACCAGATTAAAGATAGCAGTCTCTGTTCAATGAGTAGGCCACGGGGTCCCCGAAGAACGGAGGACAGAAACAGGGATGCAGCCTTACCAGATGGCAGAAGCCAAGAGAGGAAAGAGGTCAAGCCATTTCTTTCCATGAACACTTTTTGAAGAAAACATCCAGGGAAAAAGGAAGTTTCTGAAAATGGAGTCTGCACAACAAGCCTAAGTAGCACAACTCTCACACACCGCCTCAAGGACAGGCCTGAAAACCTTACAGAGTCCTTCCGAAGTCCCACCTGGCGGAGGATAGGTGCTAGTAAAGATGAACAGCTCTCTGGCTCCCTCACAGACCCCCTATTTCAGCCTCCTCCTTATCCAACCCATAAAATCCCTACAGGCCCTCCCCTCATCCACCCGCCCCTCCCCAACGAACACACAAAGGTATGAGAGACCAGCTGTGGTGAGCAGGGTCGAGGAAAGGAACCCGAAAAAAACCCGGAAATAAAGAAGTAACAGACACAAAACAGAGCTTAAGAGAAGTGGGCCCCAGGATTACACAAGGCCTCTTACTCCAGTTCAAGCGTCCCAAGTGCCAGACACAGCTCATTTTTACCAATACAAACTGCCCCCTGCCCTCCTTGTTAGTTACTAGACAACGAATCATTTTCTTAGTATTTGTCCTTGTTCAGACGCACATTCACCACCAAGGTTCTGTGTTATCAGGCTGGACTGCTCTCCCTTCTAATGTAGTTTACTCCCTTGGCAATGGTTTCAGTGGCACAAGAGAGAATACCCTGATCTGTGCACAGGCCAGTCTTCCAGCTCACCCTGGTCAGTCTTTTAGCCATGACCAGTCTCCCTCCGGCCATGACCCAGATATTTCCTTTGTCTCAGCTCTCCATGCCTTAGGGGTCTCCAACACAAAGGGTGTGCAGACATAACAGGTGAGGAGCCAGGAGGGAACTGGTATCTCCTGAGGACATTCAGGAGCAGATCCCGAGCCTGATGTTTAATGTGCTGCTCACTGTTCAAAACATCTCTGTGAGGACTGCACAATTAAGTCATTACTAAAATAGCAAACTCCTGCCTATGGCCTATGGCCCTCCATGATCAACCCGTACCCACTGTCCAGTTTCACCTCACACTAACCTCCCCATCACTTCTGAGCTCGCACCACACATATTTTTCAGGTCCTTGAACCCTCTGGGCTCTTTCTTATAATCCAAGGCCTTTTTTGTACATGTTATTCCACCTTCCTGGAATAGTCTTCTGCCTGGCAGCATCCTTTGGTCTCAGTTTAAACCCAGTATCCTGAGAGACCTTTCCAGACCATTCTAAGGTAGATCTCTCTGTACCTCCTCTACTTAAGCAACCTGTTTGCTTTCACACATGGATGCAGTTGTTGGAAGTGGTTATATTTGATATTTTTTCTGTTCCTGATCATTAACAGCAACTTGAGAGTAGGAACCTATTTCATTCATTGTATCCTTGGCACCTAGCACAATGCCACAACTTCATTTAGACAGAGCCAACTGGGAAGCTTCTCTGAAGTCCCAGCTCACAAGCCACAGAGCCAAGACTTATAACCAGGCCTGACTCCTAAGCCTTTGCAACCTGCACTCGGCCTTAGGTGTGCTTAGCATCAGCTTCTCCTGTTCACACCTCATGCACCCCAGCCCATAGGCCCACCTTCTCAGCAGAAGCACCAAGACCAGGAGACAAATATGAATACCAAGGAACTTGGTACTTATCTTATAATCAAGATAAGTACCGGACTCCCTGGTGGCACAAGGTGGATGGAGCTCCTGCGGCCACTGAGGTGCAAGTTCAATTCCTGGCCAAGCAGGGAACCCACATGGCACAGCAGACATCTCCTGCCTTGCCCACTCCTCCCCTCAGCAGTGTATTCAGTAGATCTGCCTGTTTTGTTCCCCACTCTCTCTGGTGAATCCTCTCACCCCCACACCTCTGGCCTGTACCCCTGTTCTTGAATGCATAAATAAAATCTTTAAAAAGAAAAGTACCATTTTTAAAGACAAATTCATACCAAAAGAAAAAAAATCATGCTCAAAAGTATCAGAATATTAAATAGGATCCAGCCTAGTCCTTGCAGGACTGAATCAGCCTCATTGCCTTACCCTAATTTTGGCCCCACAGATCAAGTCTTTATTTTAAATAACTGCTAATCTGTTCATTATGAATATTTTGCATTAATTTTTATTTTAAAACATTACTTCAGAATATTATTTCTCAAATACTCAATTTTTTTTGGCCACCTCCCTCCCCTTAAATTTGGTGCCCACGGCAAATGCCTCATTTGTCCCCCTGAGTCTCAGCCCTGCTCAGCCTGAGGCCCCCTGCATACCCGGAGTGCCACACCCCTTACAGTGAAGACTGGGAGCTGGGCTCTGGGGCCCCAACACCATGAACTACACCTAAGATTGTCCACTCACTGCTATCAGCCAGACACCGGGGAGAACACGCCCACCTCAGGGCCTGCAACCCTCCTGTCCCCCTCCTCCCTCCTGTCTGGCTCCACAGGGGCAGATGTGAGCTGTTCCTTGGGACCCAGATACCATTCCCCAGGATAAGATGAGAGACAGGCTTCCCTCTCCTGTCTCGGGGCCAGCTAGCTTTTGCTACCCTTCTCCTCTGCAGCTGGGAGTGGGGGAGAAGGAGAGAGGCACACAGATCCCACCGTGGAGACTGCTATTCTGGGAGAAGGGAGGGCAACACATAGAGGGTATCTATCCTGTTTGCCCACCCAGCACTCTCTCTGGTAATAGCATCTCAAATGCCCTTGGGCCTCTTAGCTGAGATTGCTCTGCTGGGAGGTGTAGGAAGTGGCTGAGGCCACTTGGAGAGGGCCTGCAGGGAGCCACGTCAGTACAGAGGGAAGCAGGGAGGCAAAGTAGCGCCTAATGGTGCAGCTGGCATGTGAAGTGCCAACAAACCTGCACACGAACTTTTCAGGTATAGCAGCTCCCCCAAATTCCCTGTTGGTATGGTGGAATGGAGCTGCGATTTCAAATTCTTGTGACCAGAGGGTCCTAGTACTTCCAGCATACCTCCTTCTTCATCAGTTTGAGCTGCTCCTGGAACCTGCTGTACTCGCGATCCTGCTCCAGGCGGATCCGCTTGGTCTCCTCCCGGCGGCGCACAGCATGGTCCTGCTCCATCTTCTCCACTTGCTGCTTCTGCTGACGCTCCAGGTTCTCCAGCTCTGTGTCATAGAACTTCTTCTTGGCCTGGAAGGAGCAGAAGAGAAATTCAGCAAAGTCACTTTATACCTGGGTGGGAGATGGGAAGCAGAATGGAGGAGCCCAGAGCTTGTACTTTGATGTCCCACTCCCAGATCTACCATCTTTTTGCTGTGTTATTGGACCTCACTGAGTCTGTTTCCTCATGAACAGAAGGGAACCAGACCGTCTACCTCACAGTCTGTTGCATGATGCTCAACAAACATGACGTTCCTCTAGAAGGTCTAACCTCCTAGGTCTTCCTCTAACCTCCACCGTTACTCAGAGGACCAGTGTGACCTGCATGTAGCTCTGCATTTACAAGTCAATGCCTAGCAGCATGGGGAAACCAGCGGAACTAAGCAGTGGTGGCAACTTTCTCTCCGCTGCCCATCATCCCCACTGCAGATTCTGCCTGAAGAAACAAGGAGGCAGGAAGCCCAGTGCAGCTGTCTACTCTCATACTCACATTGACTTCTTGTTCAAAACGTTTCTGCATCTGCTCTAGCTGCAGCTCATGCTTGCTGCTCAGCTGAGTCTGATTCCGATGCTCTTCTTTCTGGAGCAGTCGAAGCTCTCGGAGTTCCTGGCGCCTGAGGGGTGAAAGGATGTTTCAGTTAGAGAGCAGCCGGCTGGGCCAGCTATTTCATAGCTAGTGACTTGGATGGCCATCTCAGGCGAGACATAACTAGAACGCGAGAGTTCATCTGACACTAACTGACAAGTAAAACATTAATAACCTTAATGTAAAAAGAATGCTTACAAATCACTAAAAGGGATCCTAATTTTAAAGAGTGACCCAGAACATAGCCATAAAACCAAAAAGTTTTATCCCTACCTATAGGGTTATGAAATGCAAATTTAAAAGATACCATTTTTTCCAGCTAAATAAACAAAAGTATTGGGAAACTGATACTTTCATATACTGCTGCTAGGTATAAATTAGTATATTTCTGGAGGACAATTTGTCAAGAGCACATATGCCTCTGACACAGTAGTTCCACTTCTGGAAGTTGATTCTAAAGAAACAGTCATGGAGGCCCAACTTAGCCAAATAAGGATACTCATAACAATGTTATTTATAATAGTACAAACTGGAAACAAATGCCCATGGACATAGGTCTATGTAAATGTCCCTCTAATGGAATTCAACACAGTATTTAAAAATCAAGCTTTAGGAGATATTTAATTACATGGAAAAGAGTGATTTAAAATGCATTAATGGGGGCCTCCCTCGAGGCGCAAGGGGTTGAGGCGCAAGGGGTTGAGCACCGCACTTATGAAGCATCGGCAGCCACTGCAGCAGGAGTTCGATCTCCAGCCAGGGAGGGGACCCACGTGGCACAGCAGACCTCTCCTGGCTCACCCGCTGCTCCCCTCAGCAGTGTATTTCAGTCAATCTGCCTGTTCTGCTCCCCACTCTGTCTCTAGTGGATCCTCTCATCCCCTACACCTCTGGCCTGTACACCAGTTCTTGTATGTATAAATAAATCTTTTAAAAAATTAAATTAAAACACATGAATGGAATCTAAGTGCAAAGGTTGAAAAATAGGTCTATTTTATTTCCCTCCCACCTGGGTGAAAAACAAAAAGACAGTATCTGTATGTGAACACGAGTATGCGTGTGTGAACTTTCCTATCTAAACACAGCTTCTGGAAAGATTACACCCTAACATATTAACACAGGAAGGACTAGAAGCCTGGCTGAAAAGTAAGAGATTTTTTTACCATTTATCCTTTTTTAAAAAAAAAAATTTGAACCAGGGTCTCCCTGGTGGTGCAAGGGGTTAAAACTATGAAGCTATTGGCAGGCACTGCAGCACAAGTTCAATCCCTGGCCAGGAAGCTGACCCACAAGGCACAGCAGACCTATCCTGTCTTGCTTGCCTACTGCTCCCCTCAGCAGTGTATTTCAGTAGATCTGCCTGCTCTGCTCCCCACTCTATCTCTGGTGAATCCTCTCACCCCCGACACCTCTGGCCTACACCCTAGTTCTTGTATGCATAACTAAATAAAAATAAATCTTAAAAAAGTTTTTTCAAACCATATTACCGATTCAAAACATAACTCAAAACACAGCCTACACCACACAGTAAATACCTTAACTTTATTTATTCTGTTAATGTGCATGTGTGTGTGTATGAGTACTCACAGAAAAAATATTGACAGAAGAACCCCCAAAGTATGAAAAATCGATAGGTATCATTTATATAATCAGAAAAGGAAAACAAATTTAAATGCTGCAGAAAGAACTTGACCTCCTAACTGTGAATTGGAAGGTTCTGGGGCGGTTCCTAGGATTTTGGGGTCCACAAAGCCTGTCATAGTCTGGTCCAGAGTCCAGCTGCCTGCCAGCAGCTGCTGGAGAAGAAGCAGGCACACTCTCCACAGTCAGAGGAAGCTGTGGGAGCTTAGTCTGCTGACCTTCCAGTCAGGTGCCATCATCAAAATGGGGCAGACAAAGAATTCTACCACTCAAATTGTTTCAGGGTTAAAATAAAGGATACATAATCCTGCCTGGCACATGGGAAGGGCCCCCTAAGCAGTAGCTGCTCCCATGAAGAAGAGGCAATAGCAGCTCAAGTCTCTAGGAAGAGCCAGACACTCTACAACCACATGCTGGGGCCTCCCTGGGGGCGCAATGGGTTAAGCAACGCACTATGCACTATGAAGCAAACCGCAGCCACAGTTCGATCCCTGCTGCTGGCCAGGGAGGGGACCCACATGGCGCAGCAGACCTCTCCTGCCTCACCTGTACTGATCCCCTTGTAACAGGGTCGTCCTAGGAAAAGGGGAAGTTTCAAAATTTTGGTTCCGCCCTAAGTGGGTGGAGCTGAGGAGGAAAAAGATTTTTGCAGAGAAGAGAGAAGAAAAAGGAAGGAAGATGGAAAGCAGCAAGGAGACCTGGAGGAGGCACGTGGAGCAGAGGGACATATGAAGAAACTGTGCTTGCTTTTTGGTCTTGGACTGGCTGGGACAGATGTGGGTGAGAGACCCATGGGGAGGTTAACAATGGCAGCTTTCATCTTGATTTTAATTTTGCTCTTTTCCTCCCAGATTTGTGTGATTTTTTCTGACCTTTTTCTATGGGTCTTTACTGAAAGGTCCTTTAGACGTGTGGCAGGTTTTTGGACCTTGCTTTGGGCCAATCCTATTTGGCTGGATTTTTACCCTTAAGGAAATAGGTAACTTTGGATGCTTAACTTAGTAACTATATTTTTTGTTCTTTTTTTATTGTACCCTAGTTGTATTAAAGTTTCTTTCCATTAAAAGTTTTATGTGTTTATTTTAATGCGGCGGATGGCAAAACCCATTCAGAAAGGGCAGGCTTGGGGGTTCTGGGGTGCTCCTCTCCCTGCCCTGTAACAGATTTGGTGTAACACCCTCAGAAGTATATTTCAGTCAGTCTGCCTGTTCTCTGCTCCCCACTCTGTCTCTGGTGAATCCTCTCACCATCCATACCTCTGGCCTGTACCCTTATTCTTATATGCATAAATAAATAAATCTTTAAAAAAAAAAAAGAAACTTCTGCTGAATCTTTGCTCTTTGGTAAGTAAGAAGGGAAGAGCAATTTTCTCAAGATTTATTTTTATTTATGCATACAAGAACTTGGGTGCATTCCAGAGGTACAGGGGGAGGTCAGTGTGGGGGGTGGTGGTGACAGTATTCATCAGAGACAGAGTGGGGGAGCAGAACAGGCACTTTACTAAAAACACTCCTAACAGGGAGGAGCAGTGGGCTAGACAGGAGAGGCCTGCTGTGTCCTATGCGGGTTAGCTCCCTGGTTGGGGATCAAACTCTGGCCATCTTGGTGACAGCACTGAGATTTAACTCCTGCACCACCAGGGAGACCCGGAAGTAGCAATTTTCGAGAGAATTAACAAATGGAAATTCTGACTCAAGAGAAACTAAGGTTTAGCAAACTGACACACACACGCTCTCACACACACACGCGCGCACACACATGCACAAAACAAAGTAGGCAAGCAGGGCCTAACATTCCCTCTCTGATCTGACATGAGTTCTCACAGGGAACACAGGCAAAGGAGCAGGCTGATGTCTCAAGAAGCTGACACCAAAAGTTATAGGAAAAAAAAAGGAACTCTGACCTAGAAGCTTCCATCTGGAAGAGTGACTATTTGATCACATGGTTTCAAAAGCCTACATGTGATTCAATCCTCCAAAAATTCTGGGATCCCAGTAGGGCCAGGGGTGTGGGCCGGGTGGGGGGGAATGAGCAGAGCCCCCACCCCCTGCATCCCACGCCCCTACAGCCTGGGGCCTGGCAGGCTTAAGGACGCCCAGACCTCCAGCCATGCAGGCAGACAAGAAAAGCCTTGTTCTTTATTACCCCCCTCTTGGGCAAGAGTTTATTGGAGATAAGGGCAGTGTCAAAGTATCTCCCCACCAGGCACTTATTAATGTCTTTGTTTTTCAAACCCTCCCTCCTCCCATCCTCTGTATCTCCTAGTCCCTTTCCCTCCTGCTCCCCCTTAACCTCAGAGTCCTCAGGATGTTCACTGGGGTCCACTGGCTTCTGAATGTATTTTACATCATCTAACAGTCAACTGTGTAAGTGGCCAGTATTTGTATTTATTGTTCCAACTTGCCTGGCTACGCATAATTCTCTAAAACTCCCCGTATTTTGTTGCAAAAGGCGGCAGCTCATCTTTCCTTACAGCTGCATGGCATGGGCACGGTGGCTAGGGCATTTCTCACCCAACTGTCTGTCAGTGAACATTTAGGCTGCATCCACATCCTGGCTATTGTAGTAGTTATTGTAAGCTGCTCTGCACATTGTGGAACGCGTGCTTTTTTGTGTTAATGGTTTTACATTCTTTGGCTAAATGCCCAAGAATGGGACCGCTGGATCCTACAGCATTTCCATTTTTAGTCTTTATTGTAAATGCAGACTGCTCTTCATGATGGCTGCACCGGTTTATGTTCCTACCAAGAAAAGCCTTGTTCTTGGTAAGCACCTCCCTCTTCTCCATCTTGGCCAAGGGTCATTGTTCAAACACCTCTAAGCTCTGCTTAGGAGGCTGGGGGCCCAGAGCTTGGGGCAAAGGGCAGCACTGCTAGAGGGTCTGAGGGAAACTGGAATTTCAACCCCAGAACTGCCAGAGGGGAGCTGATGGAACCCAGCCCTTGAGGTCTGACTCTTTTTTTTTTTTTTAAAGATTTATTTATTTATGCATACAAGCACTGGGGTACAGGCCAGAGGTGGGTTGGGGTGAGAGGATTCACCACAGAGAGCAGGGAGCAGAACAGGCAGATCA
>JAGFMF010011606.1:2645786-2672981 GCA_019455555.1 Galemys pyrenaicus | reverse complement strand
CCCCCGGCCGGCAGCAGGGATCGAACTCGTGCTGCAGTGGCTGCGATTTGCTTCGTAGTGCGTTGCTTAACCCACTGCGCCACCAGGGGAGGCCCTGAATAAATAAATCTTAAAAAAAAAAAATCTCTGCATGAGGAAGCCAGCAGGGCACAAATCAGTCAGCTCAAGAACACAGGAAGACACAGGGCCAGGGGGAGCCTCCCCAAAGCAGGAAGACACAGGGGCCAAGGTGGGGCACCCATGGCTCTGGAGGGGGCACTGGGAAGCCAAGCCCCGTGCCCACCTCTGTCACTCCAAGCCAGGTGACCCCAGCTGGTCAGCTGCCCACTCTAAGCTGGGGTGTCCTCACTTGTAGCGGTAATAATGCTCTACCCTACGCAACTGGGAGGTAAAGGGCACCTAGAAAACGTAGGCAGCCCCGAGCCCTGAAAAGTGTTTATTTATCTCAAGAGTTCTCTCCTTTCTTCTGCAACGCTTGCTGTCAACACTAAGAATCCTCTGTCTGGCAAGACATTTTTCCAACTATGGAACAACGGAATTTCCTGGCTGAGGCTCGGGGCCATGGTGGGGATGGAGGACAGCTGGTCTCTTCCTGGGGAATGTCCTGGAAGCAGACGTATCCGGCCAGGAGGTGCCTGCTTGCAGGAGACAACTGGCCCCGAGCAGTCTGGGGCCTTGTGTCTGACCGTGACGGCAGGTCAGCACCCCGACCTCTGGCCGGCCCAGTCCACACGCTTCCTGCTGCTGCCCATCAAACACCACATACCCAGAAAACGAGGCCTCTGTATCCCGACGTTTGCTTTAAAGGTGCTGCAGCAACCTACATGCCATCATCACGACGCCCTGGCAGACAGGCCCCACTCTGCACCCTGGATTCGTTCCATTTTTTTAATAAACTGAATGCATTATTTGCTAAACAGAGTGCTTAAAAGTTAACCTAAGTACTTTACAGTATCTTCTCACTTAATCCTCATAAGCCCCTGTAAGAGGCAGGGGGAGGGGAGGTATTGCTCTGATCCCCATTTCCAAGCAGGAACCAGGTCACAGAGAGGCCAAGGCACTCAGCCAGGGCCTCACAGCCAGTAAGTGGCAGTCAGGATTGGAACCCAGGATTTCCCAACCACAGACCACATACTCCATCACTGCATTGAACACTCCAGAGAGACAGTGCAGTCCAGAATATCAACTACACATCAGGGACCTGGCACACAGTAGGTACCTGAGAGAAGCAGAACAAGAAGGGACTTGGGTTTGGGGCGGCCTCTCCATCTGTTCCCCCAGAGCACATCAGAGACTGCCGCACTGGTAGAAGAAGCAGAATGGAGGGGCATGGAGCGCCAGCCCCTCCCCATGGCCCGGGCCCACCTCCTCCCCCTCTCCCATCAGCACTGGCGGCAGGGCAGCCAGGCCTGTCGTGTGTGCTGTCAGAACACGAGCCGCCAGCCTCGGTGAGGCAGCTCACCACTACCGCCCATCTTTCAAAGAGACTGAAGGAAACCATCGTCTTCTTCCCCACTCAAAGGTCGTAGTCTAGCCAGCCCGAGTCAACCTTCACCCGGGTGTCTCTTGCCCAAGGTCATCTCCCAGAAGCCAGAGTGACCCTTTGTACCTAAAGTCAAATGGTGTCTCCCTCCTTCAAGCCCTCAGGGTGTCCCCTGGCAAACCCACGTCCTGATTTGAGTTGCAAGACCCACATGACCCAGGGGACCTGACGTGAGTGGCGAAAGAGCCAGCATGGCTGCCTGCTCTCCTCTGGAAGCCACTTCACACAGCCCGCAGCCTCTGGGAACCTGGATCTGGGGCGGGCTCCACCACTGAACACTATGGGCCCACTCTGCCTGACTTGTTCGTGCAAACTGGGCGCATGGAAGGCCTGCCTCCCTCCCGGGGCTTGAACTTGGGCATGTGCCAGGCAGAGGCTGCCTATGTGACCAGCCAAGCAACAGCCCTGGGCCGAGGCTCTAACGTGCTGCCCTGGTGGACAGCATGTCACATGTGCGTGGGACAGGGGGGATTAAGTGCACCCACGTAACCCCAACACGAGAGGATTCTGGAAGCTCATGCCTGATTTCTCCCCATGAGCCTTTTCCCTTTGCTGACTTGTCTGTGTCCTTTTGCTGTAACAAACCATACTGGTGAGCAGGACTCTATGCTGAGTCCCCTGTGTCCTCTTGGTGAGTTGTCGAACCTTCTAGGCCTTGTCCCTTCCCTATCCCCTTGCCATTGCTGCCTGTATTTTCCCAGCACACGCCAATCCAGCTCATATCTTGGGTCTTTGCCTTCTCTGTCGGAGTCACTCACCTCCTTTGGTCTCCGCTTACAGGGCCCTTCTGCGTCCTCTCTCTGTGGAAGGACACGCCTCCAGGTCCCACACTGTTTTATTTTGCTCTGAAGCCCTAGTCACCACCTGCCCCGGGCACACATTCCCCTCTGCCTCCAATCTCCCTGAGCAGAACGTGAGGACGGGGCCCTGGTGCTTCCTTCACTGCACAGAGCTAACACCGTGGAGGTACCCAGGGAATGTCGGAGCAACGCCTGGGTGAGCAATGCTTCTAGCTTCCAGCTCAGGGCTGACCTCATCTCCCCTCCGCCTCTGAAGGACAGGCAGGGTCTAGGGGCGGGCAGGCAGCCTACACCCGGCGAGGAGAACGCACTCACCTCCAGGAGTTGCGCAGCACTGGGCCGGGTCTCTGGGTTCTTGTCCAGGGCTGTCTTCAGGAAGTCTCGGAACTCCACAGACCTGGAGGGCAGGTGACAGCAGTGCGCTCAGAGGAGGGCGAGAGCCCGGAAACTCCCCAACTCACAGACTCCACTCTCTCGGGGCCGACCTTCCCAAACACGCCCCTCAAGGACAAAGGGCGCCTTCATGAGCCAGCGCAGTGGAGGCGAAGGGGCCTTGGTGATGACCTTCCCGTCGTGAACGTCACTCTACAGATGAAGACGTGGGCCTCACAGGAGCAGGACCAGCTGGAGGTCATGCAGCAAAACAGCACAGCTGGGGTTTAACCCTGAGCACCAGTTCCCAGCCCAGGGTGGCAGCAGGTGCTCACTATTCCCAGTGTATCTGGCGAGTTGGCTTATCAGGTTTGCTCTGATGGAGGCCAAAGTCGAGAACACCGAGGAAAAAGGTGGCATGGGGGCCCATCCCCACAGACAGGCCTGGAGCCCCCAGGCCCTGACCTCTCCCCTGTTCTGGAGCCCAGCAGCATTAGGAAAGCTCTGGGACTCCACCTGCGCCTCCCCACCTGCACCCTGTGCCAGGCAGGCCTCCTGCCTCCTTACCACTTAGAAGGCGAGAGCAGTGTGGGTGGGTCCGACTTGGCGATCTTGAGCAGGACCCTCATGGGATTGAGCTCATGGTGCGGGGGTTCAATCTGGGCCATCTCGATCAGTGTGATACCAAGGGACCAGATGTCGGCTTTGTAGTCGTACGGGGTGTCCTTCATGGTCTCACACATCACTACTTCTGGAGCCATCCTGAACCAAGCAAGGACAATAGAGGGCTGAGAACTTGGCCTCCACAGGCACTTCTCTGAGATTCAGGGTCAAGGACCACTACAAGCCAATGTCAGGGAGCTGGCCGCACTCGCGAGTTTTGATCTGCATTACTTTCCCGCCCACTGTGCTCCTTAGGATGGCCTTCTTACAGAGAGACGCCTTCTAAGCGGCTCCACCACCAAGTCTTGCTGCAGTTCCTGAGGCCCACCACAAGGTGGCAGCAATAATCCAGAACCCAGAGTCCTGGGGAAGAGGTGGGTGGGGGGCACAGGGGAACGGGGTGCCGGGAGAATACAACAGCAAAGGGATAAGGGGTGGCAGAGAAAAGGAGGAGGAATAAGAGGGGAAAGAGAGAGAGAAAGAGTGAGTAATAAGCAAGAAGAGAGTTTCCGCAATGGGAAGTAGTAGTACACAATCCATTCACGTGAAACTTGCTTTTCTTTAATAGTTTTAGAAAAGGAAACATGATGGCCTGGAGAAATCCAGGGAGACGTCAGTCATAGCAGGGTAGGAAATTAACTTAGAGTTCACACCTCCCCAGCCCAGTGCCTAACAGTCAAACCCTTCTTGTTGAATCAATTGTGAATTAAACCATTTTTTCAGTGGTTCACTTAGCTGTAGCGAATGGAATGGTTTTTATGTACATCGTCCCATTTAATCCTCACTAAAACTGTGAGAAGTAGGTGTGCTAATGTTCCGTTTCTGCAGATATGGGAACTGAGGCACATAGCAGCTAAACAACCTGGCCGAGGTCAGGACATCAGCAAGTGGTAGAGACAGGGTTCAAACCCACGGGCTGACTCAGGAGCTGCCAGTCCCACCTCCTTACACCAGCCAGAGATCACCGGGGGAGTCTGAAGTTGAACATTCAGTCCACTGTTCCATTTCCAGAAGCTGCTCCACTCACCAGTAAGGCGTTCCGATGAAAGAATCTCGTTTTTGCAGAGTTTTCAGATTCTTGGCAGACACACCAAAGTCAGCTGCAAGATAAAATCTCAGATAGAGTGTTTGGTGGACATTCCTCCACCCATGGCCCAGGAGGGAAGCTTGGGATGTGGACTCAGAGAGCTACCTTCCGAATGAACTAACAGATGCCATTTTATTTAACCAGCAAATTAGTGATCATTGCAAATGTAATAAACATCTACTGCTGTCAGGATATATTGAAATTTTATTTTTCCACTTGCTAATAAGAATACAGCTGAACCTTGAGCAATACTGGTTTGGATGGTCATTTGTGTTGGGAGTTTTTCTATCTGCAGTTCAGCATCCAACCAACAGGGATTCTACTGACAAGGACTATCTATGGGGTGCTGCATCCATGGGAGCAGGGAGGGGATGCTGCATGGGACTTGAGCATCCACAGGTTTTGGAATTCACGGGAGTGCTAAAACCAACCTTTCAAGGGGACCTTAGGAGAGTCAAAAGTTATACATGGAGGGCCTCTCTCTGGTGGTGCAAAGGTTATTAAGTCTCAGTACTATGAAGCCATCTGTACCCACTGCAGCATGAGTTTGACTCCTGACCAAGGAGCTGACCCACATGGCGCAGCAGACCTCTCCTGTCTCACCCGCTGCTCCCCTCCACAGTGTGTTTCAGTCAGTCTGCCTGTTCTGTTCCCCACTCTGTCTCTGGTGAATCCTCTCACCCCCCACACCTCTGGCCTGTACTCCAGTTCTTGTATGCATAAGTAAATAAACCTTTAAAACAAACTTAAATAAATAATACTTCCAAACTGATTTCAGTGACAAAGTATTCCACTTTGTGGGGGTGTATCACACCTTCTCAATCTGTTCAGTAGAACCTCCTTTACCTGACTCTCCTAGTTTATCTTGCTGTGTGTGTGTCAGAGACACCACCTTAAGTTCTTTTTGGAAAAGACAGAATATATATTGTATATAAGAAGTTTCAAAAAATCACTACCAGAAAGCTTAGCAATTCCAGTTGTTTTTAAACTGTTAAGAACAAATACTACACTAGACTTAACCAAAGGACAAGAAGCAATGTCTTACTGTTTTTAACCTGTTATGATTGTAGTGCAGATTTGATGAACTTCATTATACATATTTAAGGTTATTTTACTAGGGTGAACGCCTAGAGTTGAAGAGTTTTGCTATTTATTGCCATTCTGCTTTCCTAAAAGACTCTTTCTGATTTGTACAGGTGATCCTTGAACAACAAGGCGGTCAGGTGCACCAACCCCCCTCCTCCCATCTTTAAAAATCTGTGTATAACTTTTTAAAAAACGATTTACTTTATTTATTTATGCATACAAGACCTGGGGTGTAGGTTCAGAAGTGTAGGGTGGGGAGGGTGAGAGGATTCACCAGAGACAGAGTGGGGAGCAGAACAGGCAGATGGACTGAAATACACTGCTGAGGGGAGCAGTGGGTGAGGCAGGAGAGGTCTGCTGTGCCATGTGGGTCCCCTCCCTGGTGGGGGATCAAACTCCCGCTGCAGTGGCTGCAGATGCTTCAGGGTGCTGAGACTTAACCCCTTGTGCCAAATGGGAGGTGCTGTTTGTTCAAGTTTAATACTGAATTATATACAGCAACAAATACTAATATTAAATATTCAATATGTATTTAATGTGTAATACAAATGTGTATTTGGTATCTTATAAAATTAAATATTTTCCTTAGACAGTCATTATAAAATTAAGTGGGAAAAGGGGGATTTTCAGTTGATCACATGGAATAGTCAGAATTATGCCCCTCCCAGAAAATGGCAAAAACATATACTAGACAGACTTGGGGGAAATACACCAGATTACTTATTACATGGTTGTCCATGGAGGGAGAGCCTAGATGAGGTTTTCTCTATTTTTCTGAATTCTGAGAGTTTACTAGGATGAACATGTGTGATTTTCAGGACCAAGTCCAACAATAACTAGCTAAATAAATTTTCTTTAAACACACACCCAACACTAACAGTCTTCCTCAACACACCCACTGCAAAGAGAAGAATCCCGTGCCACAGAAAGCTGTTCCCAGCGCTGCTGTCTACAGGGGCCAGTTTCATCCTGACCAGAGGAAATAAACTCAGAACAGACTGGAGTCCTCTCCCTTCGCAGCCCTCCCCTCCCCCACCCTCACCCCTGCACTGATAGTAACGTGGATTTTCCTGAATATTCTCCACAGCCAGTCTTTTACAGAACTGGACGTCATAACAGCCTCCTTGGCTAAAAACACAGATGCAGGAGGAAGCGACACCGAGAGAGGAGTGGCAGGTCCGTGTGGCGCTCTCACCCAGAAACCGCCAAGTCATCACAG
Organism: Galemys pyrenaicus; assembly: GCA_019455555.1. NCBI lineage: Eukaryota > Metazoa > Chordata > Mammalia > Eulipotyphla > Talpidae > Galemys > Galemys pyrenaicus. The sequence goes on along the minus strand of JAGFMF010011606.1, from coordinate 2,666,211 downwards.
CTGCCACACTGGGCATGGCGGTGGGACTTGGGGGCTCCGCTGGGGTTGGAAATGAGCTTCCAGGACCAGTCAGGTCATGAACTGGCTTGTTTCTCTCTTCCTTCAGGCACCCTTGGGAGCCAGGCACCCTTAGGAGCCAGGAGCAGAGAATACCATGGGGACAAAAAGCAAACTAAGTCCTTGTCTTGGGCAGCTGCAAGTTTAGTGGTGCAGGCAAGAAAAATATCAGCAAATGCCTATTCAAGTGATCGAAAGAGGGGAGTGCAGGGCTAGGGGTCTGAGGCAGGGGGTGTGGACTCCTGAGAGCTAAGCAGGGAGGAAGAAGGAGAAGGAGGGTGAAGAAGGAGGGGAAGGGTAGAAGATGGGGAGGAGAGAGGGAGGAGGAGGAGAGAAAGGGAAGAGAGAGAAGGGAAGTGGTTAGGGAAGGGAGGGGCCAGGAGGATGTAAGCTGGGTGCTAGTCACCTATTCAGCAGATACTAACTGAAAACCTACTCTGTGCTGTGCTAGGCCCAGAGAGGAACCAAACCCTTGCCCTGGCAGGGCGGGTCCTTCTAGTGGTGGTATGTAAGCACCACGTGACTCCAGGAACAGAGATGGGTTAGCGGAGTCAGGCAGGCAAAGGGTTAGAGGGTGCTGTGTGGGTGGTTATTTCAGACACGGGGTCAAGATCTGGAAGATAATGGAGGGGAAGATATTTCCAGGCAGAGGGAACAAGCTGGCTGAATGGGTGGGAGTGAGGGAGCAGACAAGGTGGGGGGACGGGCACCAGCTCACCAAACCTGACACAGGAGGGGGATGCTATAGAACGACTTTGTAGGGTTGTGTGAGGATGAACGGTCACTCGGCATCAAGCCCGGCTCATGGTAACCACACCATCATTTATTCCATGGGGCCTGTGGGCCTGTGGGGCTTGTGAGCCAGCCACCAGGCGATAGTTCTCAGCTGGGCAAAGCAGAAGCTGTTGTGGCACCAGTCAGTGCTTACTGGACAGCAGCTGCTCCACTGGCCGACAGCCCTGGGGAGGTGGGGGCGGGGGGGTGGACAGTATGGTGGGGGGAATATTATAAAAAGGAATATCCCAGGGTGGGAGCAGCAAGCTCAGGTGCAGGAAACAGGTGAGAACCCAGCTCTGCTGTGGGCCGTGATCCACCCTCTCTGGGCAGGCTCTCCGCTAAGAATGGAGGCAGGCTTACCTCCTCCCTGCAGGGTCCCCTGGGGCCCGAGTGGGCTGGCTGCCCAGCTAACACCAATGACATCATCCCAGAACTGTCTGGGGAACAGTATCTGCCTCATACCAGCACGGCCCCTCCTGTTGGGAGGCTGAAAAGCTCTACTCCTCCCCGCACCCAGCCCCCAGGGCCCCTGCTGGTTCCTTCCAGAGAAGGTGGAGAAAAGTAGAAACCACCATCTTTCACAATGACACTGGTTGGTCTCCCAGAAGAAAGTCAGGTTTTGGAGCAGCTTCTACTTCCCCTTCTATCTTGTAGGGCCCCACTAGGAGAGTGGGGCAGCCCCTCCCATAGCCTGGGACCTGGGGATTTCCCTGGCCTCAGGGTCCCCAAGCCCATTTGCTCCCCAAGGAAGCTTATGAGGGCTCCCCTGAGAGGTGGGTGGCTGGTGGATGGGGTTGCTACTATTTAAAAGCAGTTTCGCAGGGAGTCTCTTCTGACAAAAACTCCTTCCTTCACCCATTTGAAAACAAGACCCAGAGACACGGGTGGGCGGGCGGGTAGGAGCTCCCTGTCATTTCTATAAGGAAAGAGAGCCTTCCTGCCTTGCCCCTGGCACTGTATCAGGCACAAATCACTTCATAGTTATTGAATGAGCAACTGCAATGGTCAGACTTGGCTAGATGTCTTTATTCACACAGGTTTAAAAAAGAAAAAAAAATATCCAGGCTTTCAGGAACATGATTCTATTTCTAGAAATAGATCCATAATAGCTATGGGCCACACGACATCGCTTCAATCAGTGACTGAGTGCATACGTGGTGGTCCCGACAGGCCATGCCATCCAGCTTCCCAGTGTGGGAAGTGCCCCACCCAGCTTTGTGTTGCACTCCATGATACTGGCACAAGGACAAAACCACCCAAAGACCACATGGCCCAGAGCTTGTCCCCATCATTAACACTTCATGACTGGGGGCCTCCCTGGTGGCGCAAGGGGTTAAGCACCACACTATGAAGCATATGCAGCCACTGCAACATGAGTTTGATCCCCAGCCAGGGAGCTGACCCATATGACACAGCAGTCCTCTCCTGCCTCGCCCGCTGCTCCCCTCAGCAGTGTATTTCAGTCCATCTGACTGTTCTGCTCCCCATTCCGTTTCTCGTGAATCCTCTTACCTCCCACACCTCTGGCTTATACCCCAGTTCTTGTATGCATAAATGAATCTTTAAAAAAAAAAGACATCATGAGTGGACACGGATGCTTATGAAAGCATTATTCAAGAGTGAAAAAATCAGACAAGCTAAATAGTTGCTCAAGCTTGGTTGGTAAATGGGTAGATAAATTATGGCTCAACCCTGGCTGTGAAATAATATGCAGCCCTTAACAAGAACGGGCCTGCATTTGTTATATATGAACTTGGAAGTCTGTCCAGAACACGCTGATGAAGACTGACATGCACTATGGACCAAAAAAGTGCATTTCCAGCTGCATGTGACAAGAGCGACATTTGCACATTGTGCATGCACATCCGCTCACAAACATGAGAAGGGTTTGGAAGGTCACACAAACTTAACAGCAAGCACTTCTCTGGGAGCAGGTTTTGGGTAGGAAAAGCACATTTTTTACTTTTTATACACTTTTATTCTTTTGATAAATGACATGCATCCTTTCATGCTTCAAAAAATTAAAATGTTTCCGGCAAAGTTGTTTGGGGTTTATGGGGTTTTGTCTTGTTAGCGAAACACAGTGGGAGCCAGGATGTGGTGAGAGAACTCGAACTCCACAGGGGGAATGTAAAATGGGGCAACCGGTAGGCAGGGCACCCGAGCCTCGGGTATTAACAAGAACCGAAATGCTGCACCAATTCCACCTTAGAGAAGTCCACTCACAGGTCTGAAGAGAGAAAGACTCAAAGCCCCCCATACCAGCACGCTCGTCACACATCTGCTCAAGAAAATCATGAGAAGTCTAAATATCCAGCTGTAGGGATTCCACAGGCACATAAATTATGGTTTATCAAGTGACAGGATACAAGAAAAATAAAGAGTCATGTTTCTAAGGAAGTTAAGGACATGGGGGAAACAGGCTGAAGGGATTCAATTTTTTCTAATAAGACTAGAAAACTATAAATTCCATGACTCTAACATACAAAAATACATGTTTAGCTAACAAAGACTGGTATTAAGGGAGAGCTGACCAGCCGTGCCGCACTGCAGAGGGTCTGAGGAACATCACTCTGTTCCCCTCTGCCTCTCCTGCTGCGTCACATCTGCACGTATATTCTCATGCATGTGATTTATAGCTCTGAGCCTTTGGAGCAGGGAGATTTATGATCTCCAGTTTACAAAAAAGAAACTGAAGTTTAGAAAAATTAAATAACATGTGGACGGTCACCCAGTCCGAGGACAGAGACGACAGAGCTAAGCCCATGCTCTTTACCACTATCTGCTCTTACTCTGTGCATCAAGTTGAGAAATCACTAAGCCAAAATTCATCACAAATGAGACTCTCTCATCTGTAGGTGACCAAAAGAAGCCATGGTAAGAGGGGCCTTTTCTCAGCCAACACCAGGTCAGTCAAAGCCAAACCATTGTCCAATTGCAGTCTGCACCCCTCTTTCTCTCCTGCTTGGGCAGGGTTTATCCATGAATTCTAGGTCTGAGAAACTCCAGGGGGGGTTCTTAAACAGGGGTGGTGCCATGTGCCCCAGTAAGTATTTGGAAATGAATGGGGTGTTCCTGCCATTTATGAGAGACAGCCAGTCGCCAGGCCCCTCCTGGTACAAACAGGAAACTGATGCCTAAAAAGTGTTTAGGGCCTGCAGAAGATGGAGTGAGCAGAGGAGAATCAAGGGTTCCCACCCCTGGAATCCTAGGGGCTTCCTTCCTCTGGAAGACAGCAGCCAGGACAGAGGGCACAGGACGCAGGTAGCATCCACCAGGCTACCCAAGAGTCTTAACTATCCCATCAGCCTTCCCAGGAGCGCCACTGAAACAGCATCAGATAAGGATGTGAGAAGATCCTATGTGAGCTAAGAAAAGGCACTTCATCCTTCTGAGCCCCAGCCTCCTCCACTGAAATCAGGATCATATTTAGCCAAATGTGAAACTGAAAGGATTGGCCTATTTTTATTTTTTGGTTTTTAAGCAACTAGATACAAGCCTTTGCCTTCCCATCATTCGCCTCCACTTGGCCTCCTACCCCACTGTCTTCATGTGTTCTCTCTTCCCCCACACAACCCTGGTCTTTCCTGGTTCTTCAACATCAATCATAGAAGTCAACCCTTTGTTCCTGTTTCCTACCAACCCTTCAACACTTCTGCTTCACTTACTTCCCTCTCCCGGCTCTCTAGGACTCTGTCTTGGCCGTGCCAGTCCACAGGAGATGAGGATTTGTTTTTCTGGCCTGTCCCAATCCTCTCTCCTGCTGGAGAACCATCTCCCCCTATCCATCCACACTCCCCTCCCCNCCCCCCCCCCCCCCCCCCCCCCCCCCCCCCCCCCCCCCCCCCCCCCCCCCCAGGGCAGGGGAAGATCTGTATTCAGTTGTGAGCAGCCTTGTTCTCAGAGATTGACCACAAGCTGGGCCTATCATAGAATCCTCCTCCCTGGGCCTCCATTGATTGGTTCTAGGATCTGCTTCTCAGCCAATCAGAGCCCTTCATGGGGATCCTTGACTTGGAGACCAACTGGTGGTGTTCTGTTCAGCCAGCCAGAGGGCATGCTGGGAAATGCAAACCTAGGCCTAAACAGAAGTTCCATGGAGATTGGTCTGAGAACTAACAACAGGCATGGGGAGGCAGAGACAGTCTGAGCAATATTTTATGTGCCAGGGCCCAATTCACCCTGATGCCCAGGTTATAGCTCTTGCCAGCACAGCCAGACACAGGTACACTTTCTCCTGTCTGCTTAAGTCAAGGAGACACATTTTTATCATATGCCACCAGAAATCTGTAAGTGAGTGGTGCTTAAGCATGTATTTCTTTTACTAGTTCTGTGACCTTGCTAAGTCAATGAATCTCTTTGGATGCTAAATCCCTCCTCTGTAAAATGTTATCAGTGGTCCTTTAGGGTTGAGCTGATACATATCAAATACCAACTCTGGGCATGGTTGCCATGGGGCAAGAACTAGGGCCCCAGCCAGCAGGTAGCAGCAAATAGCAGTACTGGGTTGGGTCAGGGTAGTGGTGAGAGGGGGGTGACTGGTTCCTGCCAGGCTTCCTGTACAGGGAGGACCTTAGGGAACTAGGGATTCTTCAGGAACCAGAAGTGGGCTAACAGTCATGCTAATGCCAGAAGCCACTATCTGTAGATCATCTACTATAAGCCAGGCTCTGTACTGGGCACTTTGATTCTTAGGCCAACTCATACCTCTGCTTAGAATATGAAAGACCCCAGAAGTTGTGAAATTCACCTCCCATCTTCAAAGAAGCACCACTAGGGAGCAAAACCTCCCATTTCTGGGCCTTTGCAGGCATTTGACTCATTCAATCTTCCTACTAAGTCCACAAGATAGAATTATTAGCCCATCCTGAGTTTGAGAAACTGAGGCTCTGTGGGGTTACCCAAGGTCACCCAATGCTAAGCAAGAGACCCAGAATAAAAACACCAATCTTTGGACTTCAAAGTCCACACCCACTTAAGATCCCAATTTTAGCAGAATCTATATGCTTCCTTCCTTTTTCTGCACAAATGGATTTCCCCCTAGGCATCAAGAACTACTTCACATTCACCTAGAACGAGACTTGTGCTTTACTTGACAACTAATACACAAATCTGAGAAGTCCAAGAAACCCTAGACAGAAGTGAACACTTAACACAAGGAAGAATCAAAACACCATCGCAGAGAGAGACAGAACCCTGAGGTCCCCTCCCATCACAATCACCCTGTTGAGCTCATTGTACAGATGAAGAAAACTGAGGTTGAACAGTTGAACATGCTCTCCAGCTGGGATACGGCAGAACCCGATTGGGAGCTGACTCTGGAGCTCACTTCGTGCAGCTCACCCTGCTGCCTCCACCTGTTCTATTCTATTCTATTCTATTCCACTGAGAATACTGTGTTCACCTTGGTGACAGATTTGCTTGGGAGAAAGTTCCAATTCTCTGGTCCATCTCTGAGTTGCACAAGGGCATGGGGAGGTGTGCCTCAGGTCTAAGACTGGCAATAGGGAAGACAGGAAGAGGCAGACAGAGAAGGAAGTCTCTCTCTGGCCTCCACTGCTATCAGGCTGCAGATTCTGGGCCCCAGGGGGAAGGATTTTCCAAAACAGAACAACAGGCCTCAGCAGGCAGTCAACCTCTGCTCCCAGAGCCCAGCAGTAACTGCATAAACACTCACACACTCAGCTCTCCCTGAACTTTCTCCCTCCTGCAGTAGCTTCCTGGTTTTCTTGAGTTACTTGACAAGTCTTTTGGAATCTCAATGCACCCATCTGCTTCGTCCCACCCCCTGCTGGGTTCTGAGTGGGATTCTGGAGTCGGCTCAGCACGTCAGCACCCTTAAACTTAGAGGATGACTGGGAAGAACACAGCCTGGGAATGAGAACCCCACTGGCACCTCTCAGCCAGAGGCTGAGGCGCTAGGACTGTTCTGTCCTGTCCTCCCCGCCATGGGCAACTGTGGAGCCAGGAAGACCCCAGCCCAACCCTGACGCCTCCCCTCCCTTGCTCTGATCTTGGGAGTCTCATTTCACTTTGGGCTTCCATGTCCTCACTGTCCCTTGGGTGGACCACTCGCCACCCCCGGAGTGCTGGCTAAGTGAGATGACGTCTGGAGAGTGCCTTGCTAGAGACTGCCACTCTGTGGAGTACCGTAAACCCAACAGGTGGGTGTTGCTAGTTTTGTTATCAATAACCACCCCCTCCCCCAGACCCCCACCGCAGTGCCTTCCTGCACCTCATCTCCATGCCTCTGCCCACAAGGCTCCCTCTTCCTCGATCGTCCTGCCCAGCTAGTTTACCTGGCAAATACCTAGCGACCTTTTAGAACTCAGCCCAGACCACACGCTCACAGAAGTCTTTTCTAAACTCCTACCATCCATGGGCCTCCCTGGTGACACAAGGGGTTAAGCACTGCACTAGGAAGCATCTGCAGCCACTGCAGCACAAGCTCAATCCCCGGCCAGGGAAGTGACTCACATGGCATAGCAGACCCCTCCTGCCTCGCCCGCTGCTCCCCTCAGCAGTGTATTTCAGTCCGTCTGCCTGTTCTGCTCCCCACTTTGTCTCTGGTGAATCCTCTAACCCCCCCCCCACACACCTCTGGCCTGTACCCCAGTTCTTGTATGCATAAATACATAAATCTTTAAAAATAAATAAATAAACTCNCTACCCCCCCCCCCACACACCTCTGGCCTGTACCCCAGTTCTTGTATGCATAAATACATAAATCTTTAAAAATAAATAAATAAACTCCTACCCTCCACACCCAGATGGGGGACCATGCCATATCCCTGTACCCTCTCCCACCTAGCACCAGCTGTCTCCCAGCCCTGGTGCTCCCACCTGTCCCCACTGGCCTGGGAACTCTGCAGAGGGAAGAGTGAGGCCAGACTCCCCTCCATCCAGAGACCAGCACGGGGCTCCTCCACAGAGAGCCAATGCACAGTGCATGCTCTTGAACACTCCAGCTAAGAGAAGCAGCCACAGGACGTGTGAGCTGAGCCCCAGGTGTCACAACCCCTGCAAGTATCATGGTCTTCAGGACACAGAACAGTGTTTGACGCTCTCGTGCCCAATGTGAGAAGCTCATGTTGCCAACAGAAGCAGCCCCACCCTCGGGACAAAGGAGTGTTTCTAAGGAGCGCCTGCGTGACACCCTGTTGCCACCAGCCACACTTCAGGCAATCAGTGGCCAGAGCAGTGGGTCTCAACACGTGGTCCCCCAGGCCAGCCGCTCCAGCTGGGAGCCTGTAAGAAATCCAAGTTCTCTGATCCCAGCCAAGACAGAAACTCTGGGGTGGCACCCGGCAATGTGAGTAGTAACAGCCCTCCAGAGAATTGGAAACACGCTAACTCTGACAACCCAGCAGCCTCAGCCTAACCCGACACCCCAAGTGCTCCTGGACGTGAGCGCGCAGTGATGAGGCCCGTGTGACACCTGGGTTGGCCTTGGCCCTGTCCTGCCAGCTCTGTGATGGGGCAGGGCCTCACCCTCTGAGCCGCCCTGCTGTGGGGGTGCCCTTGGCTAGACGGTACCATTTCTGCCCCAGCTCTGACGAGTGTCTTGAGTTCTCAAACATAGGGGCTCGCGGACACATTTTAAATGTTCCTTACAGAGACGGAGGTAACCACCAGAGGAACTACAGCTAGAGACACGTCTGTGCTGAAAGCCCAGAGTTGAGGAAGGGGGGGCTGATGAGTGAGAAGGGGGCAACAGAAAATGCAGTTGAATTAACAAGTGGCAATCCAAAGGCACCAGCTACGGCTAATAGGGCGCTTCAATCCTCTTCTCCTCTGCACATTGGTCCTGCCAGAGACACAGCAGAGGAATCTGGGATGGCGTCCAGGGTCAATATCTGGATAATGAGATGGAAGGCCCATGCTGGCTTTCTGTTCTAAACCTTCCTGGACTATGTGAACTTTGTATGATAAACTGATATTGTCTCTTCATAACAATAAAAATCATTACAGGCACATCAGTGGGCATCGTGGCAGTAACTAGGAGTTCAAAGTGACTGTCTCCAGCGCTGAATGGCAGAGGATGCGCTGGGTGGCCTTGGAGGTGTGATTTGGGCTTTAAAAAATGGATCAAAAAGACAGAGATTCGGACCCATGCTACAGTGTGGAGGATCCTTGAGGACGTGATGCAAAGTGAAAGAAGTCAGCCCCCGAAGGACAAGTACTGCTTAGGTGCTGCTGTGAGGGTCCCAGCGTGGCCAGCTGCACGGACACCGGAATGGGATGGGAGGGAAGGTGTTCAGTGGGGGCAGGGCTTCAGGTCTTGAAGATGAAACGAGTTCGAGAAGGAAGGCTACGCTCACGGAACACACTATTGCCGGCTGTGCACTTAAAATGGTTACGACCGCACGTCACGTCGTGTGTATTTGACCACAATTCAAAAGTAGTAATAAAAGAGTGGGGACCCCCCCAAATTAAGAGATTTTGACACATGTGCCTGACGTACTAGCTTGCATTTGGGAACAGACGTGGGGTTGTATTGCTCCCCCCGACCCCTCCACACTAGCCACTCTGGTGGAATTCTCTCAACTGGGAACAAGCTAAGGGGTTAGAGCAGCCCTCTGTGGGCACCCTAATCCTGTGGTAGGTGAGGGGCTCTTCTGTGTCCAATAGGAAGCTGAGCATCCCTGGCCTCTACCTTCCTCCCCAAAAGATGCCAGTGGCCACCTCTCCGCCCTCAGGGTGACAACCAAAGACATTTCACAAAATTGTTCTTGGTTGGAACTACAGGGTTATACCGAGTCAGTAAGAACCATGCACCCAGGGGCCTCTCTGGTGGTGCAATGGGTTAAGCAACACACTTTGAGGCAAACCACAGCCACTGCAGCACGAGTTCGATCCCCATTGCCAGCCGGGGAGGAGACCCACATGGTGCAGCAGACCCCTCCTGCCTCGCCCGCTGCTCCGCTCACCGTCCCCACACCTCTGGCCTGTACCCCAGTTTTTGTATGCATAAATAAATCTTAAAAAAAAAAAAAAGAACCATGCACCCAGTGGCCAAGGGGGTGAGTCCCCACACCTGTTTACTTCTGCCTGGAAGCCAGACTGACACCCCAGCCCCCCTGCAGCCGTTTACCCAGCCTGATATCTCCCTCGAGGGTCATCAGCACATTGCCGGCCTTCAGGTCCCGGTGGATAATCTTCTTGTTGTGCAAGAAATGGAGGGCTTCCAGCATCTGACGGCATACAACCTGAATCTGGGGCTCCGTGAGGCCTCTGTCCAGCTCTAGAAATAGAGGGAAGAATGGTTGTCAGTTCAGCAAGGGCTCGCTGTGTGCAGCTGCAGGTCCTGCCAGCACTAATAAGCTCCCGCTGTGACCTGGGTCCCTTCTGAGCACCACCCACTCTGCCTTACAATAGCCCTACAGAGTGCACCCATTTCATGGATGAGGAAGGCTCAGAGAGGTTATCACTTGCTCAAGGCCACATGGCTGCACAGCTTAGGCTCCGAACTGCAACCCTGCTGAGAGGCAGAGATCCTTGAGCAGGCCCTGAGGGATGCCAGACAGGTGCTCAGCGCAGAGATGCCAAGGGGGAAATGCTGCGCAGTGCTTGGAAAGAGCAGGATGCAAGTGCAGAAGGGCAACAGGCTCCCATTCCTAGGCAAACTGGGAGGCTCCCGGGGGCATGGGCATTCCAGCTGGGACCAGACTGGAGCCCTTCTTCTCTGAGCAGGTGCGGCTCTGAGTAGCCCCACAGGGGAACACCATGTGGGAAGGATTCGGTTGGCTGGAAGGGAAAGCAAGTTGAGGTCAGAGGCGGGCAGGTGCTATGGACGCTGCACTTTATCTGAAATACCAGGGGCAACCCTGAAGCAGAGTGAAGCAAGGCAGAGGCACAATCTGACGATTGCATTTTAAAAATCCTCTCCAGCGCGATGGTGGGAAAAGCTTGCAAGGGAGAAAGAGCAGACAGGATGCTCAGTCAGGGTGGTCTAGGAGAGCCAGGGGGTAGCCGCAGGGAAGCACAAGCATGCTCCACTCAATAGGTTAAGGAGGCAGGAAAGGCAGAATGTGGGGAAGTGGAGGCTGTGGGAGGAAGGGCATGAAAGAGTCAAGGTCAGGATCACAGGCTCATTGCCCACAAGGTCAAGGGCACTCCTCAGCTCTTGTTGCCACCCACTCCGAGAAGCCCAGCCCCAGAGCAGAGCTCCTGAATCAGGGATCCCTCTCCCTGGGGTCCACAACTGCTCCTCCTCCCTACAGCCTCATCCTTAACCCGCCCCCCTAAACTCAGTGGTCAGCCTCTGAGCCTACAGGGACTTTGGCCCTGACTTTGGCTTTTGACTTTTTCACACAGACTAAGCGTGATCCCAGGTGCTGCCTCTTAATAGCTATATAGTTTCTGGCGAGTCACCCTCTTCCTGTCTCATTTCCTGGGCTGTAAAATGAACGACGATGATCTGTGTAGGCAAGGTTTCGCAACCCCGATAACCCAAGGTAACGTCTCAGTATGGAGAATAGTCAATGGTTATTCTCATGTTGCTTCTGAGATTATCCGCACCAATTTCTAAAAACTGTCTTCAGTTTTGTACTGAGCTATAACTGATATTAGACGCATCACATTAGTTTCAGGTGTGGACTATAATGAGTCAATACTTGTGTATGGTGTGTCTAGTCTAGTCAACATCTGTCGCTGTATCTAGTTACAATTTTTCTTCTTGTAATGAAAACTATTAAGATCCACTCCCTTAGCAACTTTCAAATATACACTACAGGGCTAGCAACAATAGTCACCATCTGTCTACTCCGTCCCTCATATGACTTGCTCATTTTATAACTAAATATGCTGCTTGACTCCACCCATTTCACCCACCGTCCACCTCTGCAACCACCAATTTGTTCTCTGAGCTAGGAGCTTGGTTTTGTTTTTACAGATTCACAAATAAATGAGATCATTTCCGGCTTATTTCACTTAGCATAATGCCCCCAAGTTCCACCCACATTGTTGCAAATGGCCAAGATTTCCTCCTTTTTAAGGACTGAATAATATTACATTGTATATACACCACATTTTTTCCATTTTTCAGTTTCCTAATTCATTCACTTACGGACACTAGTGTTTTCATTGTGAAGAGGTGAAACTGTTAGATCATAATGTTGTATTTTTCATATTTTTTTTTTAGCGGTTTAACTTTTATCAATAAAAGAAAAAACTAAACTCAGCAAATTGCTTTGTTCTGGCATCTGATTTGACCATATAATAGAGAAGTAAAACTTTCTTCCCTTTGTGAGGGCTTAGGTAAGAACTACCCATATACCAGTCCTAAGAAAAATGGCACATAAGCGAGTCTAATAAAGTTAAGTAAGTGGAATTAAAGAGAAGACAGTAGATGTGGAAAACTACAGGTGCCTCTCCTCCTGGGGATCACAGGGGCCTCCTTAACAGTCTTCAGCGTAGCTCATTTGCAATCACAAACATTTCATCAAGATCAATCTTATTGCACAACCCCCAAAGGAAAAAGCTGAGTAATTTTCACAGCCTCACTGTAAAGTTCAAGATCATACAAATGCATATTTTCTTTATTTTTTTTCAAGATTTATTTACTTATGCAAGTAAGAGCTGGGGTACAGGCCAGAGGTGCAGGAGGTGAGAGGATTCACCAGAGACTGAGTGGGGAGCAGAACATGCAGATAGACTGACATGCACTGCTGAGGGGAGCAGTGGGCGAAGCAGGAGAGGTATGCTACACCACGTGGGTCACCTTCCTGGCTGGGGATCGAACTCATGCTGCAATGGCTGTTGATGCTTCATAGTGCTGTGCTTTAACCCCTTATGGCACCAGGGAGGGCCCATGCTTATTTTCTTTAAACTTAACAGTTGCCGTGGCAATTACTTTTCCAATCTCTCCCATAATTCCAGATATTACTTTATCAAGGGGCTCCGTCAACTCAATGGTTCCACTGTTTTCCTTTTTCATCTTAAAGAATAAACATTTTTCCTGTGCAATGAATCTTTTCCAGCCTCCCTCCAAGTGGACTGGCAGGTGAAGGAACCAAGCTAGGCTGCTGGGTTGATGCACAACTTGGGCAGCTCCGTAACCTCCACCACGATTGTAGCACGAGACATATTTTTAGTTTTTGAGGAATGTCCATAACATTTTCCACAGTGGCTGCACCAGTTCATGCTTCTACAACAGCGCACTTAGGCTCCCCTTTCTCCACGTCCTCTCCAGCACAAGAAATACCTGTCTTTTTGATAATGGTCATTTAGCAGTGGTTCCGATTCACTTTTCCCCAGATTGTGACGCTGAGCTGCTTTTCACATACCTGTTGACTATCTGTATTCCTTCTTCAAGAAAGGCATATTTCTATTTGTCCTCTTCGAGAAAGTGTCTATTTAGATCTGTCCATTTTTTAACTGGGTGTTTATTTTTTGCTGTTGCATTATAAGCATTCATTATAGACTTTGGCTAGTAATGTCTTATCACATTTTTGATTTGCAAATATTTTCTCTCATTTTCTTTTTGTTGATGGTTTCCTTTGCTGTGCAGAAGCGTTTGGTTTGATGTAGTCCCACTTTTTATTTTTTAGGTTTCTATTGCTGTTGTTGCCTTTGCTTTTTGCAGTCAGATCCAAAAAATCATCAGCAAGGCCAATGTCAAGTTTACTATCTATATGTTCTTTTAGGAGTTTTATGGTTTCAGGTCTCACATTCAAGTCTTTAATGCAACTTGAGTTACTTTTTAATGTACGGTATAAAAGAATGGTTCTGTTTCATTTGATATGGCTGTACAGTTTTTTCAATGCCATTCACAGACTAAAGACAGACTACCAACACCATATGCTGAAGAGAATCTTCTTTCCCAGGGCATGTCCTTGGTTCCTTTGTCATTAATTAATTGACTGTGCATTGGTTTTTATGCCAACATCATACTGTTTTGATTACTGTAGCACTGCATATATATAATTTGATCAAGGAAGATGATGCCTCTAGCTTTGTTCTTTTTTTCTCAACATAGCTTTGGCTATTTGGGGGTTTCTGATTTCCAGAATACTTATGGCAATTTTCTTTTAAATGTTCCCACCAATAGGAGAAACTATTTCGGACCGGAGCAGTCAGTCCCAGCAGGAGAACTGAGACAGGGAGTCAAAGGGTGATTTTGCCCACTAGCTGTGCCATAGTCTGGGGTCATGCCCAGCTGTGAATGAGGAAAGGACCTGGGATATTTAGATGCCTCTCCCGTGTCTGACAGGTAGATATGGCCAACTGGCTTTGACTCTTCCCTTCGTTTTTTAGTATCTGAATATACGGTGTCCAAGCTAGGAATAACCTAGATCCCAACCTCCTTTCCAGTTGTATTTCACTATATATTCTGGTCATGGAGACGTAAATGGAGATGTCATGTGGGGCTTCCCTGAAGTCTTCTTAAAAGCGCAATAGTGGTGTGTCTGCTTGTGGAGTTATCCTACCTTCCCTTCTCTGTCATGATGTTTGGAATTCAGCTGTGGTGGCTGGAGCTCCCACAGCCATTTTGTCACCAAGAATAGAAAACCAGCAGGAGAATGGGGCCAATATATAGGAAAGTAGGGCAAATAATTGGAGAAGGAAACCCAGTCCTATGACAACTTTTTTACAACTCCTAGATCAAGCTGTGCTCGAAGCCAGTCCCCTTGAACTCATTAGTTTTTTATGCAAATAAATCCCCTTTGCTATATCACCTATCTTTTATTTATTTTTTGCATAGAAGAATTGGGGAGTAGCCAAAGGCATAGGGGTTGGGGAGGAGTGAGAGGACTCACCAGAGACAAAGTGAGGAGCAGAACCGGAGAATTTACTGAAATACACTGCTAAGGAAATCAGTGAGCAAGACAGGAGAGGTCTGCTGCACCACACGGGTGAGCTCCCTGGCTGGGGGTTGAGCTCCAGCTATAGCAGTGATAGCACTGAGATTTAAACCCTAGGCCACCAGGGAGGCTCCTCATCCCAGAATCTTTAGACACATCACTCAGACTTCTTGGCTCCAATCCTCAGGCTTCCCTGAGGACCACTTGCCAGTGGTGGCATCCCAGGCAGGAGCAAGGGATGACATAAGATGAGCAAGTGACAAGTGGGGTCGTCCAGACCTGAGATCACCTATCAGTTCTGCTACAAGACCCTGCAGCAGCTCCTTAACCTCTCTGGTCGAGAAGAAAACAGAGCTACTCTTCCTGATTCTATCCATGGGGATAAGACACGTGAAAGCAGGCAGCACCATCTCTGGCACACAGAGAGGAGTCAAGTCACGAAACCCTGATGTTTACTAACGTGTTATTTCACTGTTGTCAGTCAAACTTGCCTGAGGTCACAGCCCCGTGGAGCTCTGACAAAATGGGTGGGGACCCCCACTTTTCAAAGAACCTCCATTAGATGTTTCACTTTCACTTCCCAAAGTGTCATGGGGTCAAGCAAAGAAGGTATCAGTCACTGACCTCTAGCCAAGAGGGTTCAAGAAGGCCAGTGACCAGCTCAAGGACACGTGACTTCTTGAAAGGGAAGTGCTGGCCTTCCAGGGAGTGTCCCAAGTGTCTCTAAGAACCCAACCCCTGGTCCTGAAAGGGGACAGAGTGGGAAAGTGCTCACACAGGCCGTGCACATTTCTGTGGGAGGAAAGAAGGGCCCTAAGCCTCGACAGGGCCAACCCTGGCTCGACCCGTGGATCTAGGAAGACTCACCCAGCATGATGGCGTCCACAGCTCCCCCAGGGCAGAACTCAATGATGATCTGCAGAAAACATAAGGCAAAGCGGCAGTGAGCAGGACGTTCAGCCCACCAGAGGGGAGACCCCAGGCAAGGTAGCCCAGGGCCCTGCTGTCCCTGTCTCTCCTCCTCCTGCCCAGGGCCTGCCTTACCCACCCTCCCCCTAATGTCATCCCACCTCTCACAAGAGGCTGTCATACCCAGGAGTTAATTGAGAGCATTATTTTTGAGAAAGTCAAAACCGAGTTACCATAGAAATCTGCAGCTTCAGAAATCATTTTGGCCAAGTCTGCACTCTCCCTGTCTCCTCCGGCCTGTCCAACGTACTGCCCCCTCTACCTGCTAGCTGCCCCTTGTCCTGTGTTCCACTGCCAGAAGGCTCCACAGACTCCTGCCTGTATGCACGTCAGGAACATTCTCACAGAACCCCAGCACCTGTCCAGCCTCCAGAGCCCGAGGCCCTTCTCACTTGGAACATCAGAACATCAGGGTCAGGTGGAGAAACTGAGAATTAAGAAAGGGCATGTGACGAACCAAGGCCACAAAGACATCAGGGGCAGAGTTGGCCTGGAAAGCAGGTTTCCTAACTCTTAGGTCACTCAGGCAAGCACACACATCCAACAGGTAGCAGGCCTGAAGAACAACCAGACTCAGGCCCCAAGGGGCTCCCTGCCGAGTGCAGGGGATGGAAAAGGCCAGTAACGAGAGCCATGGGCACAGACACAGGCCTCGCTCTCTGGTGCAATCCCACGACACCCTTCCACTTTCGGCTCCTGTCACATGTACAAAGAAGTCTTCTCACTTCTTAAGTTTGGATCCAGGTGAGTGGAACAGGGGTAGAAGGGTAGGGGGTAAGCTGAAAACCTCAACTTGCACTTCCCAGAATCACAGTCCCCACTTCTGGCTCCTGGGCCCAGCTGGTGGTCAGGTCTCACTAACCGAGCACAGCAAAGGCAGCCACACTGCCCGTGGGGTGGTCAGCCAGACCTGCTCTCTCTAAACAGGAAGGAAAGCCTCAGCATGACCCAAGTGGGCCAGCGCCAGCTCTCTAGTCAAAGAAGGGAGAAGTGGTCTCCAGAACCTGGCTCATCTTCCAGAGACTTCCTGGAGATGCAAGTATGTGGGGGCAGTGATTTCTGGGCCCCAATGCCCAGACCCCCTAATCACTAGAAGCCTCAGCCACAAAATGGGGGCTGCTGATGCTGGCTGTTGCTCTTAATCTAAATATAGCTGGGCTATATTTAGGGGTACAATTGACACCAGGATGCTAGATATTATGCAGGTCAAGCAGCTTGAGATGGGCCAGGGACTCAAATCCCTGGGTACCAGAGCAGGAAGTCAGTGGGGGCCCATCAGGCCAGCACAGCAGACAGGCCGCCTCGAGCCGCAGAATGTCACATGCCGGGGGAGAAGACTGCATAGGCCCACTCCCTCACGCACCACGACCAGCCTGGGAGGAAGGACGGCCTCTGAGGGTCTCGCGGCCCCCGCGGTGCCCCCCAAGACATCAGGCCTGACCTCAGCTCCCCGAGGAATTCTCTCGAAAACTGCTGTGACTGTCGCTGGCTCCAAATAAACGTCCCAGCCATGATCGAGAAAACAAAAATACTGATGAGGATGAGGAGAAAAGGGGACACTCACACACTGTTGGTGGGAGTGGAAATTGGTGCAGAAAGAGGATGCTAAAGAGGATGGAGAGTCCTTGAAAATTAAGCATAGAAACACCGCGTCATCCAGTTATCCACTGTGGGTATTTATCCAAAGATTATGAAAATACCAAGCTGAAGAGCTACCTGCATCCCTATGATCACTGCAGTGTTACCGACAAGAGCCAAGAGTTGGAAACAACCTAAGTGTACCGTCCATGGGTGAGTGGAGAAAGAAGATGCAGTCTGGAGAGACAGTGGAAACTCCTCAGCTATTTAAAAAGTGATGATACCCTGCCGTTTGCAACAACATGGATGGATCTAGAGGGTATTAAGCTCAGTGAAACATGCCAGAAGGAGAAAGACAAACACCAAATGACTTCACTCATGTAGAGATAAAGACACAAAACAAACACAATACAACAAAAGTAAACAGATACAGAGAAGAAGTGGGTGGTTACAAGGGAAACCGAAGCAGCGAGAACAACTTGATTAAAAGGGGTCGACCGCATGGTGATGGATGGAAACTAGACTTTTGGTGACAAACATACCATAGCACAGAGAGACATAGAAACCTACATAATGTTACAAAAACCAATGTTACTTCAATTTTTTAAGTCACGAGAGACATATTAATGCCCTACAACCCCGAACACTGAGGAAGAGGTACTACCTTCTGGACTCACTCGCTCACTCATTTCACCAGCCATCCAGGCTGTCCCACTGTCAGGGAATGGAGGCGACCTGGACGTAGGCATCGAACTCTTGAAGCACACCTTGTCATTCTGCCTCCGGACAATTCTCAGCTCCCCCAAGGGACATGAAGTCATACTCACCACTAGGACAAGCCCAGCCCCCACAGGCCATCGTAGACAAGAATCAAAACCTGTCATCAGGCAAGGCTACCTACTAAGTGCAGCCTGAAAGATGGGGCGATACACACCCAGAGTCCACAGGAGTGACAAGGTCACCGAGGTATTGCCTGTGCCACCCCTGGTTGGGGCTCAGTCAACATAAGTTGTGACTATGACTCCTTCCTGGAGCTCAAAGGTCTGGTGTTTTTTGTGTGGCATTTTGAGACTCTGGGAAAGTTAGTCTCTCACCTGTCACCAAGAACAGTTTGCGCGCAATTCCACTGAATGACTGCATTTCCAGACATCTCATCAGCAAACCCAGGCAAGGAAGCCCTGCTCAGTTTCCATCCCTGTGGCCTTGGGCTATGATCTACCTCTCGGTAAATTCAAGTAACAGCAGACTCCTAACAGGATTAGCAGAGAACTGGATGAGGTGGTGTCTACACAGCATCAAGCCCTAAACACCTGACATGCTCAGATACATCCACCTTCTCTTCCAGGGCAGAGTAAAAAGGACCGGGATGCAAGTCCTGGTAATGTCACTTCATCTCCCAGAGCCTCAATTTCTTCATCTGCAAAAATGACATCCAGGGGCCTCTCTGGTGGCACAAGGGGTTAAGGTGCAGCACCATGAAGCTATCAGCAGCCACTGCAGCACAAGTTCAATTCCTGGCCAGGGAGCTGACCCACATGGCACAGCAGACCTCCTCTTTCGCTCCTGAGGCTCCTCTCGGCAGTGTATTTCAGTAGATCTGCCTGTTTTCTCCCCAATCTGTCTCTGGTGAATCTTCTTACTCCCCACACCTCTGGCCTGTACCCCAGTTCTTGTATGCATAAATAATCTTTTTAAAAAAGGATCTCCAACATGGTCATCAACACAGAAATGAGACTCCCAGTAAGTATGCACAACATGACAACCACATCAACTAATAAATATGTGCTGTGTGATCTCAGCAATGGAAATCACCAGAATCACACTGACCATGTTATGTATGCAGGCTTCCTACAAAACTATGCCTTCCCAGAAGTACAGTTAATCAACATGTCCTCAGCTACTTTCAAGGCCACTTTCAGCAGAAGTGGCCAAACCCAGGCAGTTCCTGCATTTTTTCAGTGAAACCATCCCTTACACAACACTCTTATGCAAGGTCCTGTGACCTCTCCCCTCCAGAGGTCAACTAGAAAAGCTCGAGCAATCTGCCAACCTGGTTTGCTTCCTCTTCTGCAATTTGAGAGCTCTCTGACCCCTATACTTCCTTTTTATGGTATGGCATGGTATTTCATTTTATTGCACTGGCTGCTAGGAAACGCTGAGCTTAGCTTTGTTTTCATTCCCATGAATAAATGCACCAACTCTGGTTCTATGCCAGGATTACAGTCATAATATTTCCACACAAGTTGTATATGCACCCTAATGAAGTGTTTTTAGGAACTGATAGCCCCCCACAGTCCATACTTCAAAAGTCTGAAACTTTTGGGAACCTGTAGTGCCCAGATTTAATCAGATCGTGTGTCCAAGGGACATTCCATTAATAATTCTGTAAATATTGCCCAACTGTACTCTTTCTAAATGTGGCAAAATATGACTTGGTTTTTCTTCTTTTTTCTTTGAAGTTTCTTTTAATTTATTTTTGAGGGGCGTTTTAAGAGTTTCAGCTCTTCTCAAAATGGATTAAGGACTTAGACATAAGACCTGAAACCATAAAATATCTAGAAGAAAAAGTAGGCAAAACCCTACATGACATACACATCAATGACATCTTTGGAGACACAACACCTAAAGCAAAGATAGTGAAGGAGAGGATAAACAGGTGGGACTAAATCAAACTTAAAAGCTTCTGTACAGCAAAAGATACGCTAACCAAAACAAAGCGACAACCCACCAACTGGAAGAAAATCTTTGCACTCAACATTACTGACAAGGGACTTATCACACAGATCCATAAAGAACTAACCAGACTAAACAAAAACAAAGTGAACAACCCAGTCAAAAAATGGGCGAAAGAGTTAAAAAGGCAATTCTCCAAAGAGGACATGCAAATGGCCAACAGGCATATGAAAAAATGCTCAACTTCTCTTGTCATCAGAGAAATGCAAATTAAAACCACTATGAGATACCACCTCACACCAGTGAGAATGGCACATATCAACAAAAGTAGCGAGGGTGTGGAAAAAAAGGAACTCTCTTCCACTGCTGGTGGGAATGCAAGCTGGTCCAACCATTATGGAAAGCCGTATGGCGGTTCCTCAATCTACTAAGAATGGAACTTCCATATGATCCAGCAATCCCACTCCAGGAATATACCCAAAAGACACAAAAACTCTGATTCAAAAGAATACCTGCACCCCTATGTTTATAGCAGCACTCTTTACAATAGGGAAGACCTGGAAACA
>JAGFMF010011606.1:2622802-2642399 GCA_019455555.1 Galemys pyrenaicus | reverse complement strand
CCCCCCGGCCGGCAGCAGGGATCGAACTCGTGCTGCAGTGGCTGCGATTTGCTTCGTAGTGCGTTGCTTAACCCACTGCGCCACCAGGGGAGGCCCAGGTGAACGTTCTTAAAAGATACTTCTCCATAGGAGAAATGCAAATGGCCAACAGGCATATGAAAAATGTTCAACACCCCTCATAATCGGGGAAATGCAAATTAAAACCACAATGAGATACCACCTAACACCATAAGAATGGCACATATTTTAAAAAGCAGAAATTACAAATGTTAGCAAGGATGTGCTGAAAGAGGAACTCTCCTACACTAATGGTGGGAATGGAAACTGGTCCAAACTCTATGGAAAGCTGTATGGAGGCTCTTCAGTCTGCTGAAAATGGAGCTCTCATATGACTCAGCAATTCTACTCCTAGGGATCTACCCAAGGGACACAAAAACATTAATTCAAAAGAACACAAGCACGCCTATGTTTATTGCAGCACTACTTATATAATAGGTAAGACTTGAAATCAACCCTAATGCCCAAAAATAGATGACTGGATCAAGAAAATGTGGTATAGATTCACAATGGAATACTATTCAGCAATCAAAAAAGATAAACTAATGCTACTCACAGCAACATAGATGGCACCTGAAGGGATTATACTCAGTGAAATAAATCAGAAGGAAAAAGAAAAATACCAGATGGTACCACTTATAGGAGGAGTAAAGGGGGTCAAGGAAAAACCACAACAAAACAAACCAAAAATAAACAGACATCAATCAGAGACATTCTTCAGGGGCGAGGTAAGGAAAGGGGTTCAAACAAGGGTGGGAAGAGCACAAGGGACTACAGTGATGGTGCACGGGTAAGCTGGTGATGGGAATTCTATGGGGACTACACCTGAGGAAAGCAAGCAAGCATTGTAAGAAAAAAAATAGAGTAAATTTATGTATTTATATATATATATAAAAGAGTAAATGTATATATTTATATATTTATATATATAGAAAAGAAATAGGTTGTGTGTATTTTTTAAAAATATAATTATCTCCCATCTTTAAAAAGTTTTCAGGGCCTCTGAATGTGTGTATCAAGAGGGAGATGAAGTTACTAAAAATCAGGTGGGTAGAAATGACACTAAAAGCATAAGCAATGAAAGAAAAAAAAAACAGATATGCTGGACTTTATTGAAGTTAAGAGCTTTTGTTATTTTTTTACTAGATTTATTTAATTATAGTTGACATTATTTGTAGTTCCCAGAGAGTTCCCACCACCATTTGACCCGTGCACCCTCACCTCAGTCCCTTGTGCTCTTTCTGCCCTCATCCTGGTCTCTATCCCACCCTCCCCGCAATGATCCCTTTGATTTATCTTTGACCTTTTGTTCTTGTTGTGTTTTTTGTTTGTTTGTTTGGAAGAGCTTTTGTACACCAAAGGACACCCTTCAAAAAAAGTAACCAGACACCCACAAAATGGGAAAAATATTTGCAAATCATATATTTGATATATAGTATAGATCCAGAATTTATAAAAAATTCCTATAATTCAACAATAAAAGGACAAATAACCCATTTTAAAATAAGCAAAGGATTGAATAGATGTTTCTCAAAATATATATATACATATATATACACAATACATACACACACACACACAAAATGGTCAATAAACACATGGAAAGATGCTCACCATCACTTGTCACTAGGAAAATGCTAATCAAAATCCCAATGAGACATGCTAGGCTGCATGGAATCAAAAGTGTTGCCACGAAATTGAAAAATCCATCCCCAAACTCCTATGGAATAGCAAGAGACTCCAATAGGGCAAAAGTCTTGAAAACTTGGAAGACTCATATTTTCTGATTTTAAAACTTACTAGAAATCACCAGTAATCAAAACAGTGAGGAGGTGTCATATAGAAAAAGACCAAAGAGCTAAAATTAACCACTGAGTCACCACAAGGCTGCCAAGACCAAGGACAATCTTTTCAACGAATGGTGTGGGAAAAATGGATATCCAAGTACCAGGAATGAAGATGAACTCTAACCTTACGCTATATATAAAAACTAACTCATAATGGGTCAAAGATATAAACATAAGGGCTGAAGGCTAAAACTCTTGGAAGGAAACAAGGCAGAAGCTTCATGACACTGGATTTGGCAATGCTATCTTGGCTATGATAATGAAAGTACAAGCAAAAATAAACTAAACTTCCTCAAAATTAAAAGCTTTTATGCACCAAAGGACATCAACAGAGTGAGAGGCAACCCAAAGGATGAGATAGGTTTTTAATAAATGGTGCTGGGCAAACTGGACTGCTACATGCAAAAGAATGAAGCTAGACTACTACCTCTCACCATGTACAAAAACCAACTCAAAATGGATCAAAGACACGAAATATAAGCCCTGAAACCATAAAATATATAGAAGAAAATAATAGGCAAAACACTACACAACATACATCTCAGTAATATCTTTAAAGACACATCCCCCAGAGCAAATAAAGTGAAGGAAAAGATAAAGAGTTGTGATTACATCAAATGAAAAGCTTCTGTACAGCAAAAGAGACATTAACCAAAATAAAGAGACACCCTACTGACTGGGAGAAAATTTTTGCACTCCATACAACTGATAAGGGACTTGATCACAAATACCTACAAAGAGCTCACATGGCCCAACAAAAACAAAGTAAACAATTCAGTCAAAAAATGGGCAGAAGAGGGCCTCTCTGGTGGCACAGAAGTTAAAGACACAGCGCTATCAAACCATAGCCAGCCACTGCAACACAAGTTCGATCCCAGCCAGGGAGGTGACCCACATGGCATAATAGACCTCTCCTGTCTTACCCACTGCTCCCCTCAGCAGTGTGTTTCAGTAGATCTGCCTGTTCTGCTCCCCGCTCTGTCTCTGGTGAATCCTCTCACTCCCTGTGACTCTCCCCCCGCACCTCTGGCCTGTACTCCAGTTCTTGTGTGCATAAATAAATAAATCTTTAAAAAAAAATAAGCACAAGGGACTATGGTGATGGTTCATGGGCGGGTTGGTGGTGGGAATTTTATGGGGGATACACCTAAACAGAGTAAGCAAACAAACATATATTGTATAAAAATGAACAGTGATGTAACATACTTATATATACATATAAAGAAAAAACCTATTAAATAAAGCTTTTATCTTTTTACAGAAAAAGATGAAAATATGTCATGTTGTTTAATGGCACTTTACAAGTACACTATAATGTCATAAAAAATGAGATAAGCTATTTGCAAATCATATCTGATAAGAGATTAATATCCTAATAGAAAAAGAACTGCAACTCCACAACAGTAATAACAAAAACTGGGCAAAGGACATTTCTACAAAGATACAGAATGGCCAACAAGCACATGAAAAGATGGTCAACATCACTTTAGGGAAATACCAATCAAAACCACAAGATAGCTCTTCACACAGAATAGATTAGATGGATATTTAAAAAAAAAAAAACACAAAAACGGGGCCTCCCCGGTGGCGCAGTGGGTTAAGCAACACACTATGAAGCAAACCGCAGCCACTGCAGCACGAGTTCGATCCCTGCTGCCGGCCAGGGAGGGGACCCACATGGCGCGGCAGACCTCTCCTGCTGTGCCCGCTGCTCCCCTCAGCAGTGTACTTCCGTTGATCTGCCTGTTCTGCTCCCTGTGGTGAATCCTCTCACCACCCCCCCACACCTCTGGCCTGTACCCCAGTGCTTGTACGCATAAATAAATCTTGAAAAAAAAAATTTAAAAAAAAACACAAAAACGAAATCAGAAAAGACACATGTTGGTAAGGGTGCCCAGAAATGGGAACCCTTGCACACTGCTGGCAGGAATGCAAAGTGGCAGCAGCACTCTGGAAGACCAAGTAGTCTGGTGGCACCTCAAAAAATGAAAAATAGAGCTTTAAAAATCGCCAATGGAACTGCCTTATGATCTGGCAATTCCACCTCTGCATATATCCCCAAAAGAAAGAAAAGCAGGGACGGAACAGATCGGGGGCACCCACGCTCACAGCAGCGTTATTCACAATAGCCAAAAGAAAGCGACAACCCAAGTATCTCACAACAGAAAAACATGGTGTGGCCCACACAGTCATTTGGGACTTAACAGCAGGTACACCTCCTGAGAACTGCACTGTCAGGCAATTTCCTATCTGTAATTGTCACAGATTGCAATTCCATAAACCTGGAGGGGTCAGCCAAGTCCACACCTAGGCTGCGTGGGGTGTGGGGTGTGGTGTATAGGGACCTCTGTCATATACAGTCAGTCACTGACCAAAATGTCCTTATGACATGTGACTTACACATGAATTAATACAGATGAGCCTTGAACACAGGAGTTAGCACCGACCCCCAATTGCGTAAAAGTATAAATTTTAACACCCCCAAAACTTAACTACTAGTAGCCTACTGCTGCCAGAAATCTTAACAATGAATGCATTGTACATGTTATATGTATTATATACTGTATTCTTACAAGAAAAATAAGAGAAAATGCTAGGTCAAAGTGTATGATTGCATTATGTAAGGTAGTGAGTCATTTATGGACAGTGGTGGTTACTGGGGCTGGGGGGAAGAGGAAGTTATTGTTTAATGGGGACAGAATTTCAATTGGTGATGGATGGTAGGGATGATTAGGCAACACTGTTAAATATACTTAATGCCCTTCAAAATAGTTAAAAATTATCAATGTATTTTACCACAATAATGCACACGACATGTACTTGAATATTCATAGTGGCATTATTTATAATAGCCAAAAAGTGGAAATAACTCAAATGTCTATCAACAACATGTGGTCTAGCCACACAGTGAAATATTATGCAGCCATAAAAGGAACAAAGCACTGATAAGGTAGATGAACCTTGAAAACCTAATGCTGAGTGAGAGAAGCCAAACACATACAAATTTCATTTACATGAAATGCCCAGAATAGGCAAATCCATAGATAGAGAAAGGAGATTAGTAGCTGGGGGGAGGGAGTAGAGCACTGAAAAAAGGGTACCCAGAACAACAGATTTGGGTCTAGGGGTTCTTCAAATTGGATGCAAGTGCTTAAAATGTGATACTATATACCAAGCCCTACCTGTCAATAGTCTCACAGAACTCTATGAGGCAAACACTTTTTTTTTTAAAAGATTTTATTTATCATACAAGAGCTGGGGTACAGGCCAGAGGTGTGGGAGGTGAGAGGATTCACCAGACAGAGTAGGAAGCAGAACAGGCAGGCCGACTGAAATACACTGCTGAGGGGAGCAGTAGGCAAGGCAGGAGAGGTCTGCTGCGCCATGTGGGTCCCCTCCCTGGCCGGGGATCAAACTCACACTGCAGTGGCTGACACTTCACAGTGCTTCACAGTGTGACACTCAACCCCTTGCGCCACCAGGGAGGCCCACACACACTGTTACTATCCCCTTTTACAGATCAAGGGTCACCAGACTTTTTCTGTGGAGGGTCAGATTGTAAATATTTCCAGTGTTGCAGTCACAGGGTCTGTCACAACTACTGGACTCTGCCCTGACAGCAGGGAAGCAGTGCAGGCAACACCTGAATGAATGGGCCTGGCTTTGTGTCTAACAAAGCTTTCCTTACAGACACACATGGCAGGTCACATTTGGAAACCCAGTAACTCGTCAAAGTCCCCACCTAATAAGAAGAGGGCCAGGATTTGAACCGGGAGCTCCAACCTCAGAGCTCAGGTTCCATATCTGGTTTTGACTTTCCCCTAAACCAGCTGGAGGGCCCACAATCCCACAATATCAGACACCATCCCTCCTGGCTCTTGACATCTTTTTTTTTTTTTTAAAGATTTATTTGCTTATGCACACAAGAGCTGGGGTACAGGCCAGAGTTGCGGCAGGTTAGAGGATTCACCAGAGACAGAGAGGGGAGCAGAACAGGTAGACTGACTGAAATCCACTGCTGAGGGGAGCAGCAAGACGGGAGAGGTCTGCTGCACCAGGTGGGTCCCCTCCCTGGCCAGGGATCAAACTTGCACTGCTGTGCCAGGGATGCTTCACAGTTCGGCGCTCAACCCACTGCGCCACCAGGGAGGTCCTGGCTCTGGACATCTTTATTAAAGGATTTTAACTCAGCCTATAAGGGGGAACATCTCCCCCTTCCCCACCCCCCGGCTTTCCCAGTCTGAGACCCACAGCGGGTACAGGCAGAGCTGGGATTTGAACTCAGGGAGCCAGGTTGCTCACAATAGCTGCTCTGTGATAAAGCAGGCAGCTGGAGCTTGGAACGCGTCAAACATTCTGTAAGGGAGGTACTTGCTTTTTTTGAGAACCTCCAAATGACTGGTCTCCCACCTGAGCACTTGAGAACTCCTGGTTTCCCTGGAGACCTAAGCCCATTAACACATTCGAGGTACCTGCAGGATGGGACGGGGAGAGCCTGCAATCGCCAGCTGCTTCTCTGGTCAGAGGCCAAAGGAAATCGGAAACCTGTGTTTACCTCTATTCCCACTGAGTTTAGATTAAGCAGCTGTCATGGTACAGCTAGGGTCAGGGCCTAGCTACGTGATCCTGGCAGCCCACAGCTCCTCTCCCATCCATCAGTCATTCACTTGATCCACCATTCCAGCCTTCATTCGATCCCTCATTCACCTGATCAGTCATTCATTCACTCGCTCACGGACTCATTCACCCACTCGTGGATTTATCAGGCACCTACCCTGTGCCTGTACTATTTTAGCCACCAGGAAGACACCTCTGCATCTGCTCAATTCAAGAAGTACTGTCTCGCTTCTCAGCAGTGTCAGAGCTGTCTTGGGACTGGTAACTTCTCTGGAGCTGTTCAAATGACAAGCTGGCTGGTGTTCCTCAGAACCAACAGAGTCAGAACTGTACGTCTCTCTTCTCTACCCAATGGACGCTTCTGGACTAAACAGTGACAGCCAGGCACATGGGCACCCTCAGGACCACAGAGAGAGGAAACCCCTTGCAGGCAGCTGTTTCACCCACCTGCCCACACCCCATGTAAGCAGGTACCAGGTGAGTGGATCTGAGTCAGCCTTAGTTTCCCCATCCGTGACACTGAACCAGAATTGCGAGTTTCCTCTGTCCCAGGCCAAGTGTTTTGCATGGATTATCTCACGCTTACTATTTGAAATACATATTCTAAAAATTGCCTATACCTGGCGGGGTTTACGTCAAGATTCAGCAGGGTGTTGTAATCCAGGCACTCAGAATATCACCTGGTACACAGTAAGTAAATGCTCCATCAAACTTACTACTGATTATCCGGCTTTGGCCAGTAATTTATTCCTGCTTTACATATGAGGAAACTGAGGCTCATGGGGATGAAGGACATGTGACTACTACGTGGCAAAGCCCGGACCGGAACTGGAACCTCTTTGGGAGTCAAGTCGGGATTCCATTCATCTTCTGAATGGAGGAGACCTAGTGACACATCCCCCTTCCTTCCGTCTCAAGGAAGAGGCCACAAAAAGCTTGAGTCACACACGGCCCCTGAGTCGGGAGGAAGGGCCCCACTCCCCCTTGCTCCAGCCCTCCGGGGGCCCCACGCATCAGGGTGCACATACCAAGTGAGCTTGCTCACAGGAGATAAGGCAGCCAGGGTGCCCGGCCCAGATAAGAGCCGGTGGGACCACCCGCAGGGTTTACATGTAACTGGTACAACTGCAGACAACGTGGCGGGGCAGCGGGGGGGGTCAGCACAGCACAGTCAGTGTTCCCCAGAGACAACCTGCTGACCCCACAGTGCTCTGAGTCAAGAGTCCCTCACCTCCCCAGCTGCTCCTGGGTATACAAAAGGTGCTCAATAAAGAACTGCTGGTCAAATTCCTGGGCTACAAATTAAGCCAGGGAAGGAGGTCTGGATATAGCTCCAGGCCCACCCCTGCCCTCTGCAGAGCTGTCATCGCCCCT
Source organism: Galemys pyrenaicus (assembly GCA_019455555.1). Taxonomy (NCBI): domain Eukaryota; kingdom Metazoa; phylum Chordata; class Mammalia; order Eulipotyphla; family Talpidae; genus Galemys; species Galemys pyrenaicus. Next base: position 2,634,504 of record JAGFMF010011606.1, on the reverse strand, counting down.
TTTTCCTCAGTTAGCACACCTAGAAGACAAAGTTTCTAACAGCTGTGCGGTCATCTGCAGCACCGACATCTGAAGAGTCTCCTTGACTTTGGTTCAAGGAGACCAAAGTCACTTTATCATCGTGCAAGTCATTTGTTTTCAAAAAGTTTATTCATTATCAGAGTGTGAGGCCTACTCTATGATTCAAAAGTGTTAGTGCAATGAATGAATAAACTCATGGGGCCTCAAGATACCCAGAAATCAGGGCAAAACAGTCACAAGGTGACTAACACAGCAACAGCCACATTCCAGATTATGAAAAGAAAGCCAGACAAAAACAAACCAATTCCCTCCCACTTCTGCCAGCAAAGGAGCAGAGAGGAAGGCTGCCTTACTGAGCACCTAACGCACACCTGGTACTTTGTTCAATAAGCATTTTTCACTCGATCCCGTGAGCAGTTATACTTCCAGCCCCACTTTACAGACAGGAAACTGTCAGCGCTTAAGTGACAGAATGACAGAGCCAGTGTATAAACCCAAGGTGGTCTGATCTAAAGACACAAAATAGCTGCATCTTGTAGCCACAGACAAGAGCCCCTCCCTGGGAAGAAGGGAAGGAGCCGCCAACAGGCCCCCAAGCCTTCTGCAGAGAGGCACTGTCACTGGGACATGGGACACCCCTCATACAGGAGATACAGGCTTCTGGTTACACAACAGAGACCCGCAGAGAAAGTCCCCTGAAAACTGACAGTCACCAACCACTGTGTCAGGCTTCAGCAGGGGTCCCTGTGGGTGGAGCCCCAGACCCTGCTGGGGCCAAACAATGTGGCCATTGAGTGGGGCCCTATGCACAAGTCCTCCAGGAACACTGGCCTTGCCCATCCACCCCCAGCTCCACCCACCACCTTCACGGGATGCTGGGAAGGAATTCAGGGTCCTGCGGAGGCTGTGTGAACCAAGTGCCCCCAAAGGCAGAGAAGGCTATCTGGGGCACAGGGCATGACTCTGGGTCGCCTACGATGGCCAGGGGCCCCGGGCTGCTCTGTCAAGGCTAAGGGAGAAGCAATGGTCCCGCAAGCCTCTAAGCCTGCAGGGCACGTTGTAAGGCCCCTGCCACAATCCCTAGGGTGGCGGCACTAGAGAAGGAGACAGAGGTGGCTCCACAAGCAAGTGTGCTGGCCCAGGTTCTGGACAGAACAGAGGTGGTTCCAACTCAGGAGGGCCAACTCCTGCCCGCCCCAGAGGCCAGGAGGGCTGCATGGGGGTCAAAATCCCCTGAGCTTGAGTGCAAATGCTGCCACTGCGCCATTTGGGACAACATGTTTAACCTCTTTGGAGTCTGTTTCCTCACCTGGACAACGGGGACAACACATCGTACCCCAGTGTGGTCTTGGGAACGTTAAGCACAGAGCCTGGCACCTGCCAATGCACGGCCAGTGAGAGGCACTGTCATCGCTGTAACAATTGTCACCACCGCCTCTCCCCGGGGAATGTCAAGGTCAAGGTTCACCTGCATCTGACTCTGGAGAGAAGCAAACTGGACTCTCAGCCCCAGGGGGACACATAGGCAGTTCTGGGTCCACATAGACCCAGACTGTCTGTCCAGTCAGCATCCCCTAAAGCCAGCTGTAGTGGGGTTTCTGTGGACACAGAGGAGAGTGAGCCAGGGCCATGGGCCGGCCCTGGACAGGGCCAGGAGAGAGATGACAAATGCAGAAGACCAGGTGTGAGCGGGGTCACAAGAAAACACAGCGCACCGCCGAAGGTCCACACGGCAGGAAGCAGCAGCATTTCACCTAAAGCCATCAAAGGTTTGTGGCCTCTAAATGGTCCTCAGGGACAAGCAAGATCTGAAACCAAGGGGAGAGGTGGGTGCTGTAGCCAGAGCCTGGGAGAGGGCGTGGGGGCTGCTCAGGTCTCATCACATCCCTAAGACAACCCCAGCTCCCGTGACTCATCACCTAAGGGACAGTCTCCAAGGAGGCAAAACACCTGAGGAACCAAGGTGAGGCCAGGGTTTCCAAACTCGAGTCAGCAGAGACCTCTAGGCTCCAATTCTGGAACTAGCAGAATGACGTGGAGACCAGGAGGTCAGAGAGTCGAACCTCAGTTTGCTCATCTCCGAAGTGGGGCAACTGTGGGACAAGCCTCCCAGGTAGTGACCAAACAGGATGAGCCAGGGAAAGCCTGTGACGTCACAGTTCAGTTACTCAGCACCCGCACCACAACCCTCAGTGACGCCAGAAGCTATATCCACACGGGAAGCTGAATCAATGAGCCCACATTCAGAGACGAGCCCCCAGCGCCAGTGCCTACCCCACGAAAGGATGAAGAGATGACCTGAAAGCAGCAGACAGTGGGGTAAAAAGAGGGGGTGCCGGGCCTCCCTGGTGGCGCAGTGGGTTAAGCAACGCACTATGAAACAAACCGCAGCCACTGCAGCACAAGTTCGATCCCTGCTGCCGGCCAGGGTGGGGACCCACATGGTGCAGCAGACCTCTCCTGCTGTGCCCGCTGCTCCCCTCAGCAGTATACTTCCGTTATCTGCCTGTTCTGCTCTCCGCTCTCTGTGGTGAATCCTCTCACCCCCCCATACCTCTGTCCTGTACCCCAGTGCTTGTATGCATAAATAAATAAATCTTTAAAAAAAAAAAAAGAGGGGGTGCCCTGGGCAAGTCCAAGCCCCCATTTGCTCCCAGTGGTCATAGCCATCCGCCATGCTGTGCTGATCACAGATACAGAGTCCAGTATCTCAGTCACATGGGCCAAGACAAAATAAGTCAAGGAAGGTGGAAAGGCCCCTTGAAGACGAATAGCCCGGCTCTCGGCTCTCACATGCACTGGGTCCGGTTCCTCCAGCGCCACCACTATGAGGAAAGCGGTTCAACAACTCCGGCGGTAGGCCGTGCTCAACCACAGAGAAGGTTTCCCAGGCAGCTGTGGATTTGAGACTCTCTCTGCAGAATGCGCAACTTGGCCCCTTGCTGACTAGAGGATCTTCAAGTAAAATCCCTCAGACCCCAGAAAGCCTGCCCTTTCGTAGTACAATGAATCTTCGAAAGGTCTTGCAAATCACTGTTCACGAACTGGTGAATATTCAAAGGAGAGCTAAACTGGAGGCTGTAAAAAAGCCACACTATGTAAGCTCCTACTTTTATCAGGCCTTAACATCTGCCTCTCTGAATTTTCATAAATTCCGATTTCATAAGGTTAATTATTTTATATAGACTGGCTGCAGCATACAATAAAAAGCTTAGTATAAAAATTGTTATAAAAAGGCCCTGAGATCCATTACAGACCAGGAAGCAGAGGCCTCGGGAAGGGACAGTGCTCTTCTGAGGCTACATGGCAAGCGGGTCCCAGACCTGCGATCTCAGCTCTCTTGGCTCCAGCCCAGGAAGACCTTCTAGCACACACAGCACCAGAAGCCACCACCTAGTATCACCTTCTCCTTACTATTCTGCTTCTTTAAAGGCCAAGTACACAATCTCGGTCCTAGAGCCGGCCTCTGAGCCCAAGGCGACAAGCCACAGAAACCCTAGCTGGTGATAAGGTGGTCATGAGGACCAGTGTGGACAGCAGGGTACGTCCTCTTCCTCTTTGTAGAAGGTCTGTTTTCAGGCAAGAAGGTGTACTCTGAAAGGCCTGAGCTTACTCTTCAGTGCGCGAAACACAGACACAGACACATACTTAGTATAGGTGTTCAGGAAGTTCAGACCTCTCTGGACTCCCTGGGCCAGGAGTCCTGGTGTAAATGTCACCAGATGTGGGTAGTCAATTTTCTAGGCTAAAGCAGGCTGCATACATGGAAAAGTGCATGCTTCTGGGAATGAAGTCCTCATTTAGCTTTACTTTCCTCTACTTTCTACCCTCTACTTAAAGAAAAAACAAAACAACAGTGGCACACACCAACCCTTTGGGTTAGGGGCATCAGGGAATGGTGAGGCCTGAGGCTAACTGGAGCATACATCCCGAGGTGGGAAGATTGCCCATACACCTCTCCAGGTTGTTCAGAAAAAGTCAGGTGGTCAGAATTTTAAGTGACATCGTTTGACAAAAAGCCAGTTAACAAATTTCTGAAGACATCAAACACGCAAAACAAAGGGTATAGGCTGGGTCCAACCTGAGAGTTTCCCTTTGCAATACCATCTGGCATGGTAGACACCCCACCCCCAACAGCAAGAGACTATGAGTAATAAAAACCTATGGTTCCCAACTGGGGATGAATTTGCCCCCCCGGGGAACATTTGGTAACATCTGCAGACATTTCTGGTTATCACAGCTGAGCACAGAGGTGGGTGTTCTCCTGGCATCTAGTGGGTAGAGAGAGAGGCAGGTAGACTACTGAATGAACACTCTACAGCATAGAGGGCAGCCCCACAAGGATGACCCAAACCGGGTGAAGAATGGCATCCAGAAGATCTAGTGGCTACTCTGGGGGCCACCATAGGAGACAGGGTATAAAGGGAGGGGTGCAACCTGACCCCCTACATAGAGGGCTCCTTCCTCTGGCCCATAAGAGTGAAAATTTCAACAGAAGAGGATTCCACAGCTAAAAATGTTGGAAAAGCCCGAGTGTAGAAAATGAGAGCTGAGAAGTGAGCTGACTTCTTGGTGGCGAGAGGTGGAAACAGGCCTTGACTCTGTCCACGCCCCGGATATCCCTGGAAATGTTGCTCAAGTGGCTACTTCATTCCAAAGAGGCCCATCCCCAACTCTGACAGCAAAGAGCTGGGCCAGCCAATGTCCCAGCCATAAAAGTGCCCCTGATGTGTCCCCAAGTGAGGCCCCAAGAGGAGGCAAGGTTGGTGCATCATAGCTGACAAATCCCTCTTTGGGTCTCTCTCACTCTTCCTGTCCACCCCTTCAGCTGAGCCCTGTCACGACAACCTCCCTTTTAATTTTTAAAAAATATATATATTTTACATCATTCTTCCTTTTTGTACAATGCATGCTTTCTCCTCTCAGGTGTATTCCCCATAAAGTTCCGGACACCACCAATTCACCTATGCACCATCACCACAGTCCCTCATGTAAGAACACAGTCCTTCCCCTGTTTTGATCTCGCTCCCTCCCCCTACCCTGCAGCATGTCTGATTAATAGCTGACTGTTAATTTTTTGTTTTATTAGAATTTTTTTTCTGGTCCTTTATTTGGTTCCCCCTATGTTCCTCCTATAAGTAAAACCATCTGATATTTTTCTTTTTCCTTTTGACTTATTTCACTGAGCTTAATAATCCCTTCTAGCTCCATGCATGTTGCTACAAATGGCATGAGTTTACTTTTTTGATCGCTGAATAGTATTCCAGTGTGTGTGTGTGTATGTGTGTGTGTGCACACATCTTCTTGATCCAGTCATCTATTTGTGGGCATTTGGGTTATTTCCATATCTTACCTATTGTGAGTAGCGGTGCTTTAAACATAGGTGTGCAGAAATCCTTTTAAATTACTGTTTTTGTGTCTTTTGGGTAGATTCCTAGGAGTGGAATTGCTGGGCCATATGGAAGCTCCATTCTTAGTAGTTTGGGGCACCTCCACACAGCTTTCCATAGTGACAACCTCCCTTTTTAACAGGAAGCACCATGCCCAGGCTGAAGGCTTTGAACTTTAAAGAATTGGTTTATTTTCTTTTATTCCTATTTTTGGCAAGTGGGTCCTAGTTTTCCATTTAGGGTAATAAGAGTTTTTTTTTTTTTTTCTTAATGTATTTAATTTCTTAAAAGTGAGTCACCTTTTAAAAATACTCTTAGGAAGGGAGCAGAGTAAATGAGGTTTGAGAGAGGTGGCCCTACCAAGTGTCATATAAATGCATATTCTTAATGCAAAACCTGGAGAACAAGAAGTTCATATCCAGGGGAAAACCCAGGCAGACTCCAGGATTGCGGAAGTCTTTTATGCCAAGTAAGAGCGTCACAGATTCATTGGAAGATCTGTGGGAGATAAACTTGCAAAACTTTCTGCCCAGACAAAACCAGAGGAACTTCTGAACTTGACCTGAACTGGGTGTCCAGGGTAGACCGGGCTGGGCCGGCTGCTGTGCACCCATGAAAGGCCTTTCTTCACTCTGTGCTGACGCAGTCACCCTCCCTGACATCACCTCTCCTATTGTCCAAGGCTGGTATGACCAAGGTCTGGGGATGGTTCACTTGGTTTTTCTAAACCAAGGCGGGGAGAGGGGATGGGGGGTGAGGGCAAGGGGTAGAGAGGGATGGCAGAAAACTGGGGCCAGGGGAGGGGGAGGTCAGAACACACAATGGAAATGGAAAAAAAGGACTGGGAGAGGAGGGGCGGGAGAAGTGATGAAACCGTCTCTCCTCTCTCCTTCCTACTTTGTGCGCATACCCGACCTGCAGGCCTCACTTAATTCCTCTAATGGGTAGGTTTTATTGTCACCATCCTATTTTAGAGACAGAGATGCAGGGTAGCTGAGATCCCAAAGTTTCCTGCACTGGACTCTGAGTCCACTGAAGCCAACAGCTCGGCCCATGTTGCCATTTCTGTATCACCAGGGCCTGGGACAGGGTTTGGCACAAGGAAGGAACCCAACAGGAACTTGTTTAAAGGAATAAATGAAGGCTGCACTTGTCTGACAGGGCTATAGGCTCATCCTCCCCCCAGATTACCCAGCCCAGACTAGAATCAGAAGTCCTGGGGTGAAAGACAACAAGAGGTCAGGGTTTGCTGTCCTGTACCAAAATGCTGAATAAGGTGGTAAGACTTTCAAACTCTTCAGAGACCACAAAAACATGGCTCCGGGGCCTTCTTCACTTCTCTCCCAAATTCAGTACAAAGGAAAGGTTTTAGAGGAATAAAGAATCCTTTCCCCCCTGCAAGCTATTAGTCAACAGCTGGACAACTTCTCTGGTCAAAAGCAAGACCGACACACCCTCCAGGAAGGTTCTGTAGTTCCAATCCCCCCATCCCACCTCATCCATCAGTTTCCCCAGGAGAACTGGACCCAAACAGCCTCAGCAGCATCAAGGGCACCCACCCACCTCCACTCCTGCCCCTATTAAGAACAGCCCTAGGCAGAGGAAGGCAGGGAGGGAGGGTCCTATCTACTGGTAGAAAGTAAAGGTAGAAGCTAAGTCTACTCACTGTACTAAAATGTAATTGGTAGGAGGGAAAAAGCAAATGGAGCAGAGACGGGAGGCAAAGAAGGAAAGGAGAAATTCCATCTACAGGAGCCAGGGAAGAATCTAACAGGCTTGAAGGCCAAGATGATGTGCTTGTGAACTCTGCAGGTAGGGATGAGGAGGGCATGCATGGAAGGAGGTGCAAAGACCTGGGGCTGGCACGGGCCTGAGAGCAACAGAGAGCTGTGACAGGCTTTTCATAGGGCAGGGTGACAAGTGTAGGGTCTCTCATTCACAGCCTTTGAGAATCTCTGTAAGTCTGGCCTAGAGACTAATTTGCTGTGTCACTTTTGGGAAGTTCAAGATGTGATCTGTGATCTGGATCATCTTTCACATCATTAACTGGCTGTGTGACATCCAGTTGCAGCATTCTGTGGTTTAGTTAACACTCCTCTGGTCTGGCTCCCATGGAGCCACTGGCTTGTATGAAGCCAGTGGTTTAACCACATAACCATATAAACAACCATAGTTAAAAATTAAGTTAAATAACCTTAGAATTTTAAATATATTAAAAAGAAAAGTAATACATATTCAAAGCTCACCACCACACGCTCTACTGCTATCTGTACTCTTGGATTATTTACATCCATACATCTGTGTAGCAGGAATACTTCATTGCAGAGCCACTGGCCGTCTCTACCCAACTCTGTGTATATGACAAGTTGGCAACCTGAAACTAATAGTGGCAGGAATATTTACACCGCAGAAATCAGTACATCCTTTAAGCCAGGACCTTTCTTCCCAAAGAGTGCTTGTTAAACATTTCCAGGATGCAGCTCTCACTCCGAGGCTATGCAGAAAAAGAGACCCAGCCCTTGCAATACTTTCCCAAAGCCAAAATCTGACTCAAGGAGAGGGTTAAAGAGTGGGCGTGTTGGGGAAGGTGGAGCTGTCACCAGAGGAAATTTATGAGGTCTGGTCAGGTTTCCTACATCCCTTCATTCTTGGGGGGGGGGGGGATGGGCAGGGTATATGTCCACCTGTATCTGCGTCATCAAAATGCGACTAGTATAGAACTTAATTTTATATTTAAAAACTGATCGTCAACTCTCTTATGAGGAAACAATCAAACATTTGGAACTTACAGATAGCAATCGACTTTTCAACTATAAATCTGACACCTGAATACAGATCAAAGATTTCTGATGAAAACTTAACCCCTATATGAGATGTGATGTAAATGTAAAAGACAATCTGGATTTGAAGGTTCAGAATGAAAGAAAAAACAAGTAAACTATCTCAATAATTTTAATGTTGATTATACTGATTACATGTCAGGATGATTTTTTCTATATAAGTACTGCCTTAAATACAGATATTTAAACTCATTTCATCATTTTCATTTTTAAAGACTTCATCTATTTATTTTTGCCTAGAACTGGGGTGTAGGCCAGAGGTGCGGAGGTGAGAAGATTCACCAGAGACAGAGCGGGGAGCAGAACAGGCAGATCTACTGAGATACACCGCTGAGGGGAGCAGTGGGCAGGCAGCAGAGGTCTGCTGTGTCATGTGGCCAGGGATCGAACCCAGGCCACTCCATGGGCTGTCGTGGTGACAGTGCTCAACCCCAGGCCACCAGGGAGGCCCCATTTTTAAAATGCGGCTATTAGAACATCTTAAGCTAGCTTTGTGTTCACATTGTGTTTCCACTGAATGGTGCTGGTCTAGAATAGCCTGGGTTGTTTTCTTCCCACTTCTGCTATTTGATATGAAAAGCTCACAAAATGCTCACAAGAAATCTCAGGAGGATTTCGGTAAAGTTACAAATTCTAGAAGAAAACGAACTAATCTTAGTAGACTGTGGTGGGGGGGTGGTTTGAAAGTGACCTCTGCTCTGTCCAAGGGCAACGTCTGTTCCTGAATGCCAAGGCTGGGCCAATTTCTCAGCCCAGAGCCCAGTCCTGAGAGCTGACCCCAGGGTCCAACACGATTTTGTCTAAGACACACACACACAGAAGAATTGGATTCTAAACCACAGAGAAAGCCTGGGCCTGGCCATGAGATGTACCCTAACAGCATCACAGAGAAAACTAGAAAGACAGTGCACTCTTCAACTCTGCATCTCAGAACAAGGCTGCACCCTTCTCACCGCTGCCCTTCCTTCACTGAGTGGGGAGAACACTTAGCTCCCTAATGAACTCCTATGCATCCTTTAAGAGCCAGTTCAAATGATCCTTCTGTAACAGGGTGGTCCCCAGGAAAGGGGGAAGTTCCAGAATGCTGGTTCCGTCCTAAGTTAGTGAAGCTGAGCATAAGTAAAATGTTAAAAAAAAAAAAAAAAAAAAAAGGACAGAAGGAAGGGAGGAAGAAGGAAGCAGGATGAGAAATGTAAAGAAACTGCACTTGCTTTTTGATCTTAAACTAGTTAAAACAGATGTGAGTGAGAGACCCATGGGGAAGTTAACAATGGCAGTTTTCATCTTAATTTTAATTTTGCTCTTTTCCTCCCAGATTTATCTGACTCTTTCTAACCCTTTTCTTTGGGTCTCTACAAAAAAGTCCTTTAAACTTGTGGCAAGCTTTTAAACCTTGCTTTAAGCCAATCCTATTTGGCTGGACTTTTACCCTCAAAGAGATGGGTAACTTTAAATACTTAACTTAATAACTATATTCTTTATCCTTTCTATATTGTACCCTAATTGTATTAAAGTTCCTTTCCATTAAAAGTCTTCTATGTTTGGGCTCACCCTGGTGGCGCAGTGGGTTAAGCAGTGCACTATGAAGCAAACCACAGCCACTGCAGCACAAGTTCGATCCCTGCCCCAGGCCAGGGAGGGGACCCACATGGCACAGCAGACCTCTCCTGCTGTGCCCGCTGCTCCCCTCAGCAGTGTGTTTCTGTCAATCTGCCTGTTCTGTATCCTGCTCTGTCTGGTGGATTCTCTCACCACCCCCACACCTCTGGCCTATACCCCAGTGCTTGTATGCATAAATAAATAAATCTTTAAAAAAAAAAGTCTTATATGTTTATCTTAATGTGGCAAATAGCAAAACCTATTCAAAAGGGGCAGGTTTGGGGGTTCTGGGCTGCCCCTCTCCCTACCCTGTAACACTTCCAGTTCAAATGAAGCCTTTCCTGATTTTCCCAAATCACCTCCTGGAGCTCTGGCCCAGTCAAATCCAACCAATTCCACGTTGATCTCAATGCTTTTGTTCTTGCCCCTCAAACCTAATTTCTTCTAAAACACAGACGGTATTTATCTCCCCTGCGGAAAACTGCACCGGGTCCCCAGTATCTAAAAGAGTAGTTCTCAAAATTAGAAGCTCTGCAAAAAGACTACTGGGCCCCTGGCTAGTTTCTGACTCAGCGAGTCTGACCTGATATTCTGCATTTCTACCAAGGCCCCAGATATTGTTGCTGCTGCAAGGACTGTACTTTGATCTAACAGATCATGTGCAAATTTCACCTTGGCCTTCAAGGCCCTCCAGAGCATGGTCTCCTACCACTCACCACTGCCCTTATCTCTGATTGCTGGCCCAATCCTAATCCACCCGTTATCTACATCATTTTCACACCTCCACACCACTCACTGTCCTCATTGCTTGAAACCCTTTCCCACTCTTCACCCACTAATTCCAGTGCTACCTGCCTTGATTCTACAATGTCTAAAAACAAATCCTTAAAAAGAAGGGTGTGGCCCTTTAAGGGTCTACAATTGTAACAAATGCAGACTGTAGAGACTGCTATCAAAGAGGAGGGGAAGAAATGATTGGCCAGAGGAACAGCCCCTCACCCCCTCCCACTAGGGGGAAAGAAAGTATCTGCCTAAAGTCACAACTTGGGGACAGAAAATTCCGCTGTATCTATTTAAACAACCTCATGACAGTCAAGTCAGGTTACAAATTGTCCTTCTCTATCTGGCTTCCCAGCTTTGCCACTTTCTAGCTCTATGACTCACTTAGCTTGTTTCTCATTTCTGTGCTGAAGATAGAGAATCAGACAACAAACTCACAGTGAAGATCAGGGACAGGAGTCAAGGAGAACTCAGAGCAAAAGGCATAGCACACAGCAAGCTCTGGATAAATGTTAGCTGTTATCTCAGGACCTGAGAAAGCCAAGAACTTGATGTCTAGCCACAATCAATAATGGAAACAGACACATTAAAGGGTTTTTTAATGGGTACATAATCAGCAGTCCAGTAAAGGCTGTGTGCTGGGAGGAGGCAGGGAAGCAGATACACAGACAGGCAGGCAGCTGGGAAAACTCTTGTCTAATTCAAAGTGGTTCTGTGAGGCCCATTTGGCAATGAACACGTAAAAATCCTTCTAGGGATGTCTCACAGAAGAACACAAAAATTCAAAGACATCCATCCCAGAGCATTACAACATCCCATTACAACAGGAGAAAAATAAAAAAAGGAAATAACCTAAATGCCCAACAATAGAGACTGACTTAGTCAGAAGATGGAGTTTTATAGACTAATAAAAAAAGACAACAGGTGTTTCCCTCCTGACATGGAAACATGTTCTTAATACATCTTAAATGTCAGAGTAGGGGCCTCCCTGGTGGCGCAGTGGGTTAAGCAACGCACTATGAAGCAAACCGCAGCCACTGCAGCACGAGTTCGATCCCTGCTGCCGGCCAGG
>JAGFMF010011606.1:2548985-2622752 GCA_019455555.1 Galemys pyrenaicus | reverse complement strand
TCCCCGCTCTCTGTGGTGAATCCTCTCACCCCCCACACCTCTGGCCTGTACCCCAGTGCTTGTAAGCATAAATAAATAAATCTTTAAAAAAAAAAAAAAGTCAGAGTAAAAGGTTAATTAAAAGGTATGGTATATGTTGTGTCTGTATACATACAGGAAAGGTCTGAAAAAATACATTTTAAATGTTATCTCCAGTATAAAAATTTGCAGCGTACATCTTCTTTGGGTTTTTTGTTTGTTTTTTTGCTTTTGCTTTCCTATATACTATCATTTCCTCTGATGACCTAGATTGAATGCTTGCTTAATTTCTTTTGTTTTTAAAGATTTTATTTTATTTTTGCATATAAGAGCTGGGGTATAGGCCAAAGGTGCAGGTGGGGCGAGAGGATTACCAGAGACAGAGAGTGGGGAGCAGAACAGGCAGATGGACTGAAACACACTGCTGAGGGGAGCAGCGGGCGAGGCAGGAGAGGTCTGCTGTGCCATGTGGGTCCCCTCCCTGGCCAGGGATTGAACTCACGCTGCAGTGGCTGCGAAAGCCCTACAGTGCAGCACTCAACCCCTTGCAGCACCAGGGAGGCCCTTGTTTAATTTCTTAAAAAAGAAAACCTATTAAAAGCAGCTCCCTGCTCAGGACAGAGAACAGGCGAACAGGCTCAGTTTCATCGGCCTCGGTTGTGTGACCACGAGAAAGCTCTGTCCTGTCTGTGCCTCTGCCCCTCCAGGGAAAAGGGTCACTGGTGCCCTGCCCTGCTCACTCCCCAGGAGCCTGAAGCCATTCAATCCTCCCGCCATGACCCCCAGGAGGCTCCCCAAGGAGAAGCTTAGGAGGCCTCTGCCTGGAAGGCCTTTGGTTTTGGTGGACGGCCCCTGGGCAAGGGTGCAGGGCCGAGTTCTCACCTCCACCCCCCAGACACTGGCTGCTTTCATTTCTGTGAAGCAAGAAGAATAACCTTCCACTGTGGTTTCTAATCTGTCCTTTGGTTTTCTCAAACAGCCAGATCCTGTTGTCAAGTGAAACAGATTTCCTCAATAAGCATCAGTAATTCTGTGCCTAGAAATCAGGCACGCTGCCCAACAAGCCAAGCTGGAGTCAATTTCCTATTATTTTAAGTGGGAAAAATTATAAACCATTACAGTTTAACTCCAAACTCCCCACTCATCTCCTGAAAGATAACTAAAGCACAGTAACACTCCACACATAACAGTCCTGGTGAGATGTAAATAAAATACCTCAAACATCTCTCCTGACCACCAGGCCATTATCAACAATGAGGCAGTAACGTGGACTGGGCTGCTCATCCAAAGACCAGCCTCTGCTGACCCCCTCAGCCCTTTAACAAGCTGGTCAGGTGATTCTGACAGTCCTCCCATTACAAGTGGAGGTCACTCGAGACTCTGGAGTGTAAACATGATGTTTTACATATAAAACATTTGCTAGAAAAAAGCTTTGAGGGGCCTGTATGGTCGGGAGTTTGGATCTCCTAAACTGAGAGGCATTAATTAGTACTAGGAGATGCTGATGGGGGGCACTCATGCCAGGAGACTAGGGGGACACTCTGTAACCCTTTAAACGTTTTGTGGTTGACACCGTATTTGGAATGGGAGTTTGAAGCAACAGCCATTCTGTGCGCCTCAAAATGTAAGGTTGCTGCTGGAGAAAGAGGGGCTGGCAAAGGGCTGCTACTGTGTAATAACAAGGCTACTGCACAAACAAGCTCACCAGCACTCTTATGTGCGCTTTAAGTACCTATCGTGGATGACCTCACTTAATCCCCACAACAATTCTGAGTTACATATTATCACCCCCATTTTACAAATGAAGAACCCCAGGCGCAGAGAGGTCAAGAACTTGCCTCGAGTTGTCCAAATTGTAAATAGCAGATCTGGAATCCAGGTCAGGGTTAGGCAGTACAGCCTTATTGATCCGTCCTGCTCTGAATGACTATCCCCACATCACCCAAGAGGGGGCTGTAGGGTAAATGGAAAAGTTATCAGGCTTTTCTGCCCTCCTGCCATTGATGTGATGATGGACACCTGCGGTCCTGCACGCATGCCTGAGTGGGCATGCGCAAGTGGGTGCACCGGGGCTTAGACACGGGCGTACAAGGGCGGCGTCACGAGGACGCCAGCAGAGGAGAGAGACAGAGGCAGAGAAGAAGCTGCTGCGGTAGTAACAGAGACGAGAGGCTGGAGAGCCCGGAGAGTGAAGATGCGCTGGGGGCTGGGAGGCCCGCCAGCCTCCTGGCCCCCCGGAAGCCCTGCCTGCCTGTACTTGGTCACCTCTGATGTAAATACCAATAAAAGTTGAAAAAGCCACCAAGGGCTCCAGGACGCCTCCTTGAACCGTCTGCTCGGAATCATCGAGAACTTGCTCCGTGCCCCTTTGTAGGGTCAAAGAAAACGATCAGGTCTTTCCACCCTCCCGCCACAGGTATAATGATGGACACCTGCGGTGCTGCGCACATGCCTAGGTGGGCATGCGCAAGTGGGTGCACCTGAGTTTGGACACGGGCTCATATGGGCGGTGTCATGAAGACACCAGGACCGACCAATAGTACCACCACCGCTAGCAGCAGCAGTGAAGGTGAAAAGTACCAACCAACCAACTAGTAGCAGCAAGTACCAATGCGAGCAGCAAGACCAACAAGAAGCAGAGAGAAGCAGCAGCCAAGAGGGTGAGATGCAGCGGGGGCTGGGAAGCCTGTCAGCCTCCTGGCCCCCCAGCACCCATGCCTGCCATGTACCTGGCCACCTCTGATGATAAAAAGCATAAAAAGCCACCAAGGGCTCCGAGACTCCTTCCTTTGCCCCCCACCTGCTAGAACCATCCCGAACTTGCCCTGTGCTGCCTTCCTGCAGCTACACCCTTGCTGGCACCACAGGGGCTCTTGGGAGAGCAGGGGATGCAGAGTTCCCCCACGAGCCCTCACCCTAATTCTAGCCATCAAAGCAGACACAGAGAGATCCGACGGCCTCAGGACTAGGCCGCAGGGCCAATGAGGGCGTGGGCGGCACACTTACCCACAGCTTCGCATCGAAGTAGTAGGCTCCCAGCAGCTTCACGATGTAGGGGTGGTCGCAGGTGGCCAGGATCTCGATCTCTACTATATAGTCCTCCAGCTCCTCCTCACTCTTGGTCTCAATTACTTTGGCAGCGGCCAAGGCACCCGTCTCCTTGTTCTTGGCCTGCAAAGCGAAGGTCAACACAAAGGTCAACAAGGCACGTTGGGCAGGAAACGCACCCCTGGAAGCCAACTCAGAATATCTGTGAGTGGAAACAGAGGCCGGATGTCCAGATGGGGGTGGAAAGGCTGAAGCTGGAGGGTCGCCATTCCTGACAGAGGTAAGGGCAGCACGCTGCCTCAGCACAGAGGTCCACGCACAACATCATCGGTCCAGGCTAGCGCTATCCATGTCTTTAAGGTACAGCACACCCAAACTATGGGGTAAGTAAGTACTCAGGAACGGTGTACCAATACCAACACAGAAAGATCGCTGGGTCGTTCAGCCGGAAATCCGGTCACTGAGTAATAAAAGTGGCACAATACTTTTTATATCAGAAATGGACAATTGTGTTTATAAGCAGTCACGTATGCATGTAAACACATGGAAAACGGGGGCCTCAGCGCAGTGGGTTAAGCAACGCACTATGAAGCAAACCTCAGCCACTGCAGCACGAGTTCGATCCCTGCGGCCTGCCTGGGAGGGGACCCACATGGCGTAGCAGACCTCTCCTGCTGTGCCCTCTGCTCCCCTCAGCAGTGCGTTTCAGTCAGTCTGCCTGTTCTGCTCCTGCTCTGTCTCTGGTAAATCCTCTCACCTCCCGCGACTCTGGCCTGTACCCCAGCTCTTGTATACATAAATAAATAAAATCTTTAAAAAAAAAAATGGAAAACGCTGGAAAGATACTGCCTGACAGCAGACTAGGGAGCATCTAAAATGGGGAGATTCAACTTAAATGCTCTCTTTAGTATATAAAAATGTTAATAGCTAAGTTTCAAACATTTATTTGCAGCTTTCAAAGACATTCAAAGTAACAAGAAAAGGGGTTTAAAGTATGCCCACCAATTACAGTGGCGCTGCTCCCTAAAAACATTTCCCTGAGTATAACAATTATGTGATGATAGAGAGTTCCATACCTACTAGGATGGTCATAATTTTTAAAAATAATGGAAAATAAATGTTGGCGAGGTTGTGGGAAAATTGCAACCTTTGTGAACTGCTGATAGGGACGTAAAATGGTGCCAAAACTGTGGAAAACAGTTTGGCATTTGCCCAGAAGGTCAAACAGAGAATCACTGTATGACCCAGCAATTTCACTCCTAGGTAAGCGGGGATTTGAATAAATATTTGTACACTGATGTTCACGGCAACATTAGTCACCAGCACCTAAGACAGAAACCACCCATGTCCCTTCAGCACATGAATAGATAAAGGAAGCATGGTGTATACAATGGAATATTACTGACGCATAAAGAAGGAAATTCTGAAGCTTGCTACAATGTGGAATGACCTTGAAGACATTATGCAAAATGAAATAAGTCAATCACGTTTCAAAAACAAAGACAGGGCCTCCCTGGTGGCGCAGTGGGTTAAGCAATGCACTATGAAGCAGACTGCAGCCACTGAAGCACGAGTTCGATCCCTGCTGCCAGCCAGGGAGGGGACCCACATGGCGTGGCAGACCTCTCCTGCCTCGCCCGCCTGCTCCCCTCAGCAGTGTACTTCCGTTGATCTGCCTGTTCTGCTCCCTGCTCTCTGTGGTGAATCCTCTCACCCCCCCACACCTCTGGCCTGTGCCCCAGCTCTTGTATGCATAAATAAATCTTTAAAAAAAAATAAAAAAACAAAGACGATGGTCCCACTTACATGTGACCAAGTCACAGAGACAGAAAATGCAATAGAGATTCCCAAGAACTGATTACCAAAATGAAATGGAGTTAGTATTTGATGGGGAAAGAGCTTCTGTTGGGGATAAAGAATTCTAAGTATAGATAGTGGTAATGGTTACACAACACTGAGAACTTACTTAATGTCCCTCATTAAGTAAATGGCTGAAATGATGGATATTATGTATATTTCCCTAGAGTTCCAAAAAATAAAAGAGAAATAACCATGTAGATGGTGCAAGCAATTTCACCCATGATGAGCTGGTGTTTGATGTGAGCAGAACCCAGAACTCTGGTAGTCCAGTGAGTCTTGGGGTGCTGCTGGGGTCCCACTGTTTAGAGGGCACTTCCCAACAACATGGCCCCAGGAGTGGGCCCCTCATTTGGAGGCTCTGAATAGGACCTTTGGGAAAACAGAAGGCAAACAGGCCAGACTGCACCCCATGAGCCCCAGGGCTCCTCTCCTTCTTGGTGCCTGATGCCTCAGTGAGGAGGCCTTACTCTCACTTACAGGCCTACCCTGCAGCCAGACCCACTGGAAATGCCATGGCCAAATTGCTCCTGTGCACCGAATGCCCCAGGATGTCAACAGGCATTCACATTCCACATAATCTCCTGTAATCGCCACCTAACTGGTACCCATGCTCCCCCTTCTAAGAAGTAGGTAGGGCAGTAGCATCAGAATTTGAATCTGGGTCCTCTCCCAACATCATGGGCACTTGGCGCTAATATACCAGGTCTCCCTGTCAGCAACAGATCTCAGACCTCTAGGAACAGCTGCCAGCAGACACGTCAGGTGCCCAGCCAGCCCTCACCGGGCACCCTCGACAGAGAGACAGCAACACTCCCCTGGCCTCAAGAGGGCCTGGTCCACAGGAGAAAACCACCCTCTCTGGTTGTGAGATAGCCTGCCTCTGGGGGGCAGGGGTAAACTGAAAAGAGGCCCTGAACTCCACCAGCAAACCTTCTGGGAGGGATGCCAACAGGCAATTTTTACATTCGTTTGTAAATGTATCCCCAGTTCAGATAAATGTTTCTGTTAATTGAGCTGCAGAGTCTCCAATGTCCAATGCAACAATGGTTTCACATTTACTAAGAGCCAGCTCTGCTACCACATCTCCTCAGCCACCCCCAGGAAGTGGGCTGTAGTATTATCTCATGCACACTTAGAGAGGTAGAGCCCCCGGGGCTGCGTAGATGACAGGGCTGGCGCTGGAACACTTGGTCCTGCTCCCTTGGGCCACCCTGGCCCAGGGCTATGCCCTTGGCTGCCTCATTCTTCCCCATCACTGTCCTGGACTCTGAGACCTCATGCATCCAGCCAGGAGATCAGTTCAGGGGACAGAATTCTGTGTAAATCATTCCCAGGGTTCAGTCCTTGTCCTAGAAGGCACCTGCCCACTAGGACTTCTCTGTGGGGTTCTCTGCCCTAAACTTGGTTTTGAAAGTTTGTGAATTAAGCTTGTGCTTAATTCATCACTTAAGCAACCAGATGCACACTCTCATTGTCTCATGCACACCCCTGCCCCGCAAGTACCCCTCCCTTTCATTTTTCGTAAAGGTGATCTCCTTCAGTCCCCCCAGAAGACCGTCAAAATGCCCTAGCACATTGTCCTCACCACTACTTCACAGTTCCTCCTCTTCCTCTCCAAGCCCAGAAGGGGAAGTTAAGGTCCACGTTGCTGCTTTACAGAGGCAGGCAGAGGGCTTGGCAAGAGGGCCAGAGCTGGGCCGGGTAACCAGGCGACCATTCGACAGTACCAGCCAGAGCAGCATTGAGCGAGGTCGTCCTTCCCTCCGAGGGCTGGAGAGGGAGTCTGTGTGGCCCCTGGGTCTCCTGGAGGTGGGGGAGGTGCAGGCAGGGACCACTTGCCAGAGGGTTCGCCACCCTGAAGGGCAGCACTGACCGAGGCAGGCATCAGAACACACTGCCAGCAAAGCACTCTGATTTCAGAGACCAGAGCCTGCCACAGAAAGAGGAGCCTCTGCAGCGACTTGGCCAGAATTAAATTCTTTAAAAGCCTTGTAGAAGCAACAATCCATTCCCTTAGGCCGCACAGGACCTAATAATGACTGATGACAAAAACAGCAACGTGCCTCGGTGCTCACAGTGCACCAGGACTGGCCTGAAATGGGATTTCTACTCCATCCTCAGTCCAGTCCATGCAGACAGAGAGTAGCATTCCCAGGATACAGGATGGTGATTTGCTTTAGGTCACACAGCAAGCAGGGGGAAGGCCAGATTCCAACAGAGCCGCCTGGCTCAGGCGCCTAAGCTTCAAATCCCGTCCCAACAGGCTCTTCTGGGTGAGTGCCCCGTTCTTCCTGCTCCACCTCCAGGTAAGTGACCACCTCAGCAATGGCACACTCAGCAAATGCAGAGCTCTGTAAATACCAGGATTAATCTGCCCACAAGCCCTTACTGCAGGTGTCTGTCATCATGTCCATATCCCAGACGAGCAGACTGCAGAGCCACTGGGACTGTGAGCTGTGGTGGCCTCCTGACTGCCGGTCCGGGCTTCTCTTCACTATATCAGGCTGCCAGGAAACAAGGGAGTCCATGTACAGCATTCACCCAGCCACTATATGCACAGCCCATAGTACATGTGAGCCTTTTTTCTAGTGAACAAGAGCTCTGGCCTAGAGGGAGAATTGTGGGTAGATGCATTGCCCTCTCACAACATATCTGACCTTCCCTGACTTTTCCTCAAAGAAGCCAACGGCCCCCCGGCCCAGACCCTAAGTTCCAGTGAGCTGATTCCACTGCCATTGCAAGTAGGTGGGTGACTCACTCCAGCCAGTCGGACACTACAGTCCCTCTGGCCAGATTGGCTCTGAGACTGTCATGGGATCAAATCAGCCAATAAAAGGCGACCCCAGAACAATGGCCAGGAATGCCCCAGCCCTCCTTCTCACCAGCCTCCAGCACTGTGGCAGCAAGCTTGGAGCTGCCAGGCCAGCCAGCAAGCCCCTAAGCGGAGCCTCAGCATGAAACCAGCCTCCTGGCAGCAGAGTCCAGAAGGCACAAGAGGACACTGTTAGATCCTCTCAACTAACTTTTACAACAGGGATTCCCATTTATATAAAAGAAAACCAATGCTCAGAGAGGGAACATCACTTGCCTGAAGTCACACAGCAGGTAATAAGACTCAAGTTGAATTCAAGCCTGTGTAGTGACGTTTCTGACTGGTTTTTGCCAGAAGTGCCTATAAATTCTGCAAAGGTTCTGTCTGAGCCTCGGTTTCCCCCTCTATACAGGACGAGGGCTGGGGAAATGATGCCTAAGCTCCATCCATAGTCTAACGTGAGGGCATCTGGGGAGGTGGAGGGTCTTGGAAAGCTAAGGGCGGTAAGATGGATGGCACACCCGTGGGAGTGGGAGTGACGGGCAAGAAGTTACACAAAGAACAAGTGGCTGTCTGTGGCCTCTGACGTCTGTTTCTCCCACCGGCTGAGGCAAGGCTGGGGTCCAGGGAAGGACGGAGGGAGCCCGCCCAGCCCTCCACTGCTGGCCAGCAGTGACTAACGCCTCAGCCCACACCCTTCAGAGCAAACACACAGTGGCCATTTGTGTTTTCTGGCCCAGGCACCTCTGTGGGAACAATCCTCCCCCTGTGCAGCATGGGGACCCAGCCCAGAGGAGGTGGGACAACCCTCTCCACTTGGAGTCCTGATGACCCCGCCCCAGGGGCCCAGCCAGTCAGGCAGGGGCTGGGAGCTTCCTGAAAATAAAGGGCACAATGACAGCCAGCAAGGGGGAGCCCCCAAGTTCTCCCCTTCCCTCCTGGCTGCAGGCTGAGCCTGTGCCTTTCCTCCTCCTCAGAAAGTGCTGATGTCACAGATTATAGGACCAGAAAGAACCTTGGTCACTGTCCAGTCCCCACTCTGCAGACAAGGAAACAGAGTCCACAAAGATAGATTCAGTGACCAGAGTCCAATCTGTGACAGCCACCTCGCCTATGGGCTAGAGTACCACCCACCTCAAAGGAACTGAGGTGAACACAAAGGCCAAAGGACTGGGGGCTGTACCCGAGGCCCTGCTCACTTCAGGCCTGAGAGCCAGTGGAGCTGCCTGGAATGAATCCTGAAGAGGGGCAGAAGAGAACTGGACAGCATGCAAGAGCCCTGCCGGTCCCCCACTCCATTTTCCATTGTGAACAGTTTTTCCTCACTCTCAGAACAAAGAAAATTCATGAGGGGCTGAGCCCCCCTGGTCCTGGTGCACAGTCCAGGTCAACAGCCACTCAGCCCTAAATCTCTGTCACACTCAGTGACATGGACATATGACCAAGGCATGTCAACAGGGTTGTACCTGCATGGGTTTCTGTTTTGCTTGGGTTTTCTGGTTTATGCTCAAGTCAGTAGGAGAAAGAAGCTTCCCTCCCCCACCCACCCCCACCCCCGGGGCTCACAAAACTAGTAGAATGGATGGTTGGAGGGTATTGTAAGCCCATACTGTCACTGCCTGGAGATAGGTGAGTCCACACATGGAGGAGGCTGGATGCAGAAGGGTCTGCAGACACCTGGAGCCAGCTGTTCCTGAAGGCATTTGCCCTTAGACTTTTCAGTTATGCTGGCCAATAAACCCTCTTCTGGACTTCCTCCATTTGCAAAGAAAAGGAAGTTCCCCGCCTCTGGAGGTGTTCTAGCAGAGAGGAGCTATCTTCCGAAGTGTCTCCCACAACACATGTAAGAGGCCCACCTTCACTCCCAGCCCAGACAAAATGACCTTCAGTGATGCTCCTCAAGGCTGACTGAGGATCCAGGGACGGGTCACCGACATAGGCAAACAGAAACGAAACTGACATCACTGGACTAATGTGTCCAATGCTGGTAACAAAACGGGTCTACATAATATTACTGACAAGACTATAATAAACAGATCCAATTTCAGAAAGACAAAAATCGGCAATGGATTTTGAAGAACCTCAAAACCCCCTATGGCCTATTACCCCTCTTTCCTGAAAATTTAAGTCCAAAAAATAATTCAAAAAAGGAACTAAAAAAAAAAAAAAAGAAAGGAAACGAAAAAAGTACTAGGTTCATGTTTTCATGTTCACATTAGTCCATCATAATGAGTAAGACAATGATTCAATTAACATAATAGGATATTAAGCAATGATAAATAGGAAAATAATTCAGTGATGACAAAATAATTAAGCCATAAAAATTAAACAAAGCAAGATAATAAAATAGTTGCTAAGCCCCAACTGGGGAACCTGTGTGTGCCTGGACACAAACCAGCTAAAACACAGCCAGGGGGGACAATGTTCACCCAATCACGCCTGGCAGTTATCTACAGTGTGCCCCAGGGAGGACACACTGGGGTTGGCACACAGAAGTGACCCTTCATCCTGGCCCTCTCTTCGATGTTTCGAAGGACAGGCAGCTCTGTCCTCTCAGGAAATTATTTGAGCTGTGTTGTCTGACAGTGACTTTAAATGACCTGAAATTAAGTGAAATGAAAAACTGCAGTTCTCAGCAGCCTGAGCCACATTTCCAGGGTTTAATAACCACCTGTGGCTCGTGGCTTCCACACTGAACAGAGCAGAACACAGACCCGTCTCTGCAGAAAGCTCTGCACCTGCGGCGGCACCTGGCAAAAAGTGCGTCCCCACAGAAGCAAGGGCACATCTAAAGCTCACTCCCACGTCCCAGACCCAGTCTCAGAAACATGGGACTCTTTCTCTAGGAAGAAAAATGGGGCTCGAGGACAGTCAGTAGGAGAAGCTCAGGCGGTGAATATTTGCCAGTGAGGTTGGTCTCCCAGCAACCCGCCCGGCAGCAGAGGGTAAAGGGAAAGCTCCCAGCAGACCCGTCAGATGAAGCGCCCGGGCCCATGGACCAGAGCCAAGGAGCGGAGCTGTCTCCCTGTCCTCTCCATTCTGCATGGCCGCGACTGACATATGTCAGACGCAGCTCAGGGGCTGGTCCGTGTCCCACGGTGTGCAGCTGTGTGTCCCCAGGGTGACAGCAGAACTGCTCTGCCCAGGAAAGGGCCCAACATAATAATGCAAGCGAGGGTAGAAGATATAGCCAGGACACACAGCCCCGTGGCCCAGGGATCAGACTTCTGATGGCCACGGCTGACAGGCCTGGGTCTGTCTCCGAGCGGAGCTGTGCGCTCCACAGCTTGGCCTTCCAGAGTCTTGCGGTCTTGTGAGCTGCCAAGGCTAACTCTGGTCCACTGAGGCAGGATAAAGGACACCCACCTTTATGCAGCACAGGTCCTGGGCGGGCAGAGGTACTGCCACCTCCTCCTATTGAAGAGAAAACTAAAGCCCAGGAAGAGAAAGTGCCCATGTGAGGGCACATACTAGGAAGCAGCTGCCAGGATTGCATCTCAGGTCTGACTCTCTGCCCAGTGTTCTTCCCCTTCAGTAGCCCACCAGAGTTAACATGTCCAGGGTCTCTAGCCCACCAGTTGCAATGTGTGCAGTTCCTCCTTCCCATGTTGCCCTTCAACCGGAAACCATCAACCAGAAACACTCTCACAGTGACTCTTCAGTGACTGCCTGCAGCTGGCTTGGCAAAGCCCAAGCTCCCCGGTCAGGCACTCAAGGCCTTGGTGTTCTACCCCTGTTGCCTTTCCAGGACCCACTACCCACCGCTATTTACTGCATGCTTCAGGCAGTGCTCTCCTGCTTCCTACCGCCATGCCTTTCTTTATTCTTTTTGCTGATCTGCAGCGCCTTTCCCATACCTGTACTCAGCATCCCACATAATCTAAACTACAGCCTCATTCGCTAAATGATCCCAGGAGCCCCCGCCCTTCCAGGATTACTTCAGACCTTCTTAGGGCTTTCATCACAGACCACCTGGTGCCACAGTCATTTGTGCTCACAGATTCCCTTTCTGACTTGGCTGTGTGCTCTGAAAGGCTAAGCCATGTCTAATTCATTTTAGTCTACCCCACAGAGCCTGGCACAGAATAGCTGGGAGGTAGACAAGAGAATGGGCATGTGGGTAAATGGGAAGATGGAGAATGGTTGGGCTGATAGGTGGGTGGGTGCATGTATGGATGGATGGATGGGATATGTGGAAGGATGGGTATACAGGAGGATTCATGGGTAGATGGTGAGATGGATGGGTGGGTGAGTGAGGCGAATGAAATGATGAGAGAGTGAGTGTGAGGTGAATGGGTGGATGTGAGAATTAGGTGGATGTGAGAGAGAGAGAGAGAGAGAGAGAGAGAGATGAAGGAATGAAAGTTACCTTAAGGTACCTCCAGGATGTAAACAATCATCAAGTCTTCCCTTTTCCCTCAAAGGCACATGAGCCTTGTTTCTATGAACAGCATTGGTCTTCTTTCCTCTATCCATAGCCGACTCTACCCAGTGCCCCCATGGTGGCAAACTTCAAAATGGACACATTTCCATCAAATGAGTTGTGGAACAGAAAAAGCACAGAACCTAGGTTCAAGTTCTGCCTCTACTCCAATAGAGTATAAACTTTAAGTATAAACTTTTCTATTAAAAAAATTCCAGGGCCTCCCTGGTGGCACAGTGGATCAAGCAACACACTATGAAGAAATCGCAGCCACTGCAGCACGAGTTCGACCCCTGCCGCCGGCCAGGGAGGGGACCCACATGGCGCAGACCTCTCCTGCCTCGCCTGCTGCTCCCCTCAGCAGTATATTTCAGCTGATCTGCCTGTTCTGTTCCTGGCTCTGTCTCTGGTGAATCTTCTCACCTCCCTGGACTCTGGCCTGTACCCCAGCTCTTGTACGCATAAATAAAATCTTTAAAAAAAAAAATTCCAGCTCTACTACTTACTAGTTAGGTGCCCTTGAGGAAGGCAGGCAACTAAACTTAGGATACAAGATGGCAGCTTCCTGACAGATGTGACAATTCTGGTGACACATGAGAAGTGTATAAGCCTCTATGGGTTAGTTAGTTGACTACTGGTTATTACTGCCCTTACTTGGGACTGTTTAAAAAACCCAAATTAAATAAAAAACCCCAAATCAAGGATTCATCAATAGATTTTTTACTCTGTCAGGTCACAGTATATACTCAATACATATTTCAAAGTAATAGATGGTGGCTGGGTGAGTAACCAGATAGGTGAGTGGTGGGTGGGTGGACGGATGATGGATGGATGGAAGAAGGATAAAAGGATGGTGGCTGGAGTAAGGGAGGAGGGAGTTGAAGGAAGCATGGTGGGAAGGGTGGGTGAACGGAGGGAGACGTGGGTTGATGGAGGAATGAAGGGGTGGGTAGGAGAGCTGGTGGGATGGATACATGAATGAATTAACTAGTATCTGTGCTCCCTTACAGAGAGAAATAAGACCCTCCACATAAAAGAAAGGAAAGTTGACAAGAAGCCCATTTTCTCAACTTAGTTACCTGAACTCCAACTGTTCCTGGTCTGGGAAGATAGCCTCTTTGACCTGGGAGAAGCCATAGCCTTTGATTGGGCCAGGACATGCACAGTTAATGAGCCTGCCAAGTAGGGAGAAACCACTTCCTGATCAATAATCACTGGGCCAAGTTTCAGTTCAGTAACAAACAAGACGACCGAGTTTCAGGACAAGTGACACTTAAGGATGGCAAAGATTATGAAGCACAAAAGCAGAGGAGTGCCTCGGTCTCCAAAGACAGGCATTTAATATGCTCCCTCTTGGGCAGGAGAAGACTGGCCAGCCACCCTGGCACAGAGGGAGATGCCGAGTCTCCAAATCCTTCTGGGCTGGCGAATAAAAAACTAAACCCAAACAGGATTGGCCCCAAAGATACCACATCGTGGCCTTGGCTGAAAACGCAGACAACCTGTTCGCTTGGCCAGGGGTGTGGGAGCCTTCAGATTTCAGCTCTTCAAAAGTAAGGGGGAACCCAACCCTACTTATCACTGATAAACCAAGTGGAAAGGTGATGTGGGCTCCACCTCCTTAGGGTGCTGCTGCACTCAGGTTCCCTGTACTCAGAGGAAGACTGGGTGCTGAGTCATGGGCAGAGTGTGGCCTGGGGTGAACAGCAAAAAGGAGGGAGAAAAGGAATAACCACCCTCATTGACAGGGCCCCTGCTCACGGCACCTTCAGGCACCTTAAAAGCTTGACCTCGGGCCTCCCTGGTGGCACAGCGGGTTGAGTGCTGCACTGTGAAGCATCCGTGGCACAGCAGCACAAGTTTGACCCTCAGCCAAGGTGGGGACCCACATGGCAAAGAAGACCTCTCCTGCCTCGCCCACTGCTCCCCTTAGCAGTGTATTTCAGTCAATCTGCCTGTTCTGCTCCCTGCTCTGTCTCTGGTAAATCCTCTCACCTCCTGCAACTCTGGCCTGTACCCCAGATTTTGTATGCATAAATAAATAAATCTTTTTTTTTTTTAAAAAAAAGCTTAACCTCATTTAAGCTCCCCCACAATCTTGGGGGATATGCGCTCTTCGCTATCCTGCTCTCCAAGCAATCCCAAACGTCAAGGAAGTTACATTCACCCCATGATTTCAATCAACAGCACTTTCTGTGCTGTTTTTCATTATCCTAAGAAACTATGCATGCTTATTAAGAGAATCTTCCAAACACAATGGGACAAAGAAGAAAAGCAAGACTACCCAGAATGCCAGAGATCATTGCCTTCAGCATCTGGCGCCACCCCTCCTAGGTTTCCACAGGCAGATGTACCCAGCTTTAACATTTCCCAGCTGTGTGACCCTAAGGGACTTACACAACCTCTCTGTTCCCCCCACCCTTCCTCTTCTGTACAAAAGAATTTACAGTTTCTGGTGTTGAGAGCACCTAATGAGTGAATATGTGAAATGCTTAGAATAGGGCAGAGTCATATGCATCTCACAAATGTTTGCTGATATTTTACTTTTCTCTTCCCATAAATATATCCTTACATACTTTATTTAAAAAATACTTATCTGTCATTGTCATTTTCATTTAACAGTATGTCACAAACAGTCCTTTGATACTCTTCATGTAATGGCAGGTCCACCATCAATTTGACGGTCACCCTATGTCATCCGAAAGTCGGAGACTTGGCTTATGTGTTTGGAGAAGGCTCTCCAAATGGATGGTCACTTTCTACCTCACTGGCCATGCAGGTGGGCTCCCCTCCCCCCCGTCCTGGCTAACACTTGGTACAATTTAGACATGAAGCTGAGCTCAGGTCAGTTCTGCCGTGTCCTGACTGTGTGTCCTTGGGTCTCATAATTTTGAAAATGTAAAAACACCATGTCCTGCTTGTGAGCACTGTTATTCCCATTTTGCAGAAGAAGAAGCTGAGGCTCAGAGAGGTGACATCCCTTGCCCAAGGTCACAACAGCAAAGACGATGGCTGAGACCTGTGGGATGAAGAGCATCACCAAGTCAGGAGCCGATGAGGCAGGGTCCATGCAGAAGGTGGGGGTGCTATAGGGGTCTTCTGAGGTACAACTCGCCAGGCGCAACAGACAGTACTGCAGACAAATCAGAAATCTGGACCAGCATTGGCACCCAGGGCTCCAGGTTCCTCACTGATGAAGATGCTCGTCACCTCTCCTTGGCCCCAGAAATGGTTTCCTATCACCTCAAAGTGGGGGTGGAGAAAAGAGGACTCTCAAGGAACAAAGAGGCTGGAAAAAGAGCTTGGGTCTCACCAAACATCACAGAGACCACCAAGATGCCAATCAAAGGTAGAGAGACGCTCAAGGTCAAACAGGGAGGCACATCAGCTGTAATGAGGTCACTGCCTGGGGTTGACAAAGGCAGCTTTGACAGTAGCAACCGCCTCAGAAGGCCAAGAACTGGGTCTGGGCTCCCAGACAAGACAGACAGGAGCTTTCCAGGAAGGAGGCAAAGGAAGTCAGAACTGGCTTCTCCCTCCAGGGAGTGAATGCTGTTCTTCTGGCTGCCCACAGCAGCCTCGGCTATCCTGAACTGACTGGCCATGACACAGGCACAGAGCTGGGACTCCCTCCCTGGCAGCCCATTTCTCAAAGATTACAAAGGTGTTTTCTCTATCTCCACTCAATCACGTTTATCTTCATAACCCAAGAAGGGAGCAATAAGATTCCAGCTGATTCCCAGCAGCAGTGGCAGCAGCAGCAGCCTCCAGTATAATAAGTAAGGAGACCAGGAAATCAGCCTATGTCAGTCCCCAGGAAGTAGGTCAATCTGGCAGAAATAATCACGATCACAGTGACAGCTGATCACTCACATCTCAGTCTTCACAAATTCTAAGGAAATCACTATCGACATGCTCCTTTTACAGATGATAATACCAAGGCTCAGAGAAGTGAGGTGACTTTCACAAGGTCACACAGCAAGCAGGCAGTGAAATTAGCAGAAAACTCAGCCTATAGGCGGGGAGGAGGGTACATTTGGCATTTATTCACTCCACATTCACCAGGTACTGAGTATCTGCCATGAGTAGACCCTGTTAGCTACAAAAGATGGATAACTCCATCTTCAGGGACCTTACTTCCAGGCAAGGAAGTAAATAAACATCAAGTCACGTAAGGAAATCCCAGCATAGTGGTTAACCCTTGTCTCACGGCCTGAATTCTGGTTGTAGCATAGCCTGCTAGTAAAAAAAAGACAAGCTATGGGAGGGAGGAAGAAGGAAAGAATGTAGCACAGGGAAAGCAGAGATAAAAAGAGAGTGAGTGAGGGGCCTCCCTGGTGGCACATCAGGTTGAGCACTGCACTGTGAAGCATCCATGGCACAGTAGCGCGAGTTCGACCCCTGACCCACATGGCGTGGCAGATCTCTCCTGCCTCGCCCGCTGCTCCCCTCAGCAGTGTACTTCAGTCGATCTGCCTGTTCTGCTGCCCACTCTGTCTCTGGTGAATATTTCACCTTCCGTGACTCTGGCCTGTACCCCAGCTCTTGTATGCGTAAATAAATAAATCTTTTTTTTTTAAAAGAAAGAGAGTGAGTGAAGTAGAAGGTGAGTGCAGAGTGGAGGGCAAAGGAGACCCACAACACTCATTTTCCTCACCCTCATGCCCGCCCCATTGCCACTTCCTCTGCCTGCACCCATCAACACTTCCTCTTTTGAGAGGCCACCACCACGAGCAGGGATAAAACTCCGCTGAGCCAGAGCAAGTTTAAAAACAAGGGTCACTTTCCCAGGCAGAGGAACAATAAAGCTGTGGAGAGACACCACACAGAAGTAACCCTGACCCCTCTCCTCCCAATAAGCCCTCTGTCTTCCCCCTCCACACTATACAGTAGAAAAGACACAGGGTCCTGGTCAAAGAGACCTGGGTTCAGTTCCCAGACTCGCCACGGCAAAGCTGTGTGACTTGAGCAAGTCACTGTACCTCTCTGAGCCTCTGCTTCGTCAGGTGTGGAAGGAGGATACTAACCCATCTCTGGGGCTGGTAGAAGAATAAATAATAGATGGTAAGAATGGAGCAAAAGTCAACTTCCTCCTCATTTATTTATCTTGGTCACCTCACACCCCACAGTACCCGGCATACAGTTGGTGCCCAATTCATCATTTTAACAGCTACCATTTGTTTGAGTTTTGCCAGCATATGGACCACATGGGGAACGTGAGTTATTTCATTCTCCAACAACCCGATAAGATAGTACCATTCCTATCACCATTTTCAGTCAAAGAAACTCAACACACCCAAGTGCTTTTCTCAGGTGCGAGGTGGAACAAGGTGGAACCAGCTTTAACGGCAGGAACTCATCCAAGTTCCTGCACCATCCCTGATCCTTGGCAGATGTGTGTTCCCTTCCCACACACCCCTCCACTCTCTTTCTTTTCCCAATTACTACACTTAGCTCTCTAGAATCTTCCTACCGCCCACCCATTTCTAACATCTCGGTCTTGGGCTGGTCACCCTCTACCTGTCACTTCCCTTCCCTTGGCTCTGACCCGGGTCCCAACCACAGCTGAGGGGTCTTCTCTCACACCCCCACCTGTGCCCACCCCCTGGGAAGGGCTCTGTGTCCCAGCCTTCCTCTGGTCTTGGGCAGCCAGGAAACCTGGCCCTGGCATCCCCGCAGCTCCTTTCTCACACAACATGAAGTTAATCTGGTCGGGGCCCAAGGCAGGCAGGATGTTAGCTGAGCTTAAAACTGCCACATCCCGGGCCTCCCCTGGTGACGCAGTGGGTTAAGCAACGCACTACGAAGCAAATCGCAGCCACTGCAGCACGAGTTCGATCCCTGCTGCCGGCCGGGGGGGGGGGGGGGACCCACATGGTGCGGCAGACCTCTCCTGCTGTGCCCGCTGCTCCCCTCAGCAGTGTACTTCTGTTGATCTGCCTGTTCTGCTCCCCGCTCTCTGTGGTGAATCCTCTCACCCCTCCACACCTCTGGCCTGTGCCCCAGGGCTTGTATGCATAAATAAATAAATCTTTAAAAAAACACAAAAAACAAAAAACTGCCACATCCCAATTCCTCACATTAACATTCGAGGCCCCCAAATACTATTCTAGATCTGGCCCCACTGGCCAGTCCCCCATGTCAAGTCCACCTCCCTAATCCACTGACCACTAGGCCAGAGGAGGCAACTGAAATACACAGCTTGGGCCCAAGAGGGGAGACAGAGAGGCAGCAAATTACAGAGGCCAGATCTGCCCAGTGCACACATCACTGCTGAGCCCCCAAAACATGGTAAGTACAGATTAAGACGTAAGAACAGGACAAGAGGAAGATTCAGTAGACCATATATCACTACATTATATAGTATACATGGCATGTAAATATAAAAATCTATTTCACTCTGCACTGATTACATGCTGACATAATTCTTCGGATTAAACATATCATTAAAATTCATTTTTCAGGGCCTCCCTAGTGGTGCAAGGGGTTAAGTCACAGCACTATGAAACTATCAGCAGCTACTTCAGCATGAGTTCAATCCCAGGTCAGGGAAGTGACCCACATGGCGCAGCAGACCTCTCCTGCCTCGCCCACTGCTCCCCTCAGCAGTGTATTTCAGTCGATCTTCCTGTTCTGCTCCCCACTCTGTCTCTGCTGAATCCTCTCACCCCCTGTCCCCACTCCTCTGGCCTGTATCCCAGTTCTTTCTTATATGCCTAAGTATATAAATCTTTAAAAATTTCATTTCTCCTGTTTAGTGGAGGGTGAGTGGAACATGTGCACATAAGAACAAAAATATAACCCTGAAAATTAAAATATGATATTGAAAAGAATTTCATTCCTCCTCTCCTTTGTTTGCATGAGGCTACTAGAACATTCTAAGTTGCTTATGTGGCTTGCGGTACATTTCTTTTGGACAGTGCTGTCCAGACAGCTGTTTTTCAATTCCAGCAGATATGGCCCTAAGGGGATACAGGCTGGGTGGTACCAACTTACGTGATATTTCCAGAGAAGACAGAAATCTGGGCTTTTATATAAAATCTGACTTCAAAATGCTGGCAACTGCTTCAAATTTGGTTCCACCATAAAACCCACCTGCAAGCCATACCAGGCTCGAGGGTCACCAGTGGGGAAGCTCAGACCTCCCTGTCCCGCCTCTCCCCTGGCCCAGGCTTCCTTCCGTCCACCTTGCTAACCCCACCCCACCCACCTCACCAGTGCTGCCGTCCCTCTCACTGCCAGCCCTTTCTTGCCCCACTACAACTCTCTCCCAGAGGCTTCCTCCCTCCCCACCTGTGACCTACTCACAGTAGCTGGTGAGGCCAGTCCACCCTGGGCATTTACCATGAGCCAAAAGCTATGTCCTTGTGAGTTACACCCCACAACAGCTCAGGGGCCTCGGGGTGGGGTGGGCGGGCATTATCCTCAGTCCCAGCTTCCATGGGGAAACCACAACTCAAGAGACACGCCTGACATCACACAGCTGCTAGATGGGCAGCAGGAATTTGAGCCCTGGACTGGGTGGTGGCAAGGCCATTCTTTACCACACACCCGGGGACCGATGCCCAGAGGCGAACAGTCCGTGTCTGCTGAGCTGAGTCAAGCAGGCACTGGCACAAGACTGAGCTCAATGAGAGCGATGTTGTCCCCCAGGGGCCATGTGGTAGTGTTTGGAGACATTTTGGGGTATCTCAAGTAGAGGGTAGAGCGGAAGTTGGTACATCTAGAATCCAGAGATGCTGCCAACATCCTATAATGAACAGGACAGCCCCCACAACACGGAAATACCCGTCCCTGCTATCAACAGCACCGAGGTGGGGAGGGCCTGGGGCAGGGACAAGCCATAGATACTGTACAGTATTTTGCTTTGTTCCCTTTTAAGCAGAAGGACCCTCCTCCGTAGGTGATACCCTGAGCATCAACAGCAATAAACTAGCTTCCATTCGGGCCAGCTTTCCAGGTCAAGGGCAGGTGCTGAAGGTATCACACCTCTTTAGTTCCCTCAGCCCTCCATTGTCCTCCAAATGATCACCTTCATTTACAAAGGAGAGGCGGAGGCTCAGAGAGCTGTCTCCTTGGAGCTGAGACCAGATCCTGTTGAGCGCAGGTTCCCCTTATCCTCCCGGCTGCCCTGCCCTCAGCAGCTGCGGGCAGAGGGTGAGTATCTAGGGCTGTTCTTGAGAGGGAAGTCCCTGGGGATTCCCCCACCCCCACCCGACTCCAGAAGCCAGGCGACCCTGATGGAGATGGGGGCTGGGCTTCCATTCATAGTTCCACTCACTCCCCCCTGGTCTGCTTTGACTCCCTCCAGAAAACGTGGCCAGTGCAAGCCGGGCCACTCAGCACCCAAGAGAACCCTACAGGGACGTCCCCAGGAAGCTCAGGCACCTTGGTTTGAGGACCAGGCCCGGAACCTCCTCACAATAGTACAAGCTTCTATTTTAAAAATGCTGAACTGAACGGAAATAAGGTTAGTCCCTGGGGACAGAACTCTTTCCGATGAAAGCGGAAACCCAGGCTTTAAATCAACAGGACTGGAGAGGAGGTGAAAGAAAGCCTGGCTCTGGTGGGGGATGGGAGGCTGACAGCCAGTGCCCACCTCAGCTCTCAGGGCAGAATGTGGCACTTAAGGGACCTGAGTTCGCCAGGGCCATCTGAGCCAGAGAGCACCTGGGGTCCCCACTTGGAGGTCATCAGCTTGCCAAAGTACGGAACTTTTGTGGGGTCCCAGAGGATTCAGAATTGACTCTTTTCCAGAGTCAGGGACAAAGGAGTTCTGCATTAACTTCTCTCGTTTTTAATTGAGATATAACTGAATAGTAGTTAGAATACTAGTGTCAGGTCTACCACATGACTTGACAACTATGTTATTATAAAGGGATCACCACAGTAAGTTTACTTTACAGCCATGACCACATTACAGATTGTTTTTTCCTGCGACGAACACCTTTAACATCTACACTCTCAGCTACTTTCTCGTCTGAAATACAATATATTAACCAGAGACACCAGGCTTTACATTAAGATCCCAAGGACTTATTGATTTTCTAGCTAGGAGTTTGTACCTCTGGACCGCCCCCCCGCGCCCCCACCCAATCCATTACACCCACCCTTCTTGCCTCCCAGCCACTGGCAAACACCAATCTATTTTATTTCACTTTATTTTAATAATTGGCCTCAAATATACATTCCTTCTGACCCAGTAATTCCCTCTGGAAGTCTAAAAAATAATTTAAAATAGGGCCTCCCTGGTGGCGCAGTGGGTTAAGCAACGCACTATGAAGCAAACCACAGTCACTGCAGCATGAGTTCGATCCCTGTTGCCAGCCAGGGAGGGGCCCCATATGGGCGGCAGACCTCTCCTGCCTCACCCACTGCTCCCCTCAGCAGTGTTTCAGTCAGCCTGCCTGTTCTGTTCCCTGCTCTCTGTGGTGAATCCTCTCACCCCCCCCCCACACCTCTGGCCTGTACCACAGTGCTTGTATGCATAAATAAATCTTTAAAAAAAAATAATTAAAAATACAAAAAGAACCTCACCTCATCAA
Source organism: Galemys pyrenaicus (assembly GCA_019455555.1). Lineage (NCBI taxonomy): Eukaryota > Metazoa > Chordata > Mammalia > Eulipotyphla > Talpidae > Galemys > Galemys pyrenaicus. The sequence continues at coordinate 2,601,046 of JAGFMF010011606.1, read as the reverse complement.
TGTACAGTCAGTTTTGTTCTAATTCATTCTTTGACAACACCAGTTTTAGGGCCTCCCTGGTGGTGCAAAGGGTTAAAGCACAGCACTATAAAGCATCCACAGCCACTGCAGCAGAATTCAATTCCCACCAGGGAGCTGACCCACATGGCATGGCAGACCTCTCATGTCTTGCCCAATGCGACCCCAGCAGTGTGTTTCAGTCAATCTGCCTGTTCTGCTCTCCATGCTGTATGTGGTGACCCCAGTTCTTGGATGCATAAATAAATCTTTAAAGAAAAAAAAAAATACAAGTTTTACCCCAACACCACACAATGTTACCAAAAGGCTAATTTCACGTCTGCTTATGCAATAACATTGGCTGGAGAGTTGGGTAGGACAACATCTGTCAGCTACTTCTGAGCCACGCCCCTCCACATCTGGGGGTAGGGTGGGGGTTTCCAATTCTCCACCTGATCTCAGATCAATAGCCCACCTTCATAAGCTGCAGCCCCTGAGTGCCTATCGCCATTCTTTTTCCAAGGGAAGGACAGTTATTTTTTGTAATATCTTGGTATTTATCCTGGAAACTTGTATAAAACTGTGCAACTGGTTTTCCCTATCTTTTAAACAAAATGTGCTCCTGATGAAGTTTGTGGGTGCGGCACCCTCAGCCCCATGAGGCCCCTGGTTTTTGCTACCTGTGACTTTACAGCTTAACTTTGGACACGCATATTTATACGACAGCAGAACTGACTGAACCATGTAAAATACTCAGCCCAGTGCCTGGCACATGATGGGCATCTAATCAATTTTAATTTGTTATTACTTTAAAAAAAGGTGGGGGAGGGAAGAAGGAATGATTATTTAAATATCTAGTATGATAAAGATCAAGATTGGGGTCATCCCGAAAGGGATGTATGAAGCACTTAGAATAAAGCAAGAAGTTTTAGGGAGGAAAGATGGCATAAGACAATATATATGTGTGAACTACAACCCCCCCCCCCAACTCACAACAAGACATTCACCATAAAAACTGTTAACACCTGGATAGACATATGTCAAAATGTCCATGGCAACTGATGGGATTTAGGCAATAGTTTCTCTTTTTATTTTCTTTATATACTGTATTTTGTGTACTTCCAGTTTTACAGAGTCATAAACCTTTTAAAAGTTTAAAGATCAAAACCAAAGCAATGTTGAAGAAGCAGGAAAATCATGTGGGCGCTAACCCAACCTTCTTCGCGACCACACCCTCCCAGCTGTGTGGAGCACACGTCCCGTCTCACCCGCTACTATGACAGCAAGCACCCTGCCACCAAACACTTCCTCTCCTCTCTCTACCTTGTCTTCAGATTAAAGATTAGTTTTCATGGTAACAGTTTTGAAAGTCTATTTTTTAGGGGCTTTCCACTGTCTCTATGAGCTACAACTGGTTTTCTTTTGCAATCGCTTAAGATTAGGTAAGAACGAGCTTGACTTTGCACAAAACCACTTCTACTTTTTCTCCTGTAGCCAAGAGATGGCTTATCGGGGAGAAGATCTTGCGTCTGTTCAGGTTTTGAGCCTCTGTAAGACTATGATCACGAAATTTGAAATCAGAGCCCTCTTTGGATTTTTAGAGCCCACAAATTGGGATTTTCACGGTTCTGTGCACCAAGGGAAGTACTCAGGTAGGAGGGCTGCCAGGAGAAAAACTCCTCTGGCTGCAGGACAGCTACAGGACACAGCTGGGTCCCTGGGCATCATGTCAAAATGGAAGTTCTAGCCCCACCATAAAACCCGGATGAAACCTGTACCCTGGACTGTGGGGGAGACCCCAGAAACAATGAAGAAGGAGTTATGTTCTCTGCGCCATCATCAGTAAAGTATTACCTGCTCCACCTTTCTCTCTATGGTGCTGAGGAAGCAGCATTTCTCCAGTGAGGAGGCCCGAGTGACAGGACCTCTGATCCAGGCTGGGACTTCCTGAGCTGGCAACTAAGGAAGCCAGATTCTAGGGTTCTAGTCCCTTCCTGTCCTTGGGCCCCAAAAGCCCTACACATAACAGGAGGGTGGGCTAGGTCAGAGGGTCACAAGCTAAGGCCAGACAGGTAACAAACAATAATTATCAGCCATCACACAGATCTCCTGGATTAACTCTCCCCTGTCTTAATAATGAGAAGATCATGGGTTTAAAGTGGAGGTAATGTTCTGCATCCTGCTCTGTCTGGTGGATTCTCTCCACCACCCCCACACCTCTGGCCTGTACCCCAGTGCTTGTATGCATAAATAAATAAATCTTTAAAAAAAATAAAGTGGAGGTAAGAGGCTGTGGTGCAGCCAGTTCAGTTTTGACAACTAGCCATCACCAGCGTCACTTTAAACAGGGTCCCCTGTGGGCCCTCCCTGGTGGCACAAGGGATTAAGCACTGCACCATGAAGCATCTGCAGCATGAGTTAGATCCCAGCCAGGGAGGGGACCCACATGGCACAGCAGACCTCTCCTGCCTCGCCCACTGCTCCCCTCAGCAGTGTATTTTGGTCAATCTGCCTGCTCTCTTCCCCACTCTGTCTTTGGTGAATCCTGTCACCCCCCCACACACACCTCTGACCTGTACCCCAATTCTTGTATGCACAAATAAAAAAAAACTTAAATAAATAAGGGCCCCCTGCGTTGGAAACCCAAAAGACAAAACAACTTTTGAGTCAGGTTGAGTCCCTTTGTATGAAACTTCCACAGGGTGTGTGGCAACCGAAACTGACAAAGGGGAAATACCACCAACCTAAAAACACAGTTCTACATTTAGGTTTGAAAGAAAATGAACTTTGTAAATACACCGGGAGAGACGAGACAATTCCTAACAGGAAAAAAAAATCAGTGAGCACCAACAGCACGAATTAAAAAGGTCAACCGAACCGTCCAGAGAAAGCAAAGGATGTGGTGAGCTGACCACGGGTCCCGCTGCCCTTGTGGAGTTCAGAGCCCGCCCATCAAGAAGAGCAGGTTCTGTTTGGGAAGGCAAGGACACTGGCAGAGTGTGGAGGGAGGACCTGCAAGGCTGAGGATAGCTTTCTTCTTCCACTTGGAGGAATGTGCAGCTTGGTAAAAAGGGTCAAGAACGCCAGGCTGCCCGCATACACAGATGCACAACCCAGCAAAACCAGCACAGGGCACAAATCAAGGCAGCCTGAGAGCTGCAGGGTGACTGACGGAATCCTAGCTCTCGGGCCACAGAACCTTTGCTCCTGTGGGTGTTGCACCCTGTAACAGGAAGTACTGGTTCAGAAGGGAGGCCACTTAACAAAAAAGACACCCATATTTTGACAGTTTAGTCTGAAAATTGCCCTTAGAGCTTAGCAATCACCTGGGGATTTGTTACAAAGCAGACTATCAGTAGAGCTGAGATGGGGCCAGAAATTCTGCACTTCTAATGAGCTCCCAGAAGATGAAATGCTGCCCAGACAGGAGCCACTCTTTGGGTAACTGGGTTCTTGCCCACTTTTGAGGTAGAGCGAGCAGGTTCTGATCAGGTGGGCCTGAGCAGCTCTCTGTAGTCCATCTCCTACAAGGGGATTTTGGGGGTCACAGTGGTCTGCAAACTACAGGTGTCACAAGGAGGGTGATAGCTGGCTTGGGAAGGAAGTGCCCAAGGAAGTAAATCGCAGTTTAACATGTGAGATTGTCTCAATAGGGTTTTCCTAGGAGAAAGGAGATCCCATCCCCGCAGGGTGGAGGCAAGTCTGCAATGGGTTCCCAGTACAACTAAGCAACTCAGAATTAGTTCAAAGGCAAAAGAACCAGACGAGGACACACCGCAAACGTGTCAGGAATTAATCATCTCTGCCCCACCCACCCCATCCACGAAAGCTGTCGGATCCTTATTCCTCTAGGGGAAAAAGTACTACAGACTAAGAGAGTCTCCAGCTGTGACTCACCCACAGAACCAAATCTGATCCCTGCAGCGCAGTGTTCAAGAGGCTCTAACTTTCTCCTCTGCCCAGCCTGAGCCCACCTTTCCAGGCTTAACACCCCACTTTAGAGCTCCCCCCAACACACACCTCACGCCCCCACCTTCCCACTCCCCCCCTCCCACCTCCCCCACCCTCCTCCTCCCTCCCCCTCACTCCCCCCTTCCAGTCTTTGATTCATCTTCAGGTGTGTCCTCAACTTCACCGGCCCTTCCTTGCTGCCCAACCCCAGTCCTTCCAAACACAGCCACTTCTCTATGCCCATCGCCTCGACATTCTCGCCGCATTGATGTGGCCTTTTTTAAAGTATGCTTAGCGTCACGGTGCCACCGTGGATGCCTCGAGCGGCCCTCTCGGATGTTCAGGTCCCAGTGCTCTTTTGTCTCCCCCAGCGGCGCCGAGCGCGGTGCCGGGAGCACAGGAAGTGCTCAGAAGAGCAGCAACGGCGCACAGAAGGGGCGCCCGGCGCGCAAAAGCTCCGCAGAGCAGTGACGGTGTCCCCAAGGAACAAGACGGGTGCCTGGGAGCCTACGTTCAACGCCCGGCAGCCCCTCTGATCCCCGCCGAGTCTTAGCTGTGACTCACCCGAACCGGGGCCCCTTCCTTCCGGAGCCGCTCCACGCACGCCCCGGCCACCTTCCCCCAGCGCCCTTACCTTGTAAACTTTGCCAAAGGCGCCGTCACCCAATTCGCCCACAATCTCCCACACCTCGTTGGGATCCACGTCCCGCCGGACGTGCTCATATTCGCGGGACTTTCTCTTCTCGAAGGTAGACAGGCGCAGGATGCGGCGGAAATTGGCGAAAGCCATGGCTGGGGGCGCGCGAGCTGGGGGCGAGGTGGCTGCAGCTCTGGCTCTGGCGCCGGCTCCGGCTCGGAATGGGGCTGTGCCTCCGGCGGCTGCCAGGAGACGGACCGCAGGACGCCGGAGCTCTCAGGGGCTCTCCCCAGACCCGCCCTTCCTCGCCGCCCGACCCAGGTCAAGTGCCTCTGGGCTGCGCGCTGCGGGAGCACCCGGAACCGCGCAAGCGGCTGCGCTCCCCGCCCACGCCTCGTCGGTCCCGGGGTTGCCCCGGAGCGCCTGTCGCGTTCACGCCCGCCGCGTGCCGAGCCCAGCCCGCAACCCGGGAGGCTCACTGAAGACCTTGCCCCCGAGCCCGCCCACCGATCCGGCTCCACCTGCCGCTCCCTGCAGAGCCCTGAGACCCCCTAATTGGCTGCGCGCGCTCCCGGCTCCGCCCGTCGCCGCGGGGCACTCTGGAAACTGTAGTCCCCCGAGTGTTCCGGCTCCTGCAGCCACGGTCTGGGTCCTGGAGAACTTAAGGGACCGCTCCGCGAGACCGTTCCGTGTCGGGGGGGCCAGCCGCGCGGCATGGCTTCCCAAATTTTTGTGAGAGCGAAAGGGGAAGTGAACTGGCTTTTCGCACCCCCGGCTCATTGTTGTTCAGGAGCCAAGAAGATGAACTCCCCTGAATCAATCAGTTCGCACCGCAGCTTCTCCGCCTGGAGGGCTGCGGTGCTTGCGCCCACTTTGCAGATAGGGACGCTCGGGAGGCGAGGGCCGTAGCCCGAGGCCGCACATCCAGTTGGAGAATCCGTGTGGCTCCCCCGGCGCGGTGCTGCCTCCTAGTGTGCGAAATGCCTGGCTGCCCCGCTCAGTGGCGGTCGATTCCTGCTAGCTGGAGGCTGCTCGCCCACCTTCGTCCACCAACCGGCTAGGATTACCGGACTTGAGAAGGAGCGCCTTTGAGACTTACTCATCACACGCTTCGTGGTGGAGCTTCACATATATATGCACGGTAAATAAAAATCTTTTCATTCTCAATTTCCCGGTTTTAAAAAATGAGCATTCGTTACGGGCAAGACAAATCTGACCACCATCACCCTGTATCCCGGCTGTACGTCTCATACTGCCTCTGTCACGTGCTCGGGTGCTACAGTATACTTTTATCTAAAACTATTAGGTGGTGCAGCACTACTTGCAATAGTTAGGAAATGGAAACAACCCAAGTACCCACTGAATTGAGATGTGGTGTAGCCACACAGTGAATATTATTCACCCATATGAAAAGCGAAATGCCATTTACAACAAAATTGACTCTGTACAGTAAATAAAATGATAGACAAATATTGGACATTTTTAAAGTGTACAATTGCACAAGATACTTATTAAAAACTATCAACCACTAATAAAAGAAGTGAGACTTATGAAACTATGAGGGAGGAGAGGGGAAAGGGTTAAAAAAAAAAACAACTCGGCAAAAGCCAAGAATAGGCATTTCCTAGGCAAAGCAGCTCCAAAGAGCAATAGATATTTTTGTTTATGCTCAAGAAAGCAAACAAAACCACTATGTGGGTTCCAAGTCTCAAAACTCATTTACAGTAACTAAGGCTCGCTCATAACCAATCCAACCATGTAACACCCCCAGTAGCCCTCACCCCTCCCCAAACCGCAAACATCTAGGTGTTTACCCCTCTTCTGGGGCTCCATTAATATTGGAAAGTATCCCTTGAGCAGTTTGGAATGTCAACCCAGGAAGCCCTCTGGCGTTGGCGGAGGTGGAGGACTTGAGGCACCCGGAGTTAAGGTTTCCATGTAGTTTGAAAGATTCCCCACAACTTAATGAGTGGTTACAACTGTATAGAGTTTTTGTTGTTTTAGATTGATGCATACAAGAGCCGGGGTGCAGGCCAGAGGTGGAGGGGGGCATGAGAGGAATCACCAAAGTGGGGAGCAGAACAGGCAGATTTGACTTGAAGGGAGCAGCAGGTGAGACAGGAGAGGTCTGCTGTGCCATGTGGGACCATCCAGGGCCTGGAGACAGTGCTGCAGGGGCTGTAGGATAGCTTCATAGTGCTTAGATTTAACCCCTTGTGCCACCCGGGAGGCCCCAGAACTGTTTAGGGTTTCTATCACTTTAATTACATAAGAAAACGCAGTACTAGATTGGGTTCTCATAAAATAAGCCCTACACTACGCTTTCCATCGGATTTCTGATCTATGCTTTGCCTTCTTTTAAACCCATCCACTGAGTTGTAACTTCAATGATTATATTTTTTCATTTTTATACATCGTGTTGGTCATTTTTCATATCTCAACTATCTTTCATACATCACTGTCGCCTGCAGTCATTCAAACGTGTCTTTTTTGCTACCTTAAAAAAAAATAGTGTAATTATGGTATAATCTGTGTCTGGTAATTCTAACAAACAGCTAAATTGTATGCAATTCTGGTCCTGCCCTCTTTCTGCTGCTTTCTTGCTCGTGGTGCATTTTTCCTCAGTGTGTTTAGTTTCCTTGGAAAATTCTTTCTGGACCTTCATTGAGCCCTAGAGGGAAGGTATAATCCTCTAGAAAGGAAACACATTTGCTTTCCTAGCTGCCTGCAGTATGGTCAGTGAACTCTAATTTAACTTGACATTTTTTGGGGACCATAATTACACTGTGAATCTGGGTTGCACCAGGAAAGGGGCTCCCTCTGCTTAGAACTGCTCAAAGTTTGTTTTTCCTTGTGCTGTAGTGCTCATGCCATAGCAACATCCTTCGTCTCCTGCAGGAAGGGGCAGAAGTTGTAATTTAAGATTTATTAAAAAATTTCTAATTTTACATTATTTTTCATTTTTGTACAGTGTTTATTTCTTGTCCCCGTGAAATTCCCATCACCAATTCCCCCGTGCACCATCACCATAGTCCCTTGTGCTCTTCCCACCCAGTCTGTTCTTTCTCCCAGAGAGTGTACTTGGGATTAAGCTTTGCACTGAGAGCAGAGCACTTTGACATCCCAGCTTTTTCTCCCTGTTTTTTTGTTTTTGTTTTTGTTTTAAAAGATTTCTTAAGTTAGAAGGCAAAAAATACTGGATGGTTTCACTCCTAAGAGAAATATAAGGGAACCAGATAAGCAACCAAGGAAAAGAATAATAACAACAAAAACCCCCCCAAAAAACACAACAAAAACAAAAAGACAAACAAATCTGAAACACTTTGTGGGGAGGGGGAGGGAATGGGTTGAGGGCAGAAAGAGCACAAGGGACTGAGGTGATGGTGCACTGGTGAAATGATGGTGGGAAATGGGGACCACAATTGATGTTAAATATATATAAAGATGAAAAAATAAAAATAAAGATTTTTATTTATGCATACACGAACTGGGATGTAGGCGAGAGGGGGGAGTAAGAGGATTCACCAGAGACAGAGTGGGGAACAGAACAATCAGATAGACTGAAACACACTGCTGAGGGGAGCAGCGGGTGAGGCAGGAGAGGTCTGCTGCGCCATGAGGGTCACCTCCCTGGCAGGGGGTCAGACTCATACTGCAGTGGCTGTGGATCCTTCAAAGTGCTGAAACTTTAACCCATGTTGCCACGGGTTATTTTCACTTTTATTTCCTCCTGTTTTCATTTTTATTTCCACTTATTTTATACTCAATCCTATACCATGAGACATTTCTTCTGACACGTCTTTTTCTACTGTGCCACTTCTGGTTTAGGAACAATCTGCTCTTTTCAGGATCTCTGGTTTAGGATCAGCTTAATGTGACAGGGAGAGCTCTGTATGGGTTCATCCGACCATCAGTTCCGGGATGCATTTTGATGGCTTTGCTCGCCTGCATGTGCTCACTTACCAGAAGATCTACATCTTTAAGTTCAGCGCTATTCTGCATTTTTTAAGCATGTTCAATAAAAATCAAGCATTCTTTTTGGGTCAAGGACCCTGCATCCAGCCCCACTGGTTCCTTGGGCACAAATGCCAACTCCAGCATTATAGAAATAGGATGGCGTGCATTACTTCTGCATGATGTTAAATATATATTTAACATCCTTCAGATTCTTGGTGGCTTTTCAGATATGCATATCCTTGATGGTCTGGGGAGTTTGAAAGTGAGTTTCAAAATTCTCAAAATAGAATTTAAATCTTTTTATTTGTATGACTTTATATAGTTTTCTGAGTCAAGTGAGTAGCAAGTCATTTTCTGAGATGACCAAGGCTGGTTAAGGGGAGAGGAAGCAAGGTCCCACTTTTTAAGTGTTCTATTAGACTCCCTACTTTTATTCGGCCATTGGCTTTATTTTGCACCAACACACCTGTCCCCTACCCCTTTATGCAATGAAAACCATAATTACACCTCTGGGTTCCTGCCTGCTTCCTTCTTTAGCTCTCCAGTGCTGCCAGATAATGATTTTATCCCTAAAGTCATTAGTTGTTTGGGGGGGTGGGGTTATCTACACAACCTAGCCCATCACATTATAAAATCAGAACTGTTTTGAAATAGTTTATATAACTAAGAATTTATTTATTCCTTGCAGATTTTAACAAATTTTCCCATAAATCCATCTGAACCAGTTTTCATCAATCAAGTTATCATTGATGAATTTCTGGTTATTGGTTTTGGTGATTGATTAGGGTTTTAAAACCCTTTTTAAACCCTTTCATAAGTCTTCCATTTACTTAAGTCTGTGCTGTAACATGGAAACAGTAGCTATCAATGGCTATTAAGCACTCAAAATATAACTAGTCCAAATTGGGATGTGTCTTAAGTGTAAAATACACACTGGATTTCAGAGAGTTAGTATTAAAAAAGGATTATATGATCGCACTCATATATGGAATCTTAAAATAATAAAGGGGCCTCTCTGGTGGCGCAAGGGGTTAAGCACCTCACTATGAAGCATCCACAGCCACTGCAGCAAGAGTTCGATCCCCAGACAGGGAGCTGACCCACATGACCTCGCCCACTGCTCCCCTCAGCAGTGCATTTCAGTCAGTCTGCCTGTTCTGTTCCCTACTGTCTCATTCCCACACAACTCTGGCCTGTACCCCAGTTCTAATATGCATAAATAAATAAATCTTTTTTAAAAAAATAACTCATAGGAAACAGACTAGATTGGTAGCTACCAGGGGTGGAAGAGGAAGAAATGGTGAAGATGGCCAAAGGGCACACACTTCCAGTGGTAGGCAAGAAGTAATGGGGATGCCTGTCCATGGTGACTGTAGTCAACAATACTGCACCATGGACAGGCACACCCCATTTCATTGGGTTTCACTTTATAGCACTTTGAGGCCATTGCATTTTTCACAAGGTGAGGGTGTGTGACCATCCTTCGGTCAACAGGTCTATGGGTGCCATTTTTCCAACCGTATGTGCTCGCTTATACCTCTGTGTCCCACTATGGTAATTCTCACATTATTTCCAACTTTTTCATTTTTATTTTATTCAGTATGGTGATACTGATCTTTGATGTTACTATTACACAGAAGTTCTCACTTAACATTGTCAGAGGGCCTTGGGAACTGACTTAGCAAAACAAGTCATATATAACAATACCAATTTTATCAAAGGCTAATTGATATAAGCAGGAGTTAAATTCCTGTGGCCTATTTCTGATCACAAAAACATCACCAAACTTCTAAATGAAGAACCCAAACGCTTATAACATGAAACATTCTTTGCATTCATTCATTCATTTTCCAATCTACTTTACTTTAGGGTCACTGGTAGCAGGAGCCTGCCCTGATAGCTCAGGGAGCAAGGTGGGACCCAACCCTGGACAGGATGTCTTTCCACTGAAAGGCAAAATACCTGGTACCCCAACATACACACTTAGACTGGGACAACTGAAACATGCCATTGAAACTCACATGCATGTCTTTGGGTATAGGAGGAAACTGGAATCCTCAGAGAAAACCTAGACTGACGTAGGGAAAATGTGTAAACTGCACACACACAGTGGCCTTGGTCAGAATCAGTTCTTTTTTCCTCATCATTATAATGAAATGACATTGAAAGAATGAGGACTTGCTGTAATTGTTTTGTGGTGCCACAAATTGCAAATACAGCAAATTTAATAAATGTTGCATGTTCTGACTACCAGTTTCTCCACCTGTTTCTCCTCAGACTTCCCTATTCCCGGAGACAGAGTAATATTAAAACCAAGACAATTAATAGAGCTGTAATGGCCTCCAAGTGCCCAAATGAAAGGAAGAGTTGCAAATCTCTCACTTGAAATCAAAAGCTAGAAATGATTCAACTCAAAGAGAGCCATGGGGAAAGCTGAAATGGGCTGGGAGGTAGGCCTCTTGGAGCAGTTGGTCAAGTGGTGAATGCTGAGGAAAAGGTCTTGAAGGAAATTTTAAGTGCAATTCCCGTGAACGTACAAACAAAAAAACAGTCTAAGTGCTGGTTGATATGGAGAACATTCAAGTGGTCCAGAGAAGATCAAGCCAGTCACAACAGTCCCTTAAGCCAAACCTAATCCAGAGGAAGGTCCTAACACTCTTCAGTTCTTTGAAGGCTGAGAGAGGTGAGGAACCTGCAGAAGAAACACTTGAAGCTAGCAGAGGTTGGTTCATTGAGGCTTTATGTTATTTCCATAATATAAAAGTGCAAGAAGCAGCAAGTGCAAATGAAGACACTGCAGCAGGTAGTTGGCTAAGACCACTGATGAGGGTGACTACTCTAAACAAGAGGTTTTCTTTAAAAAAAAAAAAAATTTTTTTTTTTGTACAAGAACTGGAGTGTAGGTCAGAAGTGTGGGAGTTGAGAGGATTCACCAGAGACAGTGGGAAGCAGAACAGGCAGACTGACTGAAATACACTGCTGAGGGGAACAGCAGGTGAGACCAGAGAGGTCTGCTTGCACCACATGGGTCATCTCCCTGGCCGAAGATCAAACTTAAATCACAGCAGTGACAGTGCTAAGACTTAACCCCTGAGCCACCAGGGAGGCCCCTGAAGCAAGAGCTTTTCAATGTGGATATTGAATAACATATTGGAAAAAGATTGGACCTTTCTAGCTAGAGAACAGAAATCAATGCCAGGTTTCAAAGCTTCAAAGGACAGGCTGACTCCTGTTATGAGCTAATACAGCTGGTGACTTTAAGTTGAAGTCAATGTTCATTTACATTCTGAAAATCTAGGAGCCTGGAGAATGATGCTAAATCTACTGTCTGTATTCTATAAATGGAACAAAGCCTGGAAAACAGCACATCTGTTTCTAGCATAGCTGACCAAATATTTTCAGCCACTGTTAAGTCCAACTGCTAGGAAAAGAAGATTCCTTTTAAAGTACTTCTGCTCATTGATAATGCACCCAGTCTCCCAAGAGCTCTGTGGTGATTGTCAAGGGAATTTGTGTTGTTTTCATGCCTGGCAACATACCATCCATTCTGCAGCCCATGCGTCTTAGAGTAAGTTTTGACTTTCAAGTCTTACTAATGAAAACACAGATTTTCTAAGGCAACAGCTGTCACTGGTAGTGATTTCTCTGATGGATCTGGGCAAAGTCAACTGAAAAATTTCTGGAAAGGGTTCTCCATTCTAGATGCCACTAAGAGTATTTGTGATTCATGGGAGGTCAAAATTTCAATATTCTTAGGAGCATGAGAAAAGCTGATTCTGACCTTCATGGCTAACTTTCAAGAGCTCAAGACTTCAATGAAGGAAGTCAACTGCAAATGTGGGGAAACAGTAAGAGAACTAGTATTCAAAGTGGAGCCTGAAGAATTGCTGTGATCACATAATAAAACTTTAATAGAGAAGGAGTTGCTTTGTATGGACGAGCAAAGACAGTGGTTTCATGAAGGGGAATTTATTCCCAGCGAAGAGGCCATTGTTTAAATTACAACAAAGGAGTCAGAATATGATATAAAATTGATAAAGCAACATCAGAGTTTGCGAACAGGATTTAACTCTAATTTCGAAAGACATTCTGCTCTGGGTAAAACACTATCAGACAGCTTTGCCTGCTAGAGAAATCTTTTGTGAAAGGGAGATGCAGTCAACTTCATTGTTGCCTTATCTGAAGAAATGGTCACAACCACCCAGCTTCCAGCAACCACCGCCCGGGGTCAGTCAGCAGCCATCAACATTGAGGCAAGATCCTCCACCAGCAAGATTATGACTTGCTGATGGCTAGCATTTTTTAACAATAAAGTATTTTCAATGATCATATGTGCATTTTTGTACATGTTATTGCACACTTAATAGACTAGAGTGTACTAAAGCATAACATGTGACTTTATTGTAAAAGTCACTGTATTGGGAGAGGTCTGAAACTGAACCCTTCTGTCTCTGAGGTGCACCTGTACTTCCAAGTTGTTAAGAGAACGTAAAATTTCTCGCCATGCACAAAAAACTGCTAGCTATGGGAGGTGACAGATGTGTTAATTTCATAGTAGTCATCATCTCACAATATGTACCAACCATCACCATGCACACTTTCAACTTACACAAAATTACCTCTCATTAAAACTGGAAAAAAGGATCATTAACTGATATAAAAATGTTGATTACAAAATGAAATAATACTTCAGATAGATAACTTGGGTTATGAACTGTTAGCAAAATATTTTCACTTTTTCAAATATTTGGCTACTAGAAAATGTTAAATTACATGAGATCCACTTGTGACTCAGACTATTGGACAAGGCTAATTTGTATTTTCGAAATAATGGTAGGGCCTCCCTGGTAGCGCAAAGCATTAAGTCGCAGCACTATGAAGCTATGGGCCTGTAACCCAGCTCTTGTAGCACAAACAATCTTAAAAGGGCAAAACAGGAGACGGAAGAACATGCTACCACAAGGGAGATAAAATTTGCATAAAAGAGAATGTTTTTCTCTACAAGACAATCTGGATTTTTTTTTCTTTTTTAAAGATTTATTTTGTAGAAAAACTGGGGTGTAGGTTAGAGGTGTGGGGGCAGGGGGTAGGTGAGAGGACTTACCAGGATCAAGTAGAGAGCAGAACAGATGGACACACTACTGAAACACACTGCTGAGGGGAGCAGTGAGGAGATAGGAGTCGTCTGCTGTGCCATGTGTGGGTCAGCTCCCTGGCTGGGGATCGAACTCAGGCCTCAACTATTACATAGAATAATAGCACTGAGACTTAATCCATACACCACCAGGGAGGTCCACAATCTGGATTCTTCAACAAGTTACAAGAAAAAGAAATAAAGCAATAACCTAGAGATAAAAAACAACAGTATTCTAAACAGATCTGTCTAGGTTCTACTAAAACTTTTAAGAAACAGTGCAATGTTGAATGTTGGCTGGATGTTTGGTGACAGCAGGAATGACTGTTTATTTTTCTGTATAATAACAGGTGGTTATGTTAAAAAGTCATGCACCCTCAGGTTCCTTGCAGCAGTATTTACACTAGCTGAGAGTTGGAAACAACCGAACTGCCTGTCAACAGATGAGCGGCAAAAGAGAATGTGGTCCACACACACAATGGAACTACTTAGCTATAAAAAAAGATGAAACCCTGCTATTCGTAACAACATGGATGGACCTAGATTAGAGGAAATTATACTTAGTGGAATAAGTCAGATGGAGGAAGACAAACACCGTATGAATTCACTCATGTGGAAGATAAACAAAATAAATGATCTAAACAAGAAAAAGTTTTTGACTATAAGCCAAATTAGAGGTTTACTAGAAGCAAAGGGGGAAAAAGGGTGGGTATAAGAAGGGGTCACTTGTACAGCAATGGATGGACTTTTAGTGATCAATTTAATGTGGCATACGCAAATGTCGATTTATGATACACACCTGGAACTTTTTTAAAAAGATTTTTATTTTCGTGTAAAAGAATTGGGGTGTAGGCCAGAGGTGTGGGGAGTAAGAGGATCCACCAGAGACAGAGTGGGGAACAGAACAGGCAGATCTACTGACATACATCGCTGAGGGGAGCAGAGGGCTAACCGGAGAGGTCTGTTGTGCCTGCGATGCTGGTCAGCTCCCTGGCCAGGGATCAAACTCAGACCATTGCAGTGGGCCGTCATGGTGGTAGCCCTGAGACTTAACCCCTAGATCATCAGCCTAACATAATTTTAAATACTTTTTAGTTTCCAGAAATGCAGGTTTATTATAAAAAGGGAGAGAAGAGTAAAGGACACTTGCACAGACACAAGCTGGCAGTCTTGGGGAGGAGAGCTGCCTCTGCTCTTTGCAAAGGGAGAAAGTTGGCAAAAAGACACCTGCATGGTCTCAGGTGGGCAGGAGAGCTGCTGTTGACGTTTATAAAGCAATGTTATTTCGATTTTAAAAACATTTAAAAATCACTCTCTGAAACATATTCAAATATTTATAGATGAGAAGCTGTAGCTGAGATTTGTTTCAGAATAATCCAGTGACAGTAGGGGTGAGAGATGAAAGAAGATGGGCCCTGCTTGGTCACTATTGAAGTTGAGTGATGGGTTTATTGACCAATGTCTCTATTTTGGGGTATTAAATTTTCCACTAAAAGAACATAAGTCCTGATATACTAATTGTTTCCTCCTTTGTTTTCTGATCACTGATTTGTGGTTTGGTCTTTAAGCAAAGTCCTTCTCTCTGGTTTTAATACTGTACTAGCTTCTTTTAGTACTTTTTCACATAGTTCTCAATTTTTCTTAATTTTCTAACAAATATTTTGGTTACAACTCCTCCTCTAGAACCACCTGGCCATGAAGCTCAGGTTTTCAAATATGTACATTCTCTTGTTAATTTCTACAGTCTGTGATTTCAGGCTACACCTGGTTATATTTCAGTGATGGGAGGACATAATTCTAATTTTTAGTGAGTTTCCCAAGATGCTTTTCCCTAGGAAAACCTTTAGCTCTGCCTTTAGCTCTCTCTATTCAACATTCTAGTTCTAAGGCAGTGTTCTCTATTCTACTTGAGGTTGCCAGAGCCTTTGACTTAAGACGCACTAGAATGAAACTGAAGCATGGGTCATTTCTGTGGTACCTCTATCTGGACAAACTCTACTGCTTGCTGTCTGTGAGAAATGTGAGGGCCTTGATGGAATATTTTCACCTTCTTGATGTGCACCGTAACAACACCTTGAATGGTCAGTACTTTCAAAAAGATTGTTACCTGGTTATTAACTAATGTTCACGAGAACCTGCAGGATCATAAATTATTTCATTCACAAATGTTCATCTACATGAAGCACAGAAAACTGAAAATTGAGATGGGTAAGGATAGAACCTCAAGGTCAGGCTGAATCCTGGCTCCACCCATTATTCCTTGGTGATTTGGAGACCATGTCATCATTCTCTTTAAGTTTCATTTTCCTCATCTGTAAATGAGGTTTCCAATAATGCAATTCTTCTCATAGTTGAGAGGAATAGTAACTGAACAAGATGATGTAGGGGGGATGCTTAGTTCTGTGCCTGGCATATTGGAAGGATTTAGTGTTTGTTAATATTGTATTTCCCACTCCAGTTTTTTTTTTTTAAGATTTATTTATTTATGCATACAAGCACTGGGGTACAGGCCAGAGGTGTGGGGGGTGAGAGGATTCACCACAGACAAAGCGGGGAGCAGAATAGGCAGATCAACGGAAGCACACTGCTGAGGGCAGCAGCCGGCACAGCAGGAGAGGTCTGCTGCACCATGTGGGTCCCCTCTCTGGCCGGCAGCAGGGATCGAACTCGTGCTGCAGTGGTTGCGGTTTGCTTCATAGTGAGTTGCTTAACCCACTGCGCCACCAGGGAGGCCCTCCCACTCCAGTTTTAACCCTTAAGACATGGTCAGCAAGACTTTTAATCTGTTACATGTAAGGTTTGAATCAAGTGATCTACAAGATGCCATGTGATTTCTTGGTACTTGAAACCACAAAGTGTTGATCTCAATACTGCCTAAATGCACAAAATAATAAAAGATCAATTAAATACTTTAACTTTTTTTTTTTTTAAGGATTGGGTAGCAATAAGGTATCCTCTCCATTCATTGTGGCCTGAGAGAAATGTCATTTGTGAATAAAGGGTTTCTCCCATAAGGATTTTTTTAAAAAGAGTTCATTCACTTTTTAAAAAGACACCTTCATTTTTTTCATAATTTCATGCTTCAGTTTTTCTCTTTTAAATTTACAAAGGATGCCACCAAATCTTGGCAATAACCTAGCCCTGGAGAGGGCAAATGCAGGGCCCCAAGAAGTGAAAAGGAAAACTGGGACTGAACCCAGGGTTTTCTGCTTCAAAGCCCACACTCAGTCTCATTGGAATGTCACTGAGGAGTTATGATGTCCCTAGTAACTGAATCACTTCCCCAGTGATTAATACCCAAGGTTACATCAATCTCATGTTTTCTGCTGACCAAGAGACTGGAGGAGGGACTTGAAAGAGTGAAGGTGCAGCTTTAAGCTTTGCCTCCTGGGGAGGCAGGAACTTCAGGCCATGAAGACTCAGGTGGCCTAAGCCAGCTAGTTTAAATATGAAGTAGCTACTACTCCCACTTTCAGACATTCCTCAAGAAGCAACGACATATCACTGTGTAAGATACAATGCTGTTCACATCTGGTGGGGGGAAGGAATATCAGAGACCATCAGAGTCCCATCCTCCATAATCACACTATGGTGCCTGGTTCACTGTAACCTCAGCTAGCTTCAGCTGGAACCCCAACCACAGATACATTTGACATAATCAGCGAAGCCATAGCTTAGCATATGCAGGAGGCTTGCCACTAATGGGCATGGGGAAATCCCATGCAGAAATGTCACACTTGAAAGTCTCTTACAAGCTATACAGCCACACAGCTTTGCATAAATCTATCACCACCTTCCTTTCCCCCCCTTATAACCCCTGAGACACGTAAACAGGCAAAACCCTTCCCTGTTTTCTAAATTAGTCTTTGATTGTGTACGACTGAATACTTAATAACGAATATTATTCGTTATTAAGAGAGATGGCTTTTAAGTGGAAAGAGCAAAGCTGTAGAGTCTGACTACCTTTGGATCCCAGCTCTGCCACTGACATTGCCTAGGAGTTTGTGAGAAATGCAGACTCAGTCCCACGCCAGATCTCTTACATCAGAAGCTGCATTTTTACAAGAACCTCAAGAGATTGGTGTGCCTGCTGCAATTTGAGAATCACTGACACAGAGCGATGAGGCTTATTAGAAGAGTGCGATACTGCTGTCCTATAAGGTTGCCAAGGTTCAGTGAATATGGCATGGCCAGTGCCAAGTACCTCCCGTGTTCGTGAAGACTACGCTCTCCCCACATCACCACATGCATGCTGGATATGGCTAAATGGTTTTCAAATTTGTTTTTAATTATCTCAAGTGAAAAACCAGGTAAAATGTCAGGTACTCCTAGTAAGTGTCATCAGTCCCCATGAAGCACTGAGCTCTTTCCTATACCAGTTCCGAAGACATGTCCGTCACTGTGCCTTCACTGGTTCTGCAGACACATCTGTCTACTCTGGTAAGCACGGGAGCAGGAGAGGAACCAAATCCTTCCTTCCCATCTCTCTCTTCACGCTTCTTGGAACAGAGCTTTCCCACACAGCTAAAGGGTACTTGAAGTTTGAGGAACCATGGAAAGTAGAAGAGCAAAGTAGGACAATATTGTCATCATTATTCCCAGGTCAACAAACTTCTGACATCACTCCTACTTATGTGGTTCTCTGTTGTTTAGCATTCTGAGCTGTCTCAGTTACCATCTCCTTGTGTCCCCCCCCTTACCAGATGTGCTGTTCTACCACTTCCTCCGTCATGTGACGGACTTGAGACGGACACAGATCATGACGATCTTCAACATGCTAGACTGGAACGCTGTGGGTGAGATTGGTTTCGACCAGTTCTACATGCTGGTTTGCATCCTGCTGGCACAAGAGGTGAGTAACAAATCAGGATCTGGGACAAGGGAGGCCGACTGGGCTGTTGCCATCATCTTGCTCAAGGTAGCACTAAACTAAGAGTACACTGGAATTTTTCCTCTTTCACACAAACTAGGAAGAAACAAATGAAGAAGGAAAGAACACTTACTTCCTAAATGGTCCATCCATAAGCTAGAAATTCCCAAAGGTTTCCTAGCCACTTTCCCCTTTGCTCCTATCTTAAGCTTCCCATATCACCTCTTTCTAAAGATCCCATCTTAAAAAAATAAAAAAATAAAGATCCCATCTTAGTCTCCAACATCCATTCTTATTCTCCCTAGGTCCTCACTTCCTTGGAAATCCTATCCTTAGTTTTATGAAAGGAATAGAGAAACTCTTCTTTGCCTGCCGCCCCTTATTTCACTTTACCTAGTGTACATTTCCCACTCCTTGAGGGCTGGGCTTTATCATTTTATCACCATGCAGTCAAGTTTCACACACAGATTTTCACTGAGCCCAGGAACATGCCTTCTTGTGACTGGAGTTGTGTCAAACAGAACTGAATTGTGGGTAAGCTAGGTGCCCGGTGAATGCAGGTGCTAAAGCAGGACTTGATACAGTGACCCTCAAATCCCTGCAACCCTGAGCAGCATGCTGCCTGTTGTCATTTACTTTTAGTGAACTCGAAAATGGACAGGTAAATAGCTGAGTCTTAATGGAGCAAGCTGAGAAGGCAATCCTGACAACACTACTTGTTTCCTGTTCTTCTCTCCAAACAGAACCACCTGGAGGAACAGTTCATCTTCCGCCATTCCCGCCCTGTGTTTGAGCTGCTGGACCTAGATGGGGAGCGGAGAATTGGCGTCAACAACTTCAACCTGTACAGCTTTCTCTTCAATATTAAAAAACAGGAACTCAGAGAGCTCTACCACGACTTTGACATCACAGGGGACTGTGTAAGTGCAATTCCCTCCAGTGTTGCCAGGCCACCTGTCTGTCCAAAGGCAGAGGACAATGTCCTATCCCTCCAGTCAAGATGGGTAAGGGGGGGACGCTGGGAAGAACCTGCTCTGGCTCATCCTGGCACTGGGATCAGTAAAAACCAGAGAGATTTATAGGCATGTGAAAGAGACTGAGGACTAAATAACAAAGGGCTTCATCATATAATACGTATATAAAACGACAAGTTTAGATAAGTAAATTTCATTTATAAGCTTAATTTGGAGAAAGAAATCTGGCAAGGGGTGGTACTGGGGGAAGGGTTTATAGATTTGTATTCTGTAATGGAAACACATGAGCAACAACTCTAAGAGGTGACAGTGGCAGTGCAGTCAGCGAATTCTGCCCCTTTAAGGGAGAAGTAACAAGGATATTAAGTACCAAGTTAGTTAGGAAAGATGGATCCCCTTGGAGAAGCTGATATGCCAGCCTGAAGTATGTGGGCTTGACGTAATAAAGAAAGTGATACTTGGCTCCATTAGAGTCTACAATAGACTATCTGTTCCTAGCTCCTAGCCTACCAACAGACTGTAATTATGTCCTAATTACTGAGCCTCTTTAAGTTTCCAAGTTTTTAAATGAGAAATGATTACAATCCTGCTGCCATCTGAAACAAAGTATCAACTCTTCTGAAATAATTTTCCTTTTCCTCCTCTCCCCAACAAAAGCGCCTTAATTACAAGGAATTTAAGCTGTTTACTATCTTCTCCATGGACAAATACCAGAAAAGGCAGAAAGCAGGGAAGGAAGATAAAGAAAAAAGTCTGTTCAGAAAGAAACTATCACAAATTAATAGAAGTTTTCTTGGATTAGCTGTATCTCAAACTAGAGTGAGGTAATTACAACTGTCAATTGTATAAAAATAAAGTTGAGATATCAAAATGGACATCTTTACCCTGGCCTTCACCTACAAAGCAGTCACCACTGGTTCTTAACTTTAATAAGTACTTGCCTCACCTAAGTCACAATAATGGGACGAGAAGTAACCACTTTGTCAACATGTCGCAATTCTGTTGCTCTCAGATCAATCTATTCAGTAGGTCGGGTATCCAGGTAATCACCAACACTTACTGTAGTTAGAGTGGAAAGCAGGCAATGCTTTTCTCTGTCTTTGCCAGAGGAACCTGTTACTTTCAGAATCCTTTCTTCTCCTAATTCATAGGCCAAAACCACCCAGATGCAGACAGTGCAAACTGGCAAATGGTGACACACCTGCAACCATAGGGGAAACTGACTTCCTAGAACCTGAACTGCTCATGTGTTAGTAACTGTATCAAATTAAGTAGGGTAAAATGATTGTGACATGCCTTATACTTTATTTTTGATGTAATGTCTTAATAACTTTAAAATGTTTTTAGCATGGGACTTGAGAATCCTCCCTCCCTAGTAACCTAATAATGTTAATGATGAGAGCTAACATTTGGTCAGTGCATGCTATGGGTTCAGATGCATGCCTTTATTTATCCCCATACTACCCTGTGAATGAGGCATTCTCAATTTGCAGATGAGGAAACTGAGGTGTAGACTGGTGAAAAACCTTACCCAATAACCTACCCAGCAGGACCAGGATTCAAATTCAAGGTCTATCAGATGGCTATCATGGTTGGAACAGGTGATCTGAGTAACTCAAATCAGTTTCAGCAGACTCCAAATCTTCTGCTAGTTTTTCACTGGTTCAGGCATTCCTTTTGCCTGATGCTAATTACCACATTGTTTTCTACTATAAGTCTTTGAGAATAAGTTTGGCTATTAATGAAATATGGCTCAATGATGATTAAACCAAAGATTTCCTAAGGCTACATTATGCAATAATAGTGACCATAAGGCATTCCTTGAGTTCCAGAATACCTTTCAATCATCAAAGATCACTCAATATGCAGCAGACAAGAACACTGCTTATCTAAGTTGTCACTCATAAATCAATCCCTATAATAACAAAAATCATGTTCATTACTGTGAGTACTCTATATTTACTCTAATAGATGTCATATCTTGCTCACACACTTGGGAGAATGAGTAATATGTTTTGCAGCCCAAACTCTTTCCCACACACAACGGTACTATAAACTGGAATTAACCAACAGAAAACAAACCAAAAAAACCCCTATCTCATCTGATGCTGACCCCTACGTGGGATAATGTAATCTACTTCAAGGAATTGTGCAGAACACAAAGATGTAAAGCCTTTCTTAGAACAGGGCTGCAGAGATGACTACTGTTTCAGCCCAGGACAACAGCACAGGTCCTTTGATTTGTTGAAGTTGCAGTCTGCCTTGCAACCATCCCAGACCAGATAGGAGGTTCATCACCGGTTGTAGGGTTAGAAAAATCAGGTCTTTCCACCCTTTCCCCACTGGTGTGATGGACACCTGTGGTGTTGCGAGCATTCTAGGGTGGGCATGCGCAAGTGGGCGCACCTGAGTTGGACACGGGCTTAAATGGGCGGCGTCATGGGGACACCAGGACCGACAGTACTGACGAGCAGCAGCAGTAGAAAGCAGCCGAGAGAGTGATATGCGCCGGGAGCTTGGGAGGCCTGCCAGCCCCCCGGCCCCCATGCCTGCCATGTACCTGGCCATCTCTACTAATAAAAGCATGAAAAGCCACCGAGGGGTCCAAGACTCCCCTTCCTTCACCTATCAGCCTGATTCATGGAAAACCTGCTCCTGTGCCGCCTTCCCTGCTGCTACACTGGTTCAGTTTCTTTGTCTCCACCGCACACCACCATGCCGGCGTCCACGAGACGCCAGCTTTATACACCTCATGCATCAGCCCAGGTGCATCCACTTGCGCATGTACACAGGTTTCCATCATTACACCAAGGGTGTAAAAACCTGATCAACCTTTACCCTACAGTCCACCCCCTCAGGCTTTTCCGCCATACAAAATACATATACATTTCCCTGGGCAAATATGAACATTGCAGCCATGACAAAAGTAAATACAATAAAGTAATAAGCAAAATACAACAGTACAAATGAACACAAAAACACCTAGGCAGGGCACCAACCTACGGGCAAAAGACAAGATTACTGACACTAGCAGATGAGCTGCAAAGGCACCAATCATATGAGGCCGGAACCTCTCAAGGCATCTGCCGTCACACACCTGAAGCTGTCAGGCTTCTTGGCTTTCCCTGGCTGTGGTCTCAGCCACAAGCCACACACCGCACCCACCCCCAGGACGCTCTCACTCTTGAGGGTACTCTCTGCTGTCACTCCAACATTCGGCTTTTCATAGCCACATGTGACACGCAGCCCCTACACTCAGGTCAACCCTGTGCCCACGCACATGGGTCGGGGATCTGTGGACACAAGCTCCATATGCGGCCTCTCTGGGGTCCCCTCTTTGGCTGTGGGTTCCGCCACAAGCCACGTTCCTGTCTCGTTCCCCTAGGATGGTTCCCCAGCTCCTCACCCTCACTCTGCACCAAAGAAGGCATCACCCACAGGTGATTTTAAGAAACTCACCGGCCTTCTTTAACAAACAGGCTGCTTACCAGCCACTTTGGGTTCCCCAACTTAGTGCTAGCTTTTGCCTTCTCTAGGCTTTTTCAGGCTGCTTGTGGCCATCAAGGCTCACTGGCCATGTGTCTATTTCATCTCTTGCAGTGTACAATCATCCACCCCCAGGGTCCCATAAACATAACCTGCCAAATTTTCCCAGCCTCTGCGGGATTGTCAGTCCAAGTTCGTTAGTCCTTTCCTTGCGTCAGCAGTGGGCGAGCTCTGAATCGTTGTCCTCTTTCAGTCTGCTACCTTAGGGGTCGTGGGCTGGTCCTCGCGGGTGTCTCCTCTTCCACTTCATGACGCCGCCCATTTAAGCCCGTGTCCAACTCAGGTGCGCCCACTTGCGCATGCCCACCCTGGAATGCTCGCAGCACTGCAGGTGTCCATCATCACAGTGGTGGGAGGGTGGAAAGACCTGATTTCTCTAACCATACCCAGTTACCTCCCAAAGAATACCCTCTGGGGCAAAAGAGAAGGGTACTACTGCACCTACACAAAGTAGGCACAGAGACTAGCTGGCTGAAGCCCTCACCATTCTGCTTACTTTGAGACTGGCTTCTGCCTGGTTGATTTTTGGTAGCGACAGCTTTAGGATCTAGGCATGGCTCTGGGTAGAAAAACTATAGTGAGGTCTTTGAGGTCTTTCCTCTTTTCCAAGGGGAATACTCCTAACTCTATAAATGGAACCCCAGCTCCTCCCACTAACTGCAATGAAATGAATACATGATGCCTATAGCGGCCAGGAAGGCAGCACACTGGGCAGGATCGGGATGGTTCTTAGCAGATGGGAGGGTAAAGGAGTCTTGGAGCCCTCGGTGGCTTTTTATGCTTTTTATTGTCAGAGGTGGACGGATACATGGCAGGCAGGGGGGCCGGGGGGCCGGGAGGCTGGCAGGCCTCCCAGTCCCCGGCGCATCTCACCCTCTCTGCTGCTTTGCTGCTGCTGCTCGCGTTGGTCAGTACTGTCGGTCCTGTTGGTCCTGGCGTCTTCATGACACTGCCCATTTAGGCCCGTGTCCAAGTCAGGTGCACCCACTTGCGCATGCCCACCCTGGAATGCTCGCAGCGCCACAGGTGTCCATCATCACAGTGGTGGGAGGGTGGAAATACCTGATTTCTCTAACCCTACAATGCCTTTTATTATTTCAGAATGGGGGGAGGGAAGGGAGAACTAGCCAAAGATAATAGGTATAGAATGTATTAATTTTGGCAAAATAATTTTTATCCTAAAACTTATTCAATACATTTAATTATTCAAATGAAATTTTGAAGTTCAGGAATGAGGAGGTAGTATAGCTTCCCCTCCTCCTGGAAATAATTAGGGTCACTATAAAAGGTACTATGAGCCAAACAGTCAAATAAAAAACATTTATTTTTAGTGTGTCTCCACAAATTGGGTGGTTCTAGGATGGAAATTAGGAAACTGAGTATTTAACTTTGATGGACACAAACTGAAAATTAGTATAAAAACTAAAATTCAGTGGCACCAGTAAAGCGACACTCTTTTATTACAAGGATTATAGCAAAGAAAATAATCTACCAATGTTTACTTTAAGATTTTTTTCCTCTTCAATTATATTATGTGGCAAAAAATTTTTAAGTCTATTTGTTGGTATGCACGTAGATGCTTCAATTAAGCATCTATGAGTTAATTATTTCCAATGAGTTAATCTACTGTGCTTTTAAGGACAGACCAAGTACATTTAGATATGTTTTTGGATGGTAGTTACACTTTCTATTTTTATTATGTCATAGTTAGGTCAGAATTCCTAGGCTAACAACAATGCAAGTGACCCTGGGCCAACTGCACTTGGAGGGGAGGGCGATGAAATGGCGGCTTGCTGAAGGGATGACTACTGTTTCAGCCCAGGACCACAGAACAGGTTCCTCCTCAGTGTGCGCCCGCTAGAAAGAAGAAAGGATTTGAAAAGGAGCTAATTAAGAGAAGTGAAATAATCTCTTCCACTAGTTCTCTTGGATTATCATTATCACCATGGGCCTCATGCCAAAGACAGAGACTAAAGGTCAAATCAACTGTGCTGACACCTGCTGAGAAGGCAACTAGTTACCCACGTGAGCAGTCTCCATAGAGCCCATCACAGGAGGCTGGTTACAGCAAGGGAGCTTACAGCTGCACTCCTTGTTTTGTTTTCTCTTTTTCATAGTAGGAATACTGAAACATCATAGCATCTGAAAGCTGGGATGGGGGGCGGGAATCCAAACTATATTTATTTGCTAATTTGTCTAGCTAACAAGAAAAGACCACTACAAAAGTATAGCTTTCAAAAACTGTGACCAGAGTGATTTTTTCACACTAATGGGAAAACAGATGAAAGAATTCATTAAATAGTGTCAAGAGGGGTGAGGAGTGAGGTAGCTATCTGGAAAAAAATAAATCTGAGCTACTACCATATTCCTTGTACCAAGATAAACTTCAGGTAATAAAAGAAAGGCCAAATACATATGGAAAACATTTTTACAATCTCAGAGTAGGAAAGGTGTTTAGAACCTTAGACTCAGAAATCATAAAATAAATACAAGACTGGTAGATCTGAACGGGTAAACTTAGAATTTATACATGGCAAATCAACAAAAAGACAAAAAGAAATAATAACAGGATAGAAGAAAATTTCCTTAACATAGAGTATCTACAAATTAAGAAGATAAAGACCAAAAAGCAGTAAGAACATTGGCAAATAGACAATTCCCAGAGTGGTGAAAAATGGCCTTAAAATATATAGTAAAATGGTAAACCTCACCCAAAGGAAAAGCACAGGACACAGATTGTCAAAGATCAAAGGCTGGTCTTTTTATGGAGACATAAAAGCAGTTATATTGCTATAGTGCAAGTGTAAATTGGTGAACTCTTATCTGGAGGGCAATCCAGCATCTACTCTCTCAATTATATATTCTCTGATCTGGCAACTCCCCTGCTCAGACATATGTTCTATAGACGTACATAGACACAGAGACATAACAATAGAAAAGGACACTTCATGGCAGCCTGGTTTACAGTTGCAAAGGGTTAGAAACAGCCAAATTGACAGGAATGAAGTTTGAAATAATGGTGGGACTCCCAGACAACGGGTATTATTACTGAAGTTTTAAGAGGAATGAAGCAGATCTAGACCAATATTTGTAGAAATCCTTTAGCATTCACCATTCTAGAGAAAAATCAAAGGTACTGAACAGTATATGTATTTATGGAAAAATCAGAAAAGGGTAGGTGAACAAACTCTTCCACGAGAATAGTGGCTTTTACAGAGGGGTCTGGAGAGCAGCACCAGCAAGACCTGAGCTTTTGGAACCAAGTGTAAATTATTGGGCCGCTCTCAAATCTACTAACCCAGACCCTCTGGAGGAAGAGTCTAGCAGTATGGTTTAAAAAGCTACCCAATTCTGAATTATGCTCAATATCTGAGAACCACTGTGCCAGAGCATCTTTAAAGACACCCAGAAATGGTGCCTCCATGGTGGCCCAATGGGTTAAGCAGTGCACTATGAAGCAAACCGCAGCCACTGCAGCACGAGTTCGATCCCTGCCGCCGGCCAGGGAGGGGACCCACATGGTGCAGCAGACCTCTCCTGCCTCGCTCGCTGCTCCCCCAACAGTGTATTTCAGTTAATCCTGTTCTGTTCCCCACTCTGTCTCTGGTGGATCCTCTCACCCCCCACACCTCTGGCCTGTACCCCAGTGCTTGTATGCATAAATAAATAAATCTTTAAAAAAAAAATAGACACTCAGAAACTGGTAACAGCTGTTATTTCTGGGGAGAAGAGATAGGTTTTGATATGTCTGGATTTTTTCCCCCACATGTATGTATACCTATTTTTTTGTTTTATAAAAACATTTTTATCACCTATTTTTAATAAAATTGAACAACCAGAATTGGCCGCTTTGATCCAAAATGGGTAAGAAATGAGTTCAGTGTTTCTGAAAGACAATTGTAAGTTTTGGTTTACACCATGGTTCTTTAAAAAAAAACAACAACAAAAAAAAACAAAAACCAACCCACCTATTTTAGAGCTTATTTCAGTGCAGAAGATAAAACATATCTATAAATGACCAACTGTGGGTTGGCATAGCTGAGCCTAAGTTTGGTGATAATGAACATGTTATTATTTATTGAGCTGAGGTTTTAAAAAGGAGGAAAACCTTTAGAAGGTTTATTAAAATGAGGCAGATTACCCTTATGTAGAGAATAATGACAATTAAAAACCCAGAATAAAGGCAAGGACAAAGAGAAAATTGAACATTTTTTTTTTTAAAAAAGCACAAAAAACCCTACATACTAAAATTGTACACATCAAATATTGGTCCAATCTTATATCAATCTATTTACAATTAAACAGCACCATGGTTTTTCTCACCTAGGTTAAACATGCCCAAAAAAGTGTTATTCAAAGTATGTTCCTTTAAAATAAACTCGAGAGCTCAAATCCTCAACAAAAAGGACTTTTTACCAATCATAGATTAATGATAATATCACCAAATTTAAAGAAAAACAAGTTTGAAAACTTTTTTTCTTCCAGTTGACAAACTATGAGAGATGTTGCTATTCAATGTGTGGCACATGTATTAACGATGTTTTTTGGTAACGGGCATTGCACTCAAATACCCTCGTACCTTCACCTCCAAATAGAAAAATTCTCCTTTGGAATTAATGTTGCTATATTCTGTATTTAGATTCCATTACTAAGAAACCTAAATTAAATGTAGCCACAGTCTTTAAAGTGATTGCATAAAAAAGGGAAGTAGTTAAAGCTCTCAGACACACACTTACAATTGTAGACATTATATCTAATCAGGCTATAGGAGATAATACCATTACATTTAAACTAATTAGCACTTCCAGTTTGCTGTTAAAATTAATAATGGTACTTCACACTCAAATAGGTGCGGAAGTTTATTTCCCAACTGAGAACAGCCTAAGTGCCTTCTTCCCTCTACTTGTACATTTCAGGGACTCTAGGGGATACTGTGATCATGTTAAGGAGTAACATGATCATGGAACCAACATTTAAAAGGCTCCAAATTCAGTAACATCCTTGGCAGCTTTATTCAAAGTCACAGTCCACAAGAACCAGGCTACTCACTGGACTTTTCAGAACCCAATTTGAAGATGGTTCTTAATTTGCCTCTTTGCTAGCAAAAATGAGGGGGAAACTGACCACCACAACTAGAGATTAACAGTGAACTAGAAAGCACTGAAATGTAAAGTGATGTTTCAACATTTGGTCTCATTGCTGACGCTGAAGTGATGTCAGTCCATCTTTTACACTAGTAAACTATGAGCTGACATTTTCTCTAAGAGACGTATCAGGCACAATTCTCCCAGGCACAGGTTGAATGGGTTTTCCTTAGGCCCTTCCTACAAATTGGAGGAAAAGAGAGAACTACTTCATTACCTTATAGTGGGAACAGCTGTACCTGATTCCTTGCATTCACTGGCCCAGGATCCATGCATGTAGGGGTATAGTTAGCTATGAAAAGTTCGAAGCAGAGTAGGTAGATCAATGAAGATATCATGTAGCAGTGACCCTTCTAAGCCTGGAAATGAAGACAGCTTCATTACATAAACATTTCAAAGTATCTATCAGTAAAAGAAAGAAATTCTTGAAAATCATATCTGGCTGCATGGGCTAAATTATTGCCTAGTGTTTCAGAAGGGTGCCTGCCACCAACGTGCAGTGTGAGTGTAAATAAGGAGCTCAACCTATGGGGATGGGAAAAGCAATACGGACACACAATCTGCTGCTCTCTACTCCTTTATGGCTAAATAGTAATTGAGCAAAGAAAGACCAAATTAGAAATGAACCTCAAATACTGCTCTTTTCAGTTTCCATTTTTAAAAGCTCAAGCTTCAAAACTTATAATTTCTGAGAATTATAGTAAATTTATTTTTGTTAATTCTGTATTCAAAAGGTGCTTGGTGCTGTTCTTCGTGGATGCAATGTTCTATTTACAGTCCAAATCATCTAAATACAGCCATCACGTAGTTGTTGGGTGTTTTAAAATAAATGGTCATCTATTTCTGAACTGCCTCTCAAATTAGAAATTGTAATTACATGAGTCTCAAAGGCTGGCTCTTTGTGTTTTATTAATTATTTTTGTTGGTCTCCATCACAGATGGAATTTTTCACTAGTAATTCCTCAGAACTAAATCCATTCACAGGGAATTCAGAGCAGTGAAAGTAAATTTCACGCCATAGAGTAGGAAACGATGAAAGCAACAATATAAAGGAGTAGGAATGATCTGGGGACCAGCCAACAGGACCAGTTCAGTTCTCAACTGGTGTTGGGTTTTGCAAAGGTTGGCTGATGATAACCTGCACAACATAGTCTTTTGGGATCTTTAGCTCTTCCAACTTCATTTTGTCAGTCAGCGGTCTGCCAGAAAAGAACCATCGCTGACTGCTTGGCTCTACCCCTTCTGTGGCGTGTAGCCTCCTCTTCATGTGGTATACTGTGTCTGTGCTGCGGACCACAAGTTTGAGGTCTTTGCCTGTGGAAAGGCGCAAGCGGAGCTGACATTCATATCCAGAATTTGGTGGTGGCTCAGGAATATCCAGAGTCTCTATGTCACTCTTTTCTTCTATCATGTTGATTGGTGGTGCCAAGCAATAGACTGGAAGTTGATATCTATTTCCCAATTCATCATAGCACTCTGTCAGGGCACCTTAAGAAAGAAAGATATGAAAAAGTTTAATCAAAAGGGAATGCATTTTTGTTTACATGTAAGCCACTCCTGCTGGCTTGCACTGCAGGAAAATATATAAAACCAATCATTGCCAGTAGATCAGCAATGATGATCATCAGGCCCACAATCAATTATTTGAGTATTTAGCTGATTTTATAGTAACCAGAATTCTACCTCTTTACCTTCCCTCTTTTTAAGTGATTTCACACCTAATTTACACTTATATTAAAATGCAGAGGAAGAAATCACTCAAAATTCAATTTATTAGTATTAGATTATTCATGCTTACACCAAATAATGGGAGATTTAAATTGAATAGGATATCTTTTTAAGAAGTGAATCCGGGGGCCTCCCTGGTGGCGCAGTGGGTTAAGCAACGCACTATGAAGCAAACCACAGCCACTGCAGCACGAGTTTGATCCCTGCCTCCTGCCAAGGAGGGGACCCACATGGCATGGCAGACCTCTCCTGCCTTGCCCGCTGCTCCCCTCAGCAGTGTTATTTCATTCAGTCAATCTGCCTGTTCTGCTCCCCACTCTTGTCTGGTGAATCCTCTCACCTCCTGCAACTCTGGCCTATACCCCAGCTCTTGTATGCATAAATAAATAAATCTTTAAAAAAAAAAAGAAGTGAATCCACTACCTTAAAAAGGAGGGGCAGGGCCTCCCTAGTGGCGCAGTGGGTTAAGCAACACACTACAAAGCAAACCGCAACCACTGTAGCACGAGTTTGATCCCTGCCACCAGCCAGGGAGGGGACCCACATGGCACAGCAGACCTCTCCTGCCTCACTCGCTGCTCCCCTCAGCAGTGTGTTTCAGTCAATCTGACTGTTCTGCTCCCCATTCTGTCTCTGGTGAATCCTCTCACCGCCCTGGACTCTGGCCTGTAACCCAGCTCTTGTATATAAATAAATAAATCTTTTAAAAAAAAAAGAGGAGGGGCAGGGAAATAATGCCCAATTTACCCCAAATGCAGTATTCCAGAGTTTAAGTGCATAAACTTGATAAGTTGAAATACTTGATCAGAAGTTCTTAATCCAATGACAAAGTTCTTAATTTATCATAAACTAAAGACTTAGCAGCTACTTCTGCTTCTATAAGAATCTGAGCACAATTACAAGAGATGACTGAAATGTTTTATTTAACCTCAATTAGCCAATGTGTTACAAAGAAATCATGGGTTAAAAAGGAATAACAAAGGAGCACAAAGTTTATAAGCAAGTAGCTCAGGGGAAAGTAAAAAGCACTTGTTCAGAAAAATGCTTTAGAAAAAAGGCTTAAAAAAAGTACTAATGGCAAAAATCTTTAAAGTATAAGCTCATTATAATTACCAGAACTTCCTTTGGGTACCTGGAAACATATTTAATGAGTATTTTATTGCAAGATTATTCTGAACGTGTCCTTTGCTCAAACTGGAATATTATCAGCTGATTATTAATTTGGATGAAAACAAACATCTACCATATTCAAAACACAAACAAGCTTATGAATATGGTTGTCAATAAACAAATGAGTGAATGAACTGATCTCTGTGGTCACTATTAATAGGCTGAAAACACAAAACTCCAAAATGAGACTGGAATAGTCACCAACCTACAATGGATTGGACAGGGTCTGCCTTTCAAGTTACATAAGACGAGCAGGGCTGAGAGCTAAATCATCAACAGAATACACATGACCCATCCTTTCCCTCTGTGTTTTGAACAAGATACTGTTTGGCGTCTGTGCTGTTCACTAGTTAATCTGGAGATAGCTATGACACTGTAGAAATGGATGGACTGAGCATAGCTGTGCGCACCAGCAGCAGGTCTCCATACTAGTGACCACTACATTGAAGTACCAACGTTTTTTTCTAAACGGGTGCAGTTGGCTGTGCAAACTTCACTGTCTATATACTTTATATTCCTAGTCCTGAGCAAAGAAATCTGCCAGTGTCTTTCAAGTGGATCTGCCATCAGGAGAACCAGGAAAAATAAAGTGCAAAGTTCACTACAGACTCATCACTTCCATAAAGAAAACATCCCCTGGGGCCTCCCTGGTGGTGCAGTGGGTTAAGCAACGCACTATGAAGCAAACTGCAGCCACTGCAGCACGAGTTTGATCCCTGCCCTTGGCCAGGGAGAGGACCCACATGGCACAGCAGACCTCTCCTGCCTCGCCTGTTGCTCCCCTCAGCAGTGTGTTTCAGTTAGTATGCCTGTTCTGCTCCCGGCTGTCTCTGGTGAATCCATTCACCTACCTGGACTCTGGCCTGTACTTCAGCT
Organism: Galemys pyrenaicus; assembly: GCA_019455555.1. NCBI lineage: Eukaryota > Metazoa > Chordata > Mammalia > Eulipotyphla > Talpidae > Galemys > Galemys pyrenaicus. The sequence goes on along the minus strand of JAGFMF010011606.1, from coordinate 2,569,062 downwards.
CTAGTATGTATAAATAAATAAATCTTTAAAAAGAAAGAAACAAAGAAAACATCCCCTGGAGCCTCTATAAACTGTTAGTAGGAATGTAAATTAGTGTAGTCATGATGGAAAGCAGAAATTCCACATAAGCTTCCATATGATTCAGTTATTCCATGTCTGACTATATAGATCCAAAAACCATGATTTTGAAGAGATATATGCACTCCCATGTTTACTCCAACACTATTTTTATAATAACCAAGAACTGGAAACAACCAAAGTACCCCTTGATAGAAGAGTGGATAAAGAAAATAAGGTCTATATACACAATGAAACACTAGCTATTAAAAAAAAATCCTGCCATTTGCAACAACATGGACAGACCTAGAGTGTGTTTATGCTTAGTGAAATCAGCTAGATGGAGAAAGGCAAAGTGTATGATTCACACGTAAATGGCATACACAGACAACAAAGAAAAAGATGAACTAAATAAAACAAAAATAAACTTTCAGACTGTAAGACCAATTAGTGGTTACAAGAAGTGGGGGCGCTGGGTAAATTGAGACAAAGTAGACAAATTATATGTGAAGAACGGAACTGAACTTTTAGTAGTGAACTTAATGTAGTATATACACAGGTCAATTTTTAATGCTGCACACACCATAAACTTACCTATTGTTGCAGCACAATGTTACTTCAATTAAATGAAAATGCTTTCAGATACACAGCCCACTGATGGGGGAAGGGAGGGTAGGTAGTGTCAATCTAATAGGTATGACATATTTACATAATTGTTCTACTAGAAAAAATCTTTCTTACAGAGGCACTATTTCAAATCATTACTTTTGGAATCAGGTGACAATAAAATGCCCATCAGTTAGCTAATATTAATTAGACGTTTAACCCTGAGCAACATTCTTGACCTGAAATACCTTTACACCTTTTTCAATCAGCAAATGAAGCAGTATAAAACTGGTCTCTAGTTTCCAAGTTTACATATGCTGCCTCATCTTCACACACAACAAATAAAATAGCCAGACTATAAACCTGCAATTAGTGAATAGGCCAGAGACTTAATGCACAGTATAGTGAAATACAAACAATAACATTGTACTGTAATTACATATCCTACTAGAGATGCTAAATAGCACTATAACAGCCATCCTATTACAATACATAAATACATTAAACTAACATGCTGTCTATGGCAAATAAAACAGAACTGCAAATCAAAGTAGTCAAGCATTCATTCAGTCAAGAATTGCGTCTGGGTCTCCCTGACCGTGCAAGGGAAGACTCAGCACTATCAAGTTATTGGCAGCGAGTTCAATCCCTGTCCAGAGACGTGACCCTCATGGTGCAGCAGACCTCTCCTGTCTCATTCGCTGCTCCCCTTGCAGCAGTGTACTTCACTAGATCTGCCTGTTTTGCTCCCCAGTCTCTCTCTGGTGAATTATCTTGCCCCCCCACTTCTGGCCTACAGTCCAGTTCTTGTATGCATGAATAAATTTAAAAATAAACCTTTTTAAAAAAGAAAAAAAGAACGGTGTCTTGACTGAAGGTCAGTCTATACCTTTAGCCTCCCTAGGAACTAGGACTAGAAATGTCACTGAAGCCTCTTGTACAGTGTTAGAACAGTAGTACACATCAACCTCATAAAAAGTATAATCTGATAGGCACTTGCTCTCTTCCTACTTGTGAATATTCATTCCTCTATCAGAATGGAAAGCTGAGCCTCTTCTTCCCTTCAACCTATCAAGTCAGGGATTCAGTTTTCAGATCTCAAATGATCTGAATAAAACCTCCATGGAAGAGGTACAACTAGATGGTTTAACTTCTTATTCTAGCCCACACAGTGCTCATATGGTTTGATTACATTTTCAGGTTATAGTTTCATGGGCTACCCTTTTCCCCAAATTAAGTATCTTGGGTCATGAAGTATCATTAAAAACTATTTTTGAGCAATAAAACCCATTGCTTAATACTACCCCAGAATTACCTAAGACTCCTCTAGAAGGGCCAGTTCTTTTGAATAATATACTCCCAATCTGTCACCACTTTCTGGCCCATTGCTCTGTATTGAAGATAAAGCTGCTCTGCTAATAATGGTCTCTATCACACAACCTCTTCAGGACTTATGAGAATTACCAGTAAACAATTCTCACACAGCCAGAGTCGTCGTGTGAACATTTACTAAATATCTAGAAATGTGTAGGACATGTCACTGGCATTGAGGAAAGGTTACAAGATTGCTAAACTTGATCTCCAGGAGCTTATAATTAAGATGATCAGATAAAACACATCAACTAAAAACCTAAATACAAACTGTACACTGAGGAATCAGACACAGGAGCTGAACAACCAAACAACAGAAAGGTGACTCTAATCACCTTGGTAGAGCCAAGGAAAAATTCTGTAGAAATATAATAGTATGTTCTGGACACAACACGGAATAGAAATGAAAGGCCCCCAAGAAACAGGAATATGATAACAAGAATAGCACTGGCTTTGTGGGGGTGGATATAGAATCAATGATGTTACTGCATAGCAATAGTGAAAAGTTGAGAGAAAAGTTTGGGAGTTAAAATGATACTGTGAGAAATAGAGCTGGCAACTACATGAACATAAGTCATTCAGCCATTATGCTGGTGAACAAGACAAAGTCTAAAGATCATCAAATGCAGGTAGGAAGAATGACTGACTGGAATCTGGGGAATCTGCTAAAATGATTTACGGACTACAGTTACACTGACGCTCTCAGCAGTAATACAGAGAATCAATGGTAACTGGCAGAACTAACTTAGAAAGGAGGGTGACAGAGAATTAAACATTACAAGAGTCTTTGCTTAGTTTCTAACTATTTCAGGTTCAATAAGTCTTAAATTGAGTTACCTGAAGCTAACTAAATAAGTAGATGGGGAAAAGCAGTTTGCAGAGTAAAATTCTCAAATGTACACGTCTAAACATAAAAGTAAATCCTTAAGCATGCTTACTATATTTCTAGCTCTAAGCACTTCATACACACTAACATTTCATCGCCACAATGGTCCTCTAAAGAATGTCTGTTTACTCATTTTACAAATAGTTTCATGGGAAAATTGAAGCAGCGGGAAAAAACTTTTCCAGGGTCACAGACAGGCAATAACAAGAGTGAAATAATCATATTCCTGAAATAAGTATGTACTTCCTCCAGCAGCGATACAACTCAAGGCTTGGTTCCCAGGTAAGTAACAAAGTTAATGGTAAGGAGGAAATGGAGCAAGAGAAAAATAAAGGTAGAGAAAAATATACAAGAGGAATGAGAAGTCAAATGTGAATTACAAGGAACAGGAAACAGAGCCAAAGCAGTCCAATTTTCCAGTGATGTTACCTGGAATTGGAAAGAAAATGAAGCAAAGGAAAATGGTGACAGAGGTGGTATCAGTGTTGTGAGGCTACCACTTGTGACAAAATGGACATACTAGTGTCATACCTCATCTATGAGATTTATGAGTGTGTGAAAAAATAGGACATAGCCAAAAGATGTGGATTTGCTTCAAGAAACCCTGTGCTTTTAAACACAGAAGGGAAGGAACTGCTGTAAAAGTTGGTAACACAGGGACTTGTGTTTATAGAACCACTTTTAGCCACGCTTATACCTGAAATTTACAAGCTAGAAACCTTGATCATTATTAGCTCAAAGGTTTCACTTCTTAATCCTCTGTATTCACTTTTGTAAAGACTCAGCTCATTCTAAAAAAGTTTTACTATTCACACTTACATACCTACATGTACAAATCTGTAAAAGTTGGAAAACCAACCCTCTGGCCACTGAGGGTATCCATTCAGCAATTCTTCACTAGGTCTGAAGAAGTTCCAGTCACACTTGCTTACAGAGCTTCCCAAATGTCCTCTGGGGAAGCATGATTGTCTTTTGTCCTGCCTTCTCTTTTGAAACCTAAAGTAGACCTCAAGTCTTAGACAGATGCCCCTAAGACAAATGATTGCCAGGGTATCACCACCAGATCATGAATCCCTGAGAACACACCTTATAGGAAAAAAGTTGTCAAGGCTCCACCTTCTGTTCTGATTTTATACTTAGCTTTCTGAACTTGTTTTTGATTTATCTTCTAACTAGATAATTGGCTCAGCTGTTCTATTTTCCTTGGTCAACTGTTTTCTATGACTGTTTATAATTATGCCTCGAACTATTTCACAAGAAAATTATAAAGGTAAAACTAAATTATATGCCAAATAATAAAAACAGCTTTACTAAAATACCAGGAAGTCTACATTTAACTCTTTCTCAAACAATCTTTCAGGTTAAAAAGAAAAAAGTCCTTTTAAGTGCTCAAAGGTTTCACTTCTTAGTCCTCTGTATTCACGTTTTTAGAAAATTTATTTATTTATGCATAAAGCACTGGGGTACAGTCCAGAGGTGTGGGGGTGAGAGGATTCACTACAGAGAGCAGGGAGAACAGGCAGATCAACTGAAGTACACTGCTGAGGGGAGCAGCGGGCACAGCGGGCACAGCAGGAGAGGTCTGCTGCGCCATGTGGGTCACCTCCCTGGCCGGCAGCAGGGATTGAACTCGTGCTTCATTGGCTGCGGTTTGCTTCATAGTGCGTTGCTTAACCCACTGTGCCACCAGGGAGGCCCCATATTCACTTTTGTAAAGACTCAGCTCATTCTAAAAATTTTTTTCCACTCACACTTGATTTGCATAGCTACATGTACAAATCTGTAAAAGTTGGAAAACCAATCTTCGCAGAAGGAAACTTTTGGAGACATGATAATGTGATCTTGATTGTAGTGGTAGCTTCATGGGTGTGTGTCAAAACTGATTAAATGTTACAGTGTCAATACATGCCGTTGAACATACTTCAATGTATATACCTCAATATAGTTGAAGTATTAAAAACACACTAGAAACCTGACACGGAAAACTACCCTCTCCAAATCAACTAAATGGGCAGTATCCTAGAACTGCAGGCCTTTGCCACATTCAAGGTTTCTTCTTAGCCTGTGTTGGTGTCTTTACTCCTGACTTCTTTTTTCTAACTGGCCCAAAGGCTTACAATCACCTACTGTTCAACGAATGTGATTTCCTATGGCAAAAAAAAAAACCCTAAACACATAAGTGAACTGGACTTTGCTAAAATTAGGACAAGAACTCTGAAATAATAGAAAAAATGCAAAGGAACAAAATAGTGGGTTAGACCTCTGATTCAGGCAGCCCTTGCTGAGCCTGATAAAGGAATAGAAAACTGCAGGTGAAGCTGTGACATCTGATAGAAGGAACAGTGGCTTTGGAGTCAATCACACCCAAATTTTAATTTAGATCCTAATTTTGAATGTTTCTAACCTGTTATTCTAACCTGTCCTCACAAAGGACAGAATAAAGAACATATGCAAAATAGCTTTGTACTGATGTTACTTAAGTTATGATGGGGTTACATTCTGAGAAATCAATTGTTAGTTGAAATACAAGTTGAAAATGCACTGACTAAACCTAACCCACTGAACACCATGGCTCAGCTTAGCCTACCTCAAATGTGTTCAGAACACTTTCATTAGCCTGCAGTTGGGTAAAAGCATCTAACACAAAGCCTAGTTTATAACAGTGTGTTGAACATGTAATTTTTTGGCAACTGTAGTGATAGCTGTTGCTGTGCCCTCATGACTGTGGGCTGACAGGGAGCTGCTGCTCACTGCCACTGCCAGCCCTACAATAGAATCTCCTACTGCATATTGTATGTCTGAGGAAAGATCAAAATTCAAAATTAACTATGATTTCTACCAATTATGTGTTACTTTTGTATCACTGTAAAATAAAAAAAATGAGTTGAATCATCATAATATATTAGAGACCAGCTGTACATGAACTAAATCCATAGAAACCACTCAGTAAGAATACTGGTTCCCTTCTCACACAGGTTGAAATCTGAGAGTCAAGCTTATGGAGTAAAGTTCACCTATGGCAATATCAAACAAAGGATCAAGCTTTCATAAAGTCTGAGTCCATTGCTTTATTCTTTTTTTTTTTAAGACTTATTTATTTATGCATACAAGAACTGGGGTACAAGCCAGAGGTGTGGGGAGTGAGAGGATTCACCAGAGACAGATTAGGGAGAAAACAGGCAGATCTACTGAAATACACTGCTGAGGGGAGCAGCGGGCGCAGCAGGAAAGCCCTGCTGTGCCATGTAGGATACCTCCCTGGCTAGGGATGGAACTTGTGCTGCAGTGCTTGTGGAAAGCTTCATAGTGCTGAGACCTAACCGTTTGTGCTACCATGGAGGCCCCTGCTTTACTCTTCATGGGGTTCTCTACAAATCTGAGTCAAAGGGCCATCAAAATTATCCTCCATTCAGAAGCTAGGCCTAGCTTTCTCAGCCCACCAAATTAACCATAAGACTGTGGCATTCAGAAGCACCAACTTTCCCATCTTTTCTATAAGCACAGGCAAAAGTGTCTTAGCTTGTATGTAATGCCAAAGTCATGTCATGGTCAGACCAGGATTAAGAGCTGGGTAACATGTGCCACATTGCTTAGGGATACTATCTTTCTTTCCAGCTCTTTAAAAGGGATAAAGAACAGACCAGAAGCACCTGGACACCATATTCTATTTAAACTGACCCAGCTTTATAGAAGTCAATACAGCATGCTCCCCAAGATCAGATCAGAAACCTTGTTTACCTGCAGGTGGGTAGGTACCCCACAACCCAGGAGGGCAAAGAAAAGGGTTGTCTTCAAAGAGAACATTATTGACCAGGAATAACTTCCTACCTAAGTTATCTTAGGTCTTTGCTGCTCTCAACTGAAGAAAAAGGGTGAGAGCAGCTGAGGAGTTGATAAATTTACATTTTAAAGCTCAAAATCATTTTTGTTTCTTTGAGGCTAGAAAGAAGAAAAAGTATATAACATTTGTTGTTAATCAGTCATGAGAACCTTTATATAGCCATTTCATTTCTTTTTATTTTTAAAACGATTTTGTTTATTTATGCATACAAAAGCTGGGGTACAGGCTGGGGGGGGTGGTGAGAGGAGAGGATTCACCAGAGACAGAGCAGGGAGCAGAACAGGCAGATCGACTGAAATACACTGCTGAGGGGAGCAGTGGGAGAGACAGGAGAGGTCTGCTGCCCCATGTGTGTCCCTCCCGGGCCAGGAATCAAAGTCACACTGCAGTGGCTGCTGTGGCACTCACCTTGCGCCACCAGGGAGGCCCCTATAGCCATTTCATTTCTAAACACAAATTTTGATGATCAGCCTGTCTCCTATTATGTTGTGATCTTCATGCTTTCATTCACAAAATAATTTAATTACATTTATTAAAAAACAAATGTTCATCAGTAACATTAAAGGGATCAGAATTGCTGGCCTGTTTCTTAATGGGCTTCTAACACTTTTTTTTTTTATTTTGCTTTTAACATTCCTTTTTTTTAAAATAAATTCATTTAATTATATTTGACATTATTTATATTCCCTGGGGAGTTCCCACCACCATTCCACCTGTGCACCATCACCTCAGTCCCTTGTGCTCTTTCTGCCCTGTCCAGTCTTTGCCTTTTCCCCCCTCCCCCATGGTTCCTTTGGTTTATCTTTGACCTTTTGGTCTTGTTGAGTTTTTTGTTTGCTTTTGGTTGTAATTGCCCATTTCCTTGAGCTTCTAATACTTAAAGAAATTAGATACAAGGCCTACATATATGCATCTCCTATTTATCTGTGGCCTAGAGAATCCATTATTCCTCATAAGTAGTAACAGAAGTATATTGTTCTAAACTATCCTATCTAGTGTGGGGGACATAAAATGTTAAGACACAGAATTAACACTGAAGATTACTTGTGCCGTCACTTTATAGAAAACCAAGGTGAAATAACATGACAGTGTCATCAAGTTGCCTTAGTGTTAGATCTGTGTTCAAATCCCAATTCCATGACTTATATTTCAGAAAAATAATGTAACCTTTGTGTTTCAGTTTCCTGATCTATAAAATGGGGATTGTTAATCAGTTATTAGTATTTTATTATTCCTGAATCTCAATCCAGGTGTTATTTTTATCATGTTGGTTCTCTCTATATAAAAATGCTCTACTTAGGCTATTTATAAGTGTGTTAGTTTTAAAACATGTAAACTGCACTATACATAGTTTAATTTATTCGCATTTGATACATTAGGAGAAGATCTGGGGGGAAATCTGGGGGCAACTGCTTTCCTTCTTGTATTTTGAAGGGGATTTTAAAAAAGTTTTTAAAAAATAACTTTTTCCTATCTCCCATATCTCTAAGCACGAAACAGACTTTCAAAAGCAGAAACACTGGTAATGTTTGGCTATGAAAAGTAAGGAAAATCAAGTTAGCGTAAAGTCTTCTAAGTTGGAGAAAGGTGTCTGAATGTTAAACAGTTACTATTCTCTATAAGGAAGGTGAGGAGAGGAGCTTTTTACATTAAAATTGCAGGGAGATAGGGAAAAAATATAAATGCTAAAGATTTATAATAATCTTTTGCAAAACTAAAAGGTAAACAATTTTTAAAGGCCTTTTAAATTTAACCTTCTATATTATAATTCTACAAACAATTAAATGCTCATCATTACAAAACAAACAGATATTGTTTCTGAACAAGCTCTAGTGAAAAGGACTAGTCACTATGAACCAGACTCTGAAAAATGAAAATAATCACTTTTAAAAAGCCCTGTTTATGTTAGTTTGGGCAAGATGATAACCTATAACAATTTTTCACTGCCAAAATACTGTTAGGAATGTTTCAGGATTTTTAGATAATGGCAAAATAGCAATCATTTAGAGAAAAAAAGTAAGTTTTTTCAGAAAGTGAGGGCTGTGAGTTTTAAAATACCATGTAGATAATGGAAAATAAAACTCTTACAGGATGGAAGTCTGGAAAAGAAGTACCATATCGAAATCATCTAAGGAGATTTTGCCACAATAAACATGTCCATAATTTTCAAAGTGAAAATACAAGTATGTAAACAAAATTCCCAGGTAATTATGACACCAATTTCTCTCTTAACCTCCCCTATTGCCATTTGAGAATAATGTATCCAAAACTTATCCGTGGTATTAAAAGAGGAAGATAATTTCAAAGTACAGAATTATTTTGTCCTTAGACAAGGCAGGAATGTAATATGACCTGATGACTGAAATTGAGACAAGAACATAATTATCAATGGAATACTATAAAAAAAGGAGGAGGAAACATGAAAGGATACGATTCTGTTCTTTTCTTGAAAATTAAGTCTACTACCTGACATCACATATAAAAAACAAAAAAAGACGAATACCTGAAACCATAAAATACATAGAAGAAAACACAGGCAAAAGTCTCTGTGACATACACCTTAGAAACATCTTTAAGGACTCTTCTCCAGAAGCAAAGAAATGAAGGTAAAGATAAACAGCTGAGACTACATCAAACTAAAAACCTGTACAGCAAAAGAGGCAATAACCAAAACAAAGAGACACCCTACTAACTGGGAGAAAATATTTGCATTCAATACAACTTTTGAGGGTCTGATTTCAAAGAGCTCACAAGACTCAACAAAAAAAAAGCAATCTAGTCAAAAAATGGGGAGAAGAGCTAAACAGACAATTCTCCAAAGGGGAAATGAAAATGGCCAATAGGTATAGGAAAAATGCTCAACATCACTAAAAATCAGGGAAATGCAAATCAAAACCACAGTGAGATACTACCTCATACTAGTGAGAATAGCACATGTTAAAAAAAAACTGCAATAACAAATTATGATGAGGCTGTGGAAACAAAGAAACCCTCTTACACTGCAGGTGGGAATGGAAAGTGGTCCAACCACTATGGAAAGCTGTGTGAAGAACCCTCAAATTACTAAAAATGGAGCTACCAAATGACCCAGCAATTCCATTCCTAGGAATCTACTCAAAGGACAGAGAAATATTAATTCAAAAGGAAACCTGCACTCCTATGTTTACTGCAGCACTATTTACAATAATTATGATATGGGAACAACCTAAATGCCCAAAAACAGATGACTGGATCGAGAAGACATGGTATATATACACAATGGAATATTATTCAGCAATCAAAAAAGATGAACTCATGCTATATGTAGCAACATGGATGGAGCTGGAAGAGATTTTGCACAGCGAAATAAGAGAGAAGGAAAAAGAAAGCTACTGGATGGTTTCACTTATAGGAGGAATACAGAGAAATCAAACCAAGGGGTCAGGTAAAAAAAAGACAAAACTAGCAAGCAAACTACAAATCGAAGACATGTAACAGTAGGAAAGGGGACGAGAGAGGGATCAAAACGGGAGGGAAGAGCATAAGAGACTATGGTGATGGGTCACAGGTAATTTGGTAGTGGGAATTTTATGGGGAATACACTTGAGGGGAGAAATCAGTCATTGTATACACAATGAATAATGATGAAAAATAAATATATTTTTAAAAAAGAAAATTAAGTCATAAAATAGGATAACTATCATCACACAGTAAAAAGGGTGGTCAACAAATACATAATTTCTATGCATAAAATACAATACCAAATACAATTTAAACTACAAAAGGCATCTTGCTTATTTTGAGCATATAATCTAAAGTAACAGACAACACAGGTAACATAACAAGACATATAAAAACATTTGTAAAGGCATTTTCATAAAATCTTTAAACTCTAAAGAACTTTTATAATATTTATATTGGAAAGATATTATGAACATTATTAATTATATGAATAACAAGAAAGTATGAAAACAGAAGCAGAGAGCGAGCTGAAAACAAGAGGGGAGAGATTTGATTCAAGAAAACTTAGAAAGGAATGGTATATCTTCAGATTATCAATGATCTATTCAATACTCCCATGGATAACAATGATAGATAAAGATGAAGGGGATAGAGAAAGATCAGCTGTAGGATGAAACTAACTACCTCCTCACTGCTTTGGTGTCCAGTTAATGAATCTATTACTACTACTGAACTGAAAAACACAATCTCAAAATTCCACTAGGCAGAGTTATTTAAAGGTCAAAGAGAGGTGTTACTAGGAAAAATAAATCCAGACAATGAGTAAAAGCTATGAAGATTTTTGTGAAAGAATTGTACTTGCTAAAATCAGAATTCAAAAAACGTCATCATCAACACCACTATTAGGTGTTTTTTAGTGCTTTTGGACTATGGTAAGCAATTTATGTAATATCACATTTAATCAATACAACCACCCTATGCAGTAGACAGTCACCATCCATATTTTACAAATGACATAACTGAAACTTAGAGAAGAGAACTGATTTGCCCAGAGTCACATAACTGTAAATAATAAGGTAGAAACAGAATGAAGGCTAGGTCTGGTACCAAGCCTTGAACCAAACAATAGCTAAAACTTATACAATAATTCAAACTCAAAATAAAAGATAGTTTAGGATTTTTAGGGTGTAACACAGCAAAATCTGTCCAAAGGAAAAATTTAAACATGTAATTACATCAAAAATACAGACGAAATTTCCACAATACCACTGAGCAGATCTAGGTACAAACATCTAAATAGCTAAGTTATAAACTAATAGTTGGCGCACAAGACAGAATTTCAAAGTTCACCCAAGAAAGTGGACTTTTGAGAAGTTTCAAATATGAACAAGAGAGTTCAATCAAAGATATCAAAGACAATGTTACTAACACAAAGTTATTAAAGAACCTTAAAAGAGGGGAGCTCAAATATCAGTTTCATTCTAGCTAAAGCAGAGAATATTCCTTAAACATAGAAAGGGGGTAGAGGCCCATTCCATATTCTAATTTTTCCAAGAAAAATATTTCCTAATATGCAGGTTTGTGGAGTTGCCAATAATTTTACTTTTCTTGACAGTTCACACAGATAAGCAGAAATGATTCTAAGAATCTTTAAAGATCTGAGCCCATCACCAACAGGACACACATGGGTCCCTCTTTACATGAAACAGCTATTTTGTCTTCATGAACTTGTAAAAGCGACCACAATTAAATATTCCTATAAATATTATAACTGAAAAAAAAGGAAGTCAAAGTTTAAGGGTTCTGGATCTCAGGCTTCTAAATAAAACAATCATAAATAGTACATAAACTTTTCTCCCCCCCCCCAACTTGCAGGCCTATGCAAACATAATTACATTATGTATAAAAAATATAGGAAGTAAGATTTTTTTAAAGAAAAGATGATAAAGGAAGTCAAATTCCTTTTACAGGCCTTTCCTTTATATTAATAAAAGCAGTATTTGAAGACAAATTGTAGAATTAAAAAAAGTAATGGCGTGAGGTGATGTCCACCCCAAACATATACACAGAAAAGAATTAAGAGACTATCCATGCAAATAGAGACTAAAAAGTCACATGGAAGTGGTATTCTAATATAGTTTTCAAATGCAAGAGGGATCATTTTTATATCTGTATAGAAAAAAATCTACACACAGTGGGTGCTCAATAAATGTCATTACTACAAACCTGTGGTAACAAATAAATGGAGATTTAGGAGATTGTGATGGGTAGTAAATTAAGCATCTTTCATTTGAAAAAGAGTTGAAGGATATAAAATAGATGATTAACAGTGAAAAGCAAAGTTCCTCTAAAAATGTAGAAAAAAAGAAGATAATAAAGAAACTGGAGATGTAATAGTAAGAAAGGCCCTTCCTTTTATTCCCTGATAATAAATAACATAAAACAATGCAAGAGAATATAGGTGATTATAAATGTGTGAAAAAAGCAACGTAGAAAAATATTAACTTGTAAAATTGAAAAGAAAAAGTTGCAAATACAGTAATCAAAAGAACAAAGAATAGAATACAAAGCTAACATGTTGAGTCTCAGTATACCCTGACAATTTTTTGTATTTCTAATAATGGAAACCAAGTAAGAGGATGGTCATGGATCCAGCACGTCCCTGCCTCTGGAAACATTCAGAGTATATGATGGTCCTCAGAGTCACATTCCAAAGCAAAGGAGAGAGATTTCTAATACTACTCAGGGTCATAATCATTGAAAACTGCTTTAAGAATACTTCTAAGTTTTGGTTTGCTCATTATGCTAAAAATGGGTTTGATAAGAAAGTGTAATGACTAAAGGAGTGACCACAGAGTCTCTATAGTCTCTGAGATCTAAATTGACAGTGCCTCTTCAGTGCTGGAGAATAAGTGAAATAGTGATTCTAAAAGATTTGGGGAAGGGAGGAAGTTGATGAAGAAGAACTAGTCTGTATGGAAACTAGAAAACAAAGGTTATCAAGTGTTCTCTTTCCGGAGATTAAAAAATTCAAAATTAAACCTTTCTTCAGCTGAAAGATACACAAAGAAGCAAAGAAGAACACTACTCCTTGGTACATTAAGAAAAAAAACAAAAACAAAAAAACACTTCCCATTTTATTTCCTGCTATTCAAAATGAGTTGATGGTGTTCCCCATGTCCTACAGAGCCAGACCTACCATGTGGCAATGTTATGTTTGCACCATCAATGATTGCTTGTGCCAGTTCATGATCATTGCTCTCGAAAGCATGTGCCGCAGCCTTCAATGCATCCCATATCTCTTTTCGGCCTTCAAAAGCTGGTGCGGTATCCCAAAATTCGTCCCTCTTGCTGCGCAGCTGTCCGTCTGTCATGGGATAATCGCTTTTCCATTTTGGTTTCTCCTTTTTCAAAGGTTGGTTACGACCTAAAGCAACTGAGAAAAAGAAAAGGTTGACATCAAAACCAAAATTTATAAAAGATGTGTTAAAAGCATCTGTTCATTTCTCTTTGATTTTTTTTTTCATTAAAAGTATAGTTCAGAAGTTCCCTACTAGCCAATTCTCACATTCTGAAATTTCCCTAACCTCTTTTAGAATTACAAGATCAAATGGCTCTCTCCAAAACCTTCCAATGGCAAGTAGTTCTTTCCCACTCAGTACACCTTTGCTAAAAGATGATTTTAAAAATTACCTAGAAAATAAGTATATCATCAGACTATAATAGTAAAAGTCAAAAGATGCCATAAAAGAGAAGATACTAAGAAAAAATAAATAGTAGCAGTAGATTGAATCTATGAAGCCAGAAAGTAAACTAAGAAATCCCAAAAAGGCAAAAGATGGCCTAGTGGTGCCCAGAGGAAGAATGGTCAGACCACCAGATCCACAAGGAAACCTGATCATAGAAGTGCTTGCCTCCTCTAGCAAAAGGGTGAAGGAAAGAAGTGAGAATCAGTCTTTACTCTCTGGAGGAACTATTCAAAAGGATTAGAAGAGGTGATTCTGACCCTGGGCCAAGGAAGACACTCCCAACCATAAGGAGAACTAAAATGCCACACTCTTAAATTCAATTTGATAGAAGGGCAGGAACCCCCACTCCTTTGTTGTCCTCAGTGGCGGCCTCGCTGCTTAGAGAATGTTACAAAGTCGTAGAGCCAGAACAAGTGTGATACAGCTTCTTTGCACCCTGATACTTACCTGACCCTCATCACTGATCTCATACTGACACACAGAGCAGTCTCACCATATACCGTGTCATAGATAAGAAATAGTTTGATAGATGGAAGAAGAGATAAAAAGAAAATTAAAGCTCAATGGAGTGTTGGGTAAGAGTGGGTGGGAAATAAATGACAGTGCAAGTGAGAAGGAGAGGGTGTACGTCAAAATTCAATATTCTATATTTAATTGCAGTAAGAATACTAATTTAAAAGAAATTATTCTCAAAATGGTTCTAAAGAATCCAAAAAATCAACCACTACCTCACTGGCCCAGGGCCAAATTAAATTTGGACTACTCATAACAGAAATAAAATGACCCAGCCGCTGGGCAACCTCTACAACATATGCTAGAACTATATCCTTGTACAACAGGTCCAAATAGTGCCATAAAGTACATCTGGTTCAAGCATGGATTAAATCACACTCTATTCACTCAATCTGGCTACTCCATCTTAAGGCTGCACACATCAGCTCTTGTCCTCACCTTTAGAGTAGCATGGCATGCCAGCTGTTTTCATCTTGAAATACTCAGTATATTGAATCATGGTACTTTCTGGTCCTCAGTTCTTATGAAATGCAAACCAGTTGAATTCTAATAGAGTATGGACACCAAAGTAGAAAACTGTCTACTTAGCAGCGGAGCTGGAAATAGAATCCAAGTTTCCTAATTTAATCAACAAGTATCTACTGAGTGTCAACTAAAGGTAACTCTATAGATCTGCACATCAGGTTTAAATCAAATATAAGAAGCAATCTATACTAATGACTTTCCCCTGCATCTTCCAAATGATACATATAAATGCTGATAGAATATTATTCTCTAGGAGGGTAGCAGAATATGTCAGATACTCATAATCCCACCCCCTACAAACTCTACCAACAAGGTTAAGAGAAAGGTGAATTTTATTTTCTGCTAAAATAGCCTTTAGATGAGTCAGAAATAGTTTAGGGTCCACACAGTATTTATTGAGCAGGAAGTGGAAGACAGGGCTCATTCAGAAACTTAACTATTTGAGTAATCATCAATTCAATATTCAAAAAAGAAACCTATTTAATTTTGGACTACCTATCCAAGTAGTTCCGGAGAATTATCTAAACCCATGTATATGAAATGTACCACAGAAGTAACTAGGTGTAATTTTGTGATTGTCAGAGATTCACAAGGCAAAGGCAAAAAGCAACAAACCTTCACAATATAAGTACTTAAAGCAAAGAAATTGAAAGATGTTCTCCAACAGAGAAACCCAACAGGAAAACAGTAACATACTAAAAATAGAAAATATTTTGGTAAAAGTAAAAGCACTTCGGTAAAAGTAAAAGCACCTTCCTGACAAAGGTCAGGAAGTTCTATTTTGCCTCCCTCAACCTATAGAAGGTGTAAGAATAAAATCCATAAAAAGGATAGATGATACATGATGCTACTTAAAGATAATCAATCCAAATGCATTTTCAGGCCCATATGCTGTCAAAAGTTCCAAAGTAACTACTCTGTGAAAGGTAAACAAGGCAAAACAAATGTTTTTGACATGAAGTAAGTTTACTTCTATTTCCATTTAGATCACTATTTTTTCTTGTTTTATTAACATATGTAATATAGAATGTCTGCCTATAATAATCATTTATTTTAACAAACTTTGCAACATAAAGTATCATTTTAGTGAATTCACTGAGTAGTGTGGCACTTTCACTACAAAATATGAGATTAAAAACTTCATGTTAAGTTAATGTGATTTATTGTTAAACTGGGAGGAAATGATCATTAGCAAAAGCATACTCTCATAAAAACATGAAAATATGTAGAGTTGTTCTGAGTTTTAAAAACACAATGATTGGTATATTATAAAACTACAAGTTGCTAAGTAAAAGTAAATATATATATACCGTATGTTTTAAAATCTAAACATTTTTGCAAAAATATATCAACACTAGCTAAGTCTTTTTCTCTTTTCATAATTTCTTAATATAATCTAACATTCTGAAAATTTAGCACAAAGTACCTTCCTTAATTTTAAAAGAACTTTTTTAAGATGGTCATGCACTTTTTTTTTTTGCACAGAAGAACTGGGGTGAAGGCCAGAGGTAGGGGGGTGAGAGGAATTCACCAAAGATAGAACAGGGAGCAGAACAGGTGGACTGACTGAAATGCATTGCCTAGGGGAACAGCAGGTGAGACAGGAGAGGTCTGTTGTGCCTATATGGGTTAGCGCCCTGACTAGGGATGGAACTCAAGTCATAGAAGTGACAGCACTGAAAGTTAACCCCCAGGGCACCAGAGGTTATATATACTATCTATGTATGTGCTAAGAATTTGTCCACCAAATCTTGTGCTTTGACTTTAGGTTATTTCACAAACCTGTATTTCTGAAAACACCTGGATACAGAAATCAATCTAGTAGTTACATAATTACGTTTGCACCAAGTCAACCACTTTCAACTATTAAGAAATAAAATTTAAATACATATACTCAATTTGATTACATTTTATGCGCTGCTCTGAAACTTTCAGACTTAACCTGTTTCAGACATCTTCTGTCTGAATGAATTCTGTCAGACAATGAATTCAAAAACAGCAAACATCTCCTGCTCTCCAAATTTCTATTTCCAAATCTTTAAATTGCGGGCATTCAACCACAATGAGCTTTATTACATGGTTTACACATGTAAGAAAAGATTTTTCTTACACATGTAAGATTAATAAATCTAAATTTTAAAATATTTCAGAAAATACACATTTACCATCAATTACATTTACCACTTTCAAAACTTTTCAAACACCTTCTTCTCAGAAGCCTCTTAATTAATTCATCTACTCTTTATCTTTCCCTATAACCTTTCAACACTTCTTCTCACTCTGACAAAATCAGACATGCAAGAAAAAAAAGATTGTTTCTAAGAGTTAAACAGCAACATCATCTTAAATATTTTTACTTCACAATTGGATGCATTTTGCAGACTACTCGTGTTAATATTTTATTGATAAAAAAAAAATGACCTCCAAAATGAAGTATGTTTATAGCTGTTTTCTTGCTTTGAGTTCCTCTCTGAAAACACTGATTTAATACTGCAACTCTTCGAATGGTGAAAAATAAGGCCACAATGCAGGGGAAAAGTAAATACTAAGTTATGACTAAGTAATAGTAATAGCTTGAATAGACTGGAAACTGGAAGCATCAGTTTCTTCAACATAACAGAGGTAAACACTAAATAAAAAGATCACCATTAAAGGACAAAATGTTGCAGAGAATTCTAAAGTCTATAAAGCAGCAAGGAACAGGATAATAATGCTAATTTAATAATCAATTGATTAGTGTCTGAAGATCATGAAATATAAAGGAAAATTTTTCTATCATTCCAGAGTTAAGAACAGATTCTACAGGATCCTTCTGTAACAAATTGTGCTAAACCTAAAATGATATTCATAAAATATTTTATTCTCATGTAAATCTAGAATGCACTATATACATGCACGTGTGTGTATATATGTGCACACTTCTATACATATATAATACGCATATTCCTTTGACCTAAAGTTACTATAACTGCCAAAATAAAACTAGGGATCTGAGAAATAAAATTTAGCCTGAAGTAAGAGTATCAGGCTGCCAACAGTCTGTACAACACCATACCTTCTCTATTTCCTGAGAATTTAGAAGGGAAGAGAACTTAGGTTACATGAATGAATGTTATTATTTGACAGAGAGAAATATGTCTGTGGTAGACAGGACAGAAATAGGAGCAAGATTTTTTTATATATAGGCTTTTATTATAGATTTGACTACTGAAAAACTGAAAATGTTTTACATATTCAAAACAAAGTCAAAGCAAACGCAATTCTTAACACTGAACACAGATAACGGCTTCTCAAATATTATCATGTGCAAAGAAAATCATTATTCCAAGTCATCTGTGAACATAACTCTGAGTGCACTGATATTTAATGGGATAAATTCTAAAAAACAAAATAAAACTATAAAGACAGCTTAAACTTAACTCGGGTTAAAAAGTACTTATAAGAATTCATATAAAATACCAATTACTATAATTTCAAAATATTTGCTGTTTACTATAGGATAAAGCAAATAAGTGTAATAATAGGAACAAAGATTTTTAATGAAAGTAAAAATTTTAAGTATATAATTTTGAATTGGAAATATCAATAGGAACCTTTTAATAATGATATGTGACAGTTCCTTCTTTTAAAAACAATGACAAACCAGTAACAAAGAACACTTCCAGCTCCCAGATCTTAGTTCTAAATACCATCTCTACTAAACAGTAGTAAGGCTACTTGGAGAAATAGTTCTATGACTAGGATTTGGAAAATTAAAAGCAGACCTGTGACATCTGATTGTGCTAAGAGAGCTACAGAAAGTGCTCAAGACTAGCAAGATCAGCCCAAAGGCACAAAGGAGACTCTCTGAAGGAGACAACATCGATTTCAGGGCATCAAGAATAACTGGAATTGATTTTAATATACTGAATAAATAAAAATTCATGAATCTCTACTACTCAAGGAGGGAGTGAAAGAAAAAAAGCTCTTCCTTACTGAAGAATGCTAGTAATAAAGGAAGAAAAGAACAACATATTTGAAAGAATCTCTCTTTTAGAAGCCTGTAGCTAATTCAGGTAAGGATCACTAATAGATATACATACTAAAGAGGGGTCTCCCTGGTGGCACAAGAGGTTAAGTCACAGCACTATGAAGTTATCTGCAGTCACTGCAGCACAAGTTCAACCCCTAGCCAGGGAGGTAACCCACATGGCGCAGATCTCTATTTTGCCCAGTGCTCCCCTTTCACCCACTGCTCCCCTCAGCAGTTTATTTCAGTCTATCTGTCTGTTCTGTCCCCCACTCTGTCTCTGGTGAATCCTCTCACCTCCTGCACCTCTGACCTGTACCCCAGTTTTTGTATGCATAAGTAAGTAAATCTTTAAAGAAAAGAGATACACTAAAGACTTGTGGGTAGTTTATAGGATATCCAAGGTATGATAAGATTGCCCCAGAAATGCTAACTGCTAAAAAGAAATTATATTTCGATATCTGACATTCATTACCGTAACCAAATAACTAAATTTAATCTCTTGGTATGATGCAATACGAAGAATACAAAATAAAGATGACATGTTCTTGGCCCTCCCTGGTGGTACAAGGGGTTAAGTCTCAGCGCTATCAAACTATCAGCAGCCATTGCAGCACGAATTTCATCCCCAGTCAGGGAGCTAACCCACATGGTGCAGCAGACCTCTCCTGTCTTGCTTGCTGCTCCCCTCAGTAGTGTATTTCAGTCAATTCACCTGTTCTGCCCTCCACTCTGTCTCTGGTGAATCCTCTCACTCCCTGCAACTCTGGCCTACACTCTGGCTCTATGCAAAAATATATAAATCTTTGAAAAAACAAAAAAAAATCATTTTCAGAGACCTATATTATTTGATGTATATGGAAGTTCTCTGGAAAATACTAATAAAGGTTATCTTTATTTGACCTGGCACCACTTTTTCTGGAGGGCATTTGTCAAGAACAATAAGCAACAATTGTTTAAAACTGAACCTGGGGCCTCCCTGGTGGCGCAGCGGGTTAAGCAACGCACTATGAAGCAAGTCGCAGGCACTGCAGCACGAGTTCGATCCCTGCCGCCGGCCAGTGAGGGGACCCACATGG
>JAGFMF010011606.1:2503715-2544590 GCA_019455555.1 Galemys pyrenaicus | reverse complement strand
GCTCTGTCTGTGGTGAATCCTCTCACCCCCCACAACTCTGGCCTGTACCCCAGTACTTATATGCATAAATAAATAAATCTTTAAAAAAAAAAAAAGAATACATACAGATGGCCAATAGGCACAGGAAAAAAATGCTCATCATTCACTTTGATGAAAATCAAAGCACTAAAGACCATCTCACCCATGTGAGAATGGCCCATGTAAAAAAGAAGAGAAGTGTCAGGCAAGGATGTGGAGAAAAAGGAACCATCATAGATAGCTGATCAGACTGTAGACTCGTCCAACCCCTATGGAAAATAGTATGGAGATTTCTCAAAATATTAAAATTAGATCTACCACATGACCCAGCAATTCCACTCCCAAGTATCTAGCACAGGAATGCAAAACACTAATTCAAAGAGATATATACATTCCAATAATCTTTGTTACAGTATTTACAATAGGCAAGTTATGGAAACAACCTAAAAGCTCAATGATGAATAAGTAGATTAGAAAGGGCTAAAATGAGGAGGGGCGCGGAGTGTGGAGATGCACTCCCAGGTTTTCTGAGCGCGAGTGGGAAACCTGGTTACTGTCCAGCTGCGCAGAGCCTGCGAGCGTCGGGACGGGGGAGCAGGTATTTATCTTGTATCATTTCTGAAGCTGAATTCAGAGCAATTTTAAGGGGAGAGGCGTATGATAGTCTAACTGTTGCTGCATTTATTCAGATGGACAATTTGCAATAAATATTATACTCTGAATGACAGATAACTCAACAGATGAGCACCACTCGTGGAAAGAGATCGAGACTATCGTACTATAAAACCTGAAGCTGCTGAGATCTGTGCAGATACAGGCATCTCCATGCCTGGAACACCCAAAGAGATGCCTGCCAATGCAAGCAACACAGTGTCCCAACAAATACAACAAATTAGAAAGCAGACATCAGGAAGATGAAAAACTACAACTAACCAAGCAAGCCCACAGGGGAAAAATACAACACAAAAAGATAGCCAAATACAAGAACTCAACAAGACCTAGAAAGAATGTCCAGCCTAACAGAAGAAGATTTCAGAACCAGCATGATTGAAAAAATGACCAGTATGTTAAAAAGAATCAAGGATCTGGAAAAGGAGAACAAATCATTAAAAAAGACTGTGGAAGGCTTGCAGGAAGATAAAAAAAAAATATGGGACGCAGACTGGATGAGATGGAAGAGCGAATTAATTCTATAGAAGACTCAGAAACAAAAAGAATCAAAGCAGAAAAGGACAGAGAAATCTAAAGGAAAAAAACGAGGTCACACTTCAAGAACTCTCAGACTCCATCAAGAAAAATAAGAGTTATAGGAGTTCCAGAATTTGAAAATAAGGGAAATGATAATATATTCAAGGAGATAATAAAGGAGAATTTCCCAAGCTTAAAAGATGAAATGAAACTAGAAATACAAGAAGCAGAGGTACCCCAAATTTCTATGCTAGAAAAAGAAATACAGCTAGACACAGAATAGTAAAACTATCAAGAATACAAGACAAGGAAAAAATAATGAAGCTGTCAAGAGCAAAGAAACAGATAACATACAAAGGAAAACCTATCAGGTTAACATCAAACTTCTTGGAAGACACACTATGGCAAAGGAGGGAGTGAAAGGATATATTAAAAAAACTGAAAGACAACTAATGCCAACCATGAATTTTGGTTCCTTCATATATGAAGGAAAGCTTTCCTTCATATATGAAGAAAAAATATGAACTTTCCCATCAAACAGAAACTCCAGAAATTCAGCATGACCAAACCTCCTCTCCAAAAAATCCTACAACAAGCTCTAAAGCCAAAACCATCAGAAGAATGAAAAAGAGGAACAGTATAAGACAAGGGAAAACATAACACAAAAAGACAAAATGGCAAAAACATATGCCAGCATAACTATTTTAACTTTAAATGTAAATGGACTAAACTCAGCAATAAAAAACAGTAGCAGGCTGGATTAAAAAACACAATCCAACCTTCTGCTGTCTTCAGGAAACATATTTAAGCACATAACATATAAGCACAGACTGAAAGTAAAAGGCTGGAAAACAGTCCTACAAGCCAATGGACCAAAAAAGAAAACAGGAACAGCCATACTTATATCAGACAAGACAGACTTCAAAATAAAAAAGGTAAAAAAAAAAAAATCAGAAAAATGTATATATATATATACACACATATATACACACACCACATTTTTCTAATCAAATTTTCAAATTCTGGAACTCCTACATAAATACACTCCTCAGCAGTGTATTTATACACACACACACACAAAATGGAATTACTGAGAGAGAGAGAGAGAGAGAGAGAGAGATATGAAATCTTACCACTTACAACAATTTGGATGGAGCTGAAGAGGATAAAGCTAAGTGAAATGTCAGAAATTCTAGTGTTATATTTGGTATATAGAGAAACAAAGCAAAGGGTCAGACAAACCCAAACCAATAAATAACAAATCCTAAAACATGGACTATGGTGGACTGTGGGTGCCTTAGTGCTGGGTGTGGTGTGGTGGCACACATCTCAGGATATGTGAGTATATGCCTCCTATGCGTCTGATTCACAAAGAGTTGGAAACCAGTTACCTCAAAACAAACAGGGGCCTCCCTGGTGGTGCAGTGGGTTGGGCACTGCACAGTGAAGCATCTCCTGCACAGAAGTGCATGTTTGATCCCCAGCCAGTGAGGTGGTCCACATGGTGCAGCAGACCTCTCCTGCCTTGCCCACTGCTCCCCTCAGCAGTGTTATTTCATTCAGTCAATCTGCCTGTTCTGCTCCCCACTCTTTCTCTGGTGAATCCTCTCATCTCCTGCGACTCTGACCTGTACCCCAGCTCTTATATGCATAAATAAATAAATCTTTAAAACAAGCAAACAAAAAAAGGGAAGCTAAAAATAAATTGAAGGTACAAGTAGAGCTAAAAAATGAATAAAGTGCAGATATTACTACTGATCTTACAGAAACAAAAGGAATTATAAGAGAAGGGTTGTACACCAACAAATGAGATATCTAAATGGAATGGACAAATTCCTAGAAACACAGGAATTATCAGAATGTACTTAGGAATAAGCAGAAAATCTCAGAGAACATCTAATATCTAACAAGAGATTGAATCAGTACTTAAACGCCCTCCACAAGTCAGAGGACCAGATGGCTTTATTGGTGTATCCCACTAACCATTTAAAGAGAATGCCAACCCTTTTAAAATACTTCCTAATACACTCTAAGTCAATTTTACCCTAACCAAAGTCAAAAACATTAACAAGAAAATTACAGACCAATATTCCTCAAGATAAATGCAAAAATCCTCAAGAAAATACTAGCAAATTGAGTCCAACAACATATTTAAAAAGTACACACCACAACCAAGTAGATTTATTCCTGGAATGCAAGAGTAGTTCAATATAATAAAGTCAACCAATGTAATATGCCATATTAACAGGAAGGAAGGGGGGGGGAGAAGGTGATTATCTCAATGAATGCACAAAAAGCATCTGACAAAATCCAACACTTCGACAATAAAAACATTCACAAAGCTTCTAGAAGGGAACTACCACATCATGATAAAGCGTCTTTAGGAAAAACCCAGAGTTAACATCACATACAATGAAGTAACACTGAGAGTTTTCCTCCTAAGATTAAGATGAAAAGGCAAAAGCCAAGAAACTCTTACTATCATTTAAGCAGATACGAGAAAAAGCGAGACATAGACAAAGAGAGCCCATACAAATAGCATTTGATAATCAATAATTATACTCTAAGTGCCTATGCTTCATAGGCAATCAAAGAAAAAATGGGTTATTATTCTTCGGGAGTTCAAAACTTTTTCGTTCAGACATGTTTGAATTACCTAAGAGAATATACAAAACCATCATTTAAACATCTGCACTGATGCAGAAAGGCACTATATATAGTGAAAAGGAATTAGTCTAACTTCAAATAAATTCTATTAGATACTCAAAATCTTAAAGCACAGTTATCACTGTAATGAGACATTCCAAAGGCCACACTTATGTAAAGTCACTATTTATTTATACAGATGTATCCTAAGAACGTACAAGTTGATGCAACATCATAAGGCCAAGAACTAGACTGAAGGGTGTACTATCTCTGCTAGAGAAGCAAAATTTTATTATTTGAAAGATGTCCTGCAATGAAGATAGACAGACATGTATTAACTAATTTGTGTAAAAGAAAACAGAAAGACAAACCAGAAACCACTGGTACTACTTACTTACAGAGGGGGGTTACTTACAGAATAAAAATGATGGGAGAATGAGTAGAAGGTAGAAATGTATATGGCTAACATTTAATCTTTTTGCCAAATTATAACTATCTAAATTATGTTAACATTTCACATACTCAAATAAATAAAACAAAAGCAAAAATGAAATATAAACAAGGAATCCAACTGTATTTCAAATGATTAACATAACTACATTAACCAACTTTTGAACATAAACATTGTCAGAAATTTTACCCTTAAGCTAAAGTCCAGCAAACACACACTAGACTCTTACTGATACAATGGTTCTTCAAAATAAATTTGCTACTACTTATATGCAATCTTGGATTGAGTAAATAAGTAACACTGTAGAAGTTAGGAGCCAGGTTTATTCACTGTTAGAGAATTATAAATACAGGGAAAGGTAAGTACGAACACTACTGTTAGACTAGAGTTATCCATATAACTTACTGTTTTTTATAGAAAAAGATCTGTTATGGACATGTATATATCTCCACTCAAGTGTGTGTGTGTGTGCATGTCTGTGTGTTCACACACATATATATGTATAATATATTTATAATACATATATATACACATTTATAATCTTTGCACTGAGAAGACCTGGAAGCAATGACACCCCAATAGCACCAAATAAACCTGGAGTCTAGATCTTGGCTTCTAAATACCATTCTCCACTAAAAGGAACCAGGGATCTCTGGCTGACTCCAGGACTAATAGGAAAAATACAGAATGAGTCTGAAATATCTTGTACCAGAAAACAAAGACATGTTCAAAGAATAACTATAGCAAGTCAAAAATGCCAACATCAAAGATGCCAGTTTGGAAGAGTTCCCACTGCCAATCTGATACACTTTGAGCATAAAAATAATAACACTAGCAGCAGATTATATACTCCAAGGAGTAAAATAGAAACCCTTGAATCCATATTAATATAAACTAATGGGTAAGAGACGAGAACTCCATTACATTAAAATGCCAATTAATAAATATAAAAGTGATAAAATTAGAAAATCATTTCACAACCACCATAATTGTTTCAGGCAAGGATTAGCAACAGATGCTATAACTGGTTTCTATATTATAAAAAAAAATTTCATAGATTCAATCTTCCCACTAGACACTTATTATTTGCACAGGAAAAAATAGTAAAACTTCACAGTAAAGAAATACAGCAGGTACTGTACAAAGTTCACATTGCCAACAGTGGGAAAGAGTGACATTATGTAACTCCGACATGGTTCACTGAGAAGGACACAATCTTATTTCTGTGATGTTCTTGCCCAGACTATGTAACTAACCATAAGGGATCCAAACATGAGGAAATATTAGATAAATTCAAAATACCTCTGCAAAATAACTTAATAATACAAAGAGTCTCCAGATGAAAGCATACTGAAGAGATCTGTCAAACACAACACACGTTCCTGGGCAATTTTCTTAGGATGGTAATTGAAGATACAGTGAAAATAGAATTAAGATCTGTAGAGTAATACTCCCTGGTGGTTTAGGGGATAAGTCTCAGCCTGAGTTAGCTCCCCAGACCTCTCCTGTTGCTCCCTTCAGCAGTGTATTTCAGTAGATGCGCTTGTTCTGCTCCCCACTCTATGAATCCTGTTACCCCTGTACCTCTGGCCTATTACCCCAGTTCTTGCATGTATAAATAAAAACAAATCTTTAAAAAGAAAGATCTGCAGAGTAGATAATATCATATCAATATTCATTTCCTGATTTTAACAATATTGCATAAGAGAAAGGACTTGTCTTAGGAAATAAACACTTAGTATTTAGGGTAAAGGGATTTCCTGACTACAACTTAACCAAATGGTTAAAGAAAATATAAATATTTACATAATGTATAAAATGTAGAGTATGATAAAGCAGGTATGATAAAATGTTAACATTCAGGAAAATTTGGATGAATGGTAGAACTTCTTTGTAGTGATTTTGAACTTTTTCTGTAGTACTGGTATTATTTTAAAATAGAATTTAACACATCTAACTGTGGTAACTCCTTAAAGAAAGACCTGTACTTGAGTGAACAACCATGATATTAACATATCTCACTTGGCCCCAAAGACTCAGGATATGGTATGGGTCTGATCGTGTCCAGACAGAATCAGACCTCTTGAGATTCAAACTTCTTTACTAATAGGCAGGACTGTTCCTCTGATAATTTAGCTAACCAACTATCCTGATTGTTACATCATGGGTAAAGAAGGTAGTAGTTTGACATAAAATGCTGATTTTTCTCAGGGATTAAAAAAACTAACAGTCAACAGAGAATGCTTATTATGGTCTAGCCACTGTACAGAATGTTACCTATATACTTGCCCGCTGAACACTAGTGTAATTTCTATCTTCAAATTAGGAAACAAATTTAAAAAGGTAAAGTACCTATGTGGGAAGGAGGATATGGGAGATGACATAAAATTGTTATAAAGATTTGACAAGGTTCTATTTCTCACAATTAGAACAATGTGCATGCCTCCCCCCACCCCTTAAATGAATAAAAGTTAAAAATCTCCCAAAGATCACACAGCTCAATTGTATAGGTGGGTTTCAAATACAGACTGAATGACTTAGAGGTTTGTATTTTTAGCCACTAGGACTAACTGCCTCATGACTTTTAAGAGTTACAGGAATATTCAACATGGTACTAGACTTTTATCTACCGTTCCAAAGTGAAGCTACATTACCAAATCCATCTGTAAGATCATGCAAATCTATGAAGTTTCAAAGATGTGAACTGCTTAGGATGGCAAGTTGGCATCAAACAATACACCATTTCTCAGACAGTATATATCAATTACCAAAAATGCTGGTGCCCACCCTGAGTTCACTACCAAGGGAAATACTAAGGGTCTCCAAGAAGGACACTGGCACTCCATAAGATTCCTAATTCAAGGTAGTCTCCCATTTGATCTGAAAATTTTCCTTTGCTTGAGAAATTCTAATACTTGTTTTAAGTCTGGCAAAAACACAGATAAACATACTTTACTTGAAATTATATTCATTTGCCAAGTCCTTCTCCTTGAATGGCTCTCTAAGTACAGACAGAGCTTTTTTTATTTTTAAGAACAAGACTGAAAGAGCAGGTTTGACAGCACCATAAAACAAAATGGTATTTTGGTTTGTTCAAGATTTTGCTACAAAATCCTGAGTTCAAACACAAACAACTGTGCTCACACTTCAACTTCTCTATCTCGCCATCAAATTATACAGAAAGTGATATTTGACACACACACACAATCAAGGTTAACAGTAAAACTACTTAGAAACTATTGCTTTGGAGAGTCATGGGAAAAGAGATTTTAGATGTCCCTTAATCTTTTTAAATTGCATCTATGGTTACCACCATTACAGACGTTCAAGCTTTACTTTAACTGTACTGCTAATTTAACTGTACTGTTCACTAGAAAGTACTGTCATTAACAGTATGAAATATCATATTCATGCAGACTGCCCACTTAAAATTCTTAGGAAACATGCCCAAATAACCTTTGCTCTAGTTTACACTACATGTCCTCAGATTAAGTCCTGGATGTGCATCTCTCATATTACTGTGGTGAAACTACTAGTTCCTAACTTAGAAAGCAGTCAGGTCAATTTTAGAAAAAAAAAAAAAAAAAAATACCAATAACCCCTTCCACCAAAAAGCTAACAATGACATTCTCATTACATCCCAAAGCTAGAACACCAGTGGAATCAAACTCCAGAAGCTACAACTACTCTCAAAGCTACAGCTGCAATGTCCTTAAGAAGCGTATCCCATTTCTCTGAACACAAAACCCATTTGGTCTCTTTTTATACACAGACATACACTGTGAGACTGAAATGTACACCAAAATGTCCATCTTGAGATAGCATGTGATATACTTGTTCTGAAATATTTTTTTTACTTTTTACACAAAAGTTTAAAAAAGGCTTTTAAAATTATCATATTTACCCTAAATAAGTACTTATATAAAACAAGGAAATTATATATAATGATTAATGCATATACAACATACACTGTGTGTATATATATTATATGGACATAGTATGTATGTAATATTGTGTATATACTGAATGTGTGCGTAGTAGTAAAAAGCTTCTTTCTCATCTAGAAAGCAAAAGCAATCTTATAAGAGCTCCAATCTGAACTTCTGACCAAGGATTGATTTAGTTTAGCAATGCAGCTTTCAGGTTATATGAGGAATGGAAAATATTATTAGTCAACACTTTTCTATTCATTAAAATTCATTTCCTCATAATTTTACTATGAAAAATACTTGCCAATGTGGTTTTTTTTATTTATTGTTGCCAATGTGTTTTAAACTTCCTCCTATTAAATCATAACTATTTCTCAATGGAAACTGAATTTCAATCTACACCTTAATTTCTTTACGCTCCCTCAATGTTTCATCTGAAAACTCCTTTCTCCTCCCGTGATAAATGATGAAACTGCCTGTTTAAGACTTTTAGTATTTATCCTTGTCTGAAACAGAAAAATCCACCTTTACTATTAAAATGTAAGTTCTGTCCCCATTTATTATTTTCTTAAGAATCATCTGTTAGGGTATCCCTAATGGTGCAAGGGGTTAAGCTGCAGCACTTTGAGACTATCCACAGTCACTCAGCCAGGGAGCTAACCCACATAGAGCAGCAGACCTTTCCTGTCTCATCAGTTGCTCCCTTCAGCAGTGTATTTCAGTACTTCTGCCTGTTCAGTTCGCCACTCTGTCTCTGGTGAATCCTCTCACCTCCTGCAACTCTGGATTGTACCCCAGGTCTTGTATGCATAAATCTTTAAAAAAATATGTTTTGATTTGTTATTTTGATTTTATGACTGAAGTGATTAATGATGCCAATAAGATCCACTCAATTCATCAAATATTATGCTCCTATTATTCATAAGCCGCTGTGCCACTGAGATATTTACTTACAAGGTCAAATATATCACATAGATATATATTCAATGTATGTTTACTATGCAAACATTATAGTTAGGAAGGCTGATTTTAATAAGTAAGAATAGGACAAAAAGTGCAAAATATATTACTAAATATCTCATACTATAAGGCATGTGTTAGAAAATTACACATTATAGTTATAATTTGCATAACTGAATAATAAATTTCCCTCTAAAACGTACTGTTCTTTATAGTTTTTATACGCAGGAACATTAAGAGATAACGGATGGTTAGTTCTGATCCCAAAAGTGAATTAATCCTTCGCAAATTATTTCAAAGATACATTCCATCCTGACTTGTCCCCAAACTTTGCCCTCCCCCAAAATTCCCAAAATCTCTGCTTAAAAAGAAAAAACTTAATTCAAAGAACTTTTAAAGATGTCTTCATTATTCCCTCTTTAATACAGTACTTTACAGGTTGCAAGGTGAAACCTAGATTTCTGCTTCATGCAATGTAAGCACAGAATCAGCTCTAGGGTAGCCTGACATAATTTCTCTGGGCTGGGTGGGCTAAAATATAATTAACCCCCTGTTCATATGCAAAGCAACTGAAATTACCACTACATTTGTTAAGGATGACAGTAATACATAAACACACACAAAATAAGTAGGGAGACCCTAATGAGCAAATTAGATCATTGCCTCCTTTCATCGTATGGGCAAGTTAAGACGCTATTCCAGAGTTAATTATCATGAGGAGTCTCTAAAAATAAATGGGCTTTTGTACATCTAAAGAACTAGTAATAAAACAATTTTACCCAAAACCAAATAAAAGAACTAATCTTTTCATTCTCCGTGTGATAAAAGTTACAACTACCCATTCATTATGTCACTTAGTCAATAACCACGTAATGCCCATATACCAGTAACTATACTAGATACAACAGATTCTTAAATATCACCATTTCTTTATAATGTTGATGAGGGGGAAAAAATGATTCCCAGCTGGGACCACTGCCTTGTGAAGATTTTGCATGCTCTCCTCATGCCTTTGTGAGTTTTTTTTGAGACTCAGTTCCTCCTATGTCCCAAAAATGTGCACCTGATGTTCACTGGTGGTGTCTCTATTGTTCCAGTATGAGTGCAGGTGGGTGTGTACATGAGTGCCCTGCAATGATAGAAGGGCATTCTATCAAGAACTGGGTCCTACCTTGAGCCCTGAGCTGCCAGAAGAGCCTCCATCCCATCTCCAACCACAAACTGAAATAAGCAAACTAGAAAATAAGTGAATACGATTGTTTCTCATTAGAAGTACTTTTGGGGGCCTCCCTGGTAGCACAGTGGGTTAAGCAACATGACGTAGCAGACCTCTTCTGCCTCGCCCACTGCTCCCCTCAGCAGTGTGTTTCAGTCAGTCTGCCTGCTCTGTTCCTGGCTCTGTCTCTAGTGAATCCTCTCACCTCCCTGGACTCTGGCCTGTACCCCAGCTCTTATATGCATAAATAAAATGTTTTTTAAAAAAAAATTAAAAAAGAAGTACTTCTGGGTCTTAGAAGTTTGATAATATTTTTGTGACCAGAACAGACTACAAGAACTTGTGCTTATATCAATTAGCTTATATCAACTTGTGCTTATATCAATGGTTTTATTACGTTTTGCTTCAAGTTACAGTTTCTAAGAAGTTATCAATGACTAAGTGAGAACTGTACAAGGAATACAGAGAAGAAATTGCACATGATCCTTAACCTCACAAAGCTTACAATACTGTGGGGAAGACAGGAAATAAATAAGTTAACAAATAACTCCTAAAAGTATTTAAAAAAATTAAATATAGGAGGCCACATGCTAGTCTTAAGAATTGTAATAAAAAGTACCACACAGCAAATATTTACATCCCAATTAAAGGGAATATGGCAAAGGCCCTGAAATGGGGCAAAGCTAGAGGTCTCACTAGATGAAAAACATCTTCCTTTGATATGCTTTCTGTTTCATCTCAATCTAGTCCATTCTTCAAAAATATCATCAGACGTTAACAAAGTTGGCAGACACCAAACACCTACCAGGTCTTTCTTAGCATCTGATTCAGGTTCCTCCTTCATCTGCCTCAGTTAAAACTTTCAATGCAGCACTTCCTCTCCGAACCTTCAAAGGTTAAACCTACAAGTCAGCTCCAATTGTAGGTAAATAACTGGGATATTTCATGGGCAATAGAGAAAGGAGAAAAGTGAAGCCATGTCAGCAGAGAGAGGAAGAGTGCCACAGTACATTTCCAGCTTCTAATGGGCTGTGGAGGTAAAGTTCACATCTTAAATAATGAAACACCCTCACTTAGAGAATACATTATGAAGCTGAATGTTGCTCTCCAAGCAAAAAGACCACCTGAGAGCTTGTTCTCCTTTTAATTCCTGGCAAATAAAAGCCAATCAATTGGGGGGAATAAACAAACTTCGAGATCTATAATCAGATCTGCAACCAGACTACAGTTAGTTCTGCCACAACAGTCACCACTGCTTTCAATCCTTTCCTAATTTCAATATTTTACCTTCTTTCTTTGCTCTTAAGGTTTTCTCAGCCTTAAGATTAATCTGAGTGGGGGCCTCCCTGGTGACGCAAGGGATTAAGCACTGCACTATGAAGCTATCGCCAGCCACTACAACACAAGTTCAATCCCCAGCCAGGAAGTTGATCCACATGACACAGCAGACCTCTCCTGTCTTGCCCGGTGCTGCCCTCAGCAGTGTTATTTCAGTAGATCCACCTGCTCTGCTCCCCACTCTGTCTCTGGTGAATCCTCTCACCACCCCACACTTCTCTCCTGTACCCATTCTTGTATACATGGATAAATAAATCTTAAAAAAAGATCTGAGTAGCATTTGTTTCTCTAAATTTTGTAAATTTAATATAGTACGATAGTACTATTTAAATAATTCTATGAAATTTCCAATCTAGTACAATGCCCAACACAGTACAAAAGACTCTTACCTGAGAGTTAAAAAAAAAAGAAAAAAAATTGAAATTACGTATACTAGTAGGTAAAGATGTTTCCTAGAATGGAATCACATGAATTTTAAGATTGGTTCCAAAGAACTCAAGTGAATAAAACAAACATCTGTTTCAGAATCCACAAACATAACTCAAATTATTTTGTGAAAAAAAAATTTTTTTGCTATTTTTAAGAACCATAAAAAAGCACCACACATCAAATGTTAAATATTAAACATAAAGACCAACAAGAGACACTGTTTTGCTTATGCTGCTGGGTCAAAGTGACCATGGAGATGTCAGAATGAAGCTTCTCTTGTAATCTTATATGACTTATATGACTCAGAAATTTTTGTAAATTGTCACTAATTGAGAAAACCACAGCCGTGCATGGTTCCTTCTGTTAATATAGGCATACTCATGTCCACTCATGTTAACACCGTAGTAATGAGCACACTAGGACAGTACACGGATATAGGAGTTCCACAAAGTCACAGCAAGTGCAGATACTTCTGCTCATACATGCTCTCATCATCAAAAAGCAACTGAACAAGTTTAGTGAAAAAATGTCATAACCCATAATACTGCATGACAATGTTAGTGTTTAAGTTTTGAGTACAGTTAATAGCACTGGTGATTCAAACTTTTTAAAAAAATCTCCTATAGAACTTTGAGATGAAATTATAATTTTTATTTTTCTATGAATCTGAACTTTGACTCTTTATCAAAAGGAAACCAAGTGATGTAACTGATATGTTACTGTTTAATGAAAGATAATATTTAAAAAAAATTTACCTTTAAAGAAAGCTGGAATTTATGATCTCATTCAACATGCTCATTTAAAGGTGAGGAAAAAATAAAATCAGGAAGTTCAGTGACTTATTTAAGGTCATAGATAAAGGGAGACAGGTGGAACTATGATTTAATGGTTCTGACTCCTAGATGTTTTTAATACACTCTATGTTCCTATTTAGCAAGGTTCATGTTCTAATACAAAGATAGGCATATGAGGATACTACTTTCTTCCCAGTGCCATTATAAAGTTGAAAATTGTTCACTAAGCTAAAGAACTGTGAGAGAACTGAAATTTTGTCTCAACAGAGCTTATATTCTGAGAAGATATGTACAAAAATAACCATGATAGGAGATTATTTAAACAGAAGATGGGGATATAGTTCAAAGTGTACTTTTAGTTATAAGAAGTTTTGAAGATTTACTCTAAGGATGGTGACTACATGTAAGAATATGTAGTATATACTTCAAAACTGCTGTAAGTGGTTTAATCCTCAGAGTATACAAAAAAGAATTAACTATGTGAGGTGACAGATGTGTTAATAATCTTGATTTTGGTTAACAGTTCTACAATGGATATGTCTACCAAATCATAACGTCAATAAAGCTGGAGGAGAAGGGATAAGATGGATAAGTACTATAAGAATATACAATGGAAGTTTAGAGAGTGGCAGCATTATTTTCTGGATGGACAATGAAAACAAGATTCAAATTTTTTCAATAAGGAAAGATTATACCAGTGCTGGCAGATATGGAAATGGAAAGAATTTAAGTTTTGGATCCACTATACCCAGGAAATAAAGAACCCTGTTTTGTTAGAATTATAGTTACTTTCTATTTTTTAAAAAAGCCAGAGACTAAAGAAATACACTAAATGAATACAAAGGGGAACAATCAGACAAACCCAGAATGTGGTACATTCTACAAGAGTCTCCAGTCAACATAGGGAAGAAAAGGAGGGGTTGTTCTAGGTTGAAAAGATTTAACTGACAAGCAAATATTATATATATATATGTATATATAGTATGTATATATATGCTGACTAGATCCTGCTTTGCAATAAATAAATGAATGAATGAATGAATGAATAAATGAATGAATGAATGAATAAAGATAAGACTTTTTGAGACAATTGGGGAATTTTTATTATTAGATCTCAGAGGGCATTAGGAAGTAAGTTATTAGGAATGATAAGGATTACTAATCTTAGGATTGCTGTAATGCAGAAATACCTTTATTTTAAAGAAATGTATGCTGAAGAATCAAAATGTCCAAACTCACTTTCAAAGACTTAAACAAATGAATAAAATATGCTTAATCTAAATGATGGGTATTCAAAAGTTTGTTGTACTAGAGTCTTTCAACCTTTCAGTATGCTTGAAAATTGTTAAAAAGGATTCAAAAATGAATCAGGTGTAGGGCCTCCCTGATGGTACAAGGGGTTGAGTCGCAGCACTATGAAACTATCTGCAGCCACTGCAGCAGGAGTTCAATCCCCAATAAGGGAGCTAATCCACATGGCGCAGCAGACCTCTCCTGTCTCACCAACTCCTTCACTCAGCAGTGTCTTTCAGGCAATCTGCCTGTTCTGCTACCCACTCTGGTGAATATTCTCACGTCCCGCAACTCCCGCCTGTACCCCAGTACTTGTATGCATAAATAACCTTTAAAAAAATGAATTAGGTATAATTTTTATAGAGGTAATCTAATCCATTCTCCTCAAGACAAAGAAAAGAAGTGAATCCAAACTATCACAGTTAATGCAAGCCTTTTCTCAGTAGAGATTAATCTGCCAATCTTAACCCAAACTCTTCCTGTATGCCGGAAAACTGGGATCTAAGAGACAGAGACTGATCTGGAAAAGCACACACACGCACACAGAAAAATTAGCACATTTCTTATACTTAATATGTGACAATGTCACTAAAATTACAAAAGAATAAAAATCCATTAAAGATTATAACAATGAGGGCTTCCCTGGTGGCACAAGGGTTTAAGTGTCAGCACTGTGAAGCAATCTGCCGCCAATGCAGCAAGGGTTCAATCACCAACCTCTAATGTCTCGCCCACTGCTCCCCTCAGCAGTATATTTCAGTCAATCTGCCTGTTCTGCTCCCACTCTGTCTCTGGTGAATCCTCTCACCACCCCCTACCCTACCCCCCACCATGTCCCCCACACACCTCTGGTCTACATCCCGGTTTGTAAGCATAAATAAATGAATCTTTTAAAAAAAATGCAACAATGGAGAACATCATATTTTGTATAAAAAAAACCTGAGAATGCAGCATTAAATGGGAATTAGTTTGTTAGAGACACAAAAAAACAAAAATAATTAATGACTTAACTATTATCATTTACAGTAAAGTCTCACAACATAGTCTTGATTATGGCACTTAGGTCTATCTGACAACATGCCTTAACTTCACACTCTACCTAGTCCCTCCCACAAGTTTCTTGTCATACCCCTAAAATGCCATGCTGTTTTTTTGGTTTTTTGATATATCTACACACACAATTAATTTTCTTGGCATACAAAATGTTTTTCTGACATTTATCTACTCTTTCAAGATCAACTTCCACCACCTCTTCAGTGGAGCTTTCTGCCCTCCCCACTACTCTTTGCACTCCATTAATACTTTTTTAATGCTATAGAGACTTTTTAAAGCCTTGCCTAATTAATTGTATTCCTCTTAGACTGTAAGTTAGAGTAGGCCTTATATCTCTACTGGTAGCTAGCTTTAAGTGCAGGGGGTTAGAATAATGAAAACTAGCTATTTCTAAGTTTCAAGAAGAAAACTCTTAACTCACCTTAAAAAACAAAATGTTTGCCCTGAGTTGAAGTTGTAGTTTAGTATAAAGCAGATTTACACTAAATGACCTGGTCCTTGACTCTGCCCCTTTGGTACTCCTGTCAAATAATCTATAAGCATGGAAACTAGCTGAACTGAAGCAAAGCAGCAGCCTGATCCTACTTATACTTGGAGCCAATTAAAGCAAATTCCAAAAATTATCTGAAGGGTTCCCTGTAGTGAGGCTAAGAACTTAATCAGAAAAATCCCCAAAGTCACTAATTCATTACTCAGTCAATATTTGAGTAAATGTATATCATTAAGACCTCACACTCAAGTAAAATTCACTTAAAGGACTTTTATACATAAGTATTTTTTCTTAGGCATCTAATTTCAATAGAAATTTCAATTTCTGAGAATAGCTCTAATGAAAACTCTAAAAGTTTGTTGCAAACATACAAAAACATGGCATGAAAACACCCAATGTATACACAGCAATATATAACCTTTTCAGCTCAATACATGGAATATATTGATTTTTGCTGACTGCAAGTCAAAAGAGCTGATGGAAGACGAACACATGCTAATTATTCTTGGCCAGAACACATGCATCTTTAAGTACATACGCGTTAGTAAAGTCTCAACCTATGGTCCTTGAACTACCAGTGAATCATGAGGAGCTTGCTGGTGGCCTAGTACTGCCCGACAAGCAGAAGCAGAAAGCTGGGTAGGGATGGTGTGGGGCGGCGGTGAGGTGCAGTGGTCCACCAAATGAAGATAAACCATTCAGGTGGTCTGCAGTGAGGAAAAATGAGAGAATCACTAAATCAGCAAATTGATCATTGTGCCCAATTAATATGATCATGTTGCTTACCAAAATCAACCTAATGTTTTCTTGGAATGAGAAGAATGTGTTTTGGTCAAAAGTCACAGGAGAACTAATTCATTGACTTAAAGACAAAATTTTATTATTACTAGGGCTTAACATTCAATAACCATTGTCATAAGACTCACCTAGGTGTAATCTGACCAATAGGTACTGCCAATATTTTGTATATACAGTAAGAAAATCAGATTCAAAAATAAAATCCATTTTAAAATTTTTCTAAAAGAGGTGTCATAGGACTATGAAAGATGAGAGGAATGAAGATTCATATCATTTCTAAAAGCTTGAAGTTTCTGTCCATAGTATATAATGCTAGTAACTGATTCTAAATGAATTAAAATTAGAGCTGAAAAAGCGGCTTCATTTAATACCCACAGGGAAAATCTTTAAAACCACCTTTTCATTTGCACTACAGGGAAAAGACGCGCCTTTCTAACATAAATATCAAGATAGCCTTAACTAGGAAAAAATTTCAACACTTTTTTTTTTTTTTATAAAACTGAAAAAGGAAGTGAAACTAACCCTGTGAAAGGCAGTTGATTAGCTAGGGTCTATATCTCGTCCCAAAGAGGATTCAACTTTCCCCATATCTCAATATTTTCCAATTGTGGTCTCCCTGACCTAAAGTCAATTCTCATACTTGCCCACACAGAGTACCACTGTATTTCCTATGCACACTTCTGGCTATTTCCTTACTGGTCCTCTCCTCACAACTCCACCCCTCCTGGTAAAATCAGCCTCCCTCTGCTTTACATCTCTCTCTCTCCCCAGTTGATATAAAATGTTATGCAACCCCTTCATAGAACCCCAGAGTTCACCAACCAGAAAGCATTAAGGATTCTTACTTTCACAATTACACTAGAGAGAAAAGAAGGGACCAAACCCTTAGTCTTCCTCATGCTCAATCCCACTTCATTTTGTATTAGAGGTCCAGCCTGAAGAATAGAACGATAAAAAAATTCAATAAGCAACTTAATTAGATGATGTATAGAAGTTTGGAACACTGAAACTACTACCAGCTATGTATGCATAGTACTCTTCAGAAAAGTAACTGCTGTATTGTACAGAACGTGTTTGTTCTGAACTACACCAACCTCAAAAAAGCTGTTTGTGTATTCTGAGCTTAGATCCTCAAAATGTCTATCTTGTATGGGGCTATGAGTAACAACTACAGCTAGAGTATTTACAAACACTACACAAGATTATAGACAATGAACCAAATTATTTTCTGAAATTGTAATTGGTGTGTACAAATACAATCATGAACTATCCATCTCATAAGCACTTTTCCAAAAATTCAAGTGCCTACTGTGGTCAGGCTCAGTGTAACTGGAGGTGATTTTTCATTTTCCTACTTTTTATGAAATTTTCATGAGTTTTTTTTTTTTTAAAGATTTATTTATTTATGCATACAAGCACTGGGGTACAGGCCAGAGGTGTGGGGGGGTGAGAGGATTCACCACAGAGAGCTGGGAGCAGAACAGGCAGATCAACGGAAGTACACTGCTGAGGGGAGCAGCGGGCACAGCAGGAGAGGTCTGCTGCACCATGTGGGTCCCCGCCCTGGCCTGCAGCAGGGATGGAACTCGTGCTGCAGTGGCTGCGGTTTGCTTCATAGTGTGTTGCTTAACCCACTGTGCCACCAGGGAGGCCCGACAGTTTTTTTTTTTAAATTGAGGTCAACTGACATAAATTTCAGGTGTACTTAAACACCTAATTTGACAACTTAAACATTACCCGACTTAATTCCTAGTACCGTCCTCTTCTTTTCGCTTTTATATAGCAATTTTTATACCTTTAGTTCACCTTCCCCAGCTGACTCTAAAATCTACACTCATAGTCCTAAACATCCAGAAGTTCTATATCTAAACTTCTGTACTCTTTTTGATGTCTCAACTTAAAAATTCTGTTAAGTACACCTTAATATACTGAAGGTATGAACCATGGCTTTCCCCAGATAGCTTTCTTATTCCCTAAAAAAAAAAAAAATCCGTCAAACCACCTCAATAGTCCTAGTTTTAATTTCCTTTTATATCCTCCATCAAAAAAAAAAAATCAGAAAACATACAGACCACACCCCCCACAAAAGATCTAGTCGCTTCACACACTGTAAGCATTCCTATACCAGTGCTTCTCAAACTTTAATGTGCACAGGAATCACTTGAAAAACATTAAAATGCAAGTTCTAAGTCAACAGGCCTGGGGGGACTGAGATTCTGATTTCATCATGCTCCCATAAGATGCCCATGGTTCCTGATCGAGGAACCATACTTTGAGCAGCGAAGCGCTTTAGCTGTAAATTCCTTCCAATTCAGAGATTTGCCTCCAATCCCTTGGTAATCCTTGTAACTAATATATAATAGTGGTTCAATAAATATTTATTGAATGAATACAGAGCAGTCGATCTACTCCTGCAGTCTCTTTTCAACAGATGAAGAGCCCCTCTCCTCAAGAGTCCATGATAGTATCCTACACACGCCCTTCTAGTCTCCATCATTTCCTGTCACACACTGATCCAACCAAGGCAGTCACGTCACCACCCACCATCCAATGGGTATAATTATTTAAAACTTTCAACTTTCATAACCATTCAAGTATGTTCCTTTTATCAATCTATGGAAAACAAATCATTAAAAGCCAGCATATCCTGATCATTTTTAAAAAGCCTTCTCTGACCCACCCTATCCTACTGACATCACTTTGTTTTTAACCTCAGCATTGGCAGCTTATGCTGTGGTATTACTTTCTGTTTAGATAACATTTTACAGTTGTTTCATGGATGCGCATTATCTTCTGCTTTCCTTAAAAAGGACCTTAAAATTGGATGATTCCTTTTTTGAAACCACAGCAACCAAATAATACTTGGTATATCATGGGCACTCAATGCTTACTGATTGTTAACTGTTTCCCCAGAAAATACAAATTTATCTCTCAATTAAGAAGTTGAAGTAATGGGCCTCCCTGGTAGCACAGGGGTTAAAGTCTCAGTGCAGTCAAGCTATCACCAGGCACTGCAGCTTCAGCTGGATAGCAGATCTTTCCTGTCTTGCCTGCTGCTCTGAGCCTCAGCAGTGTGTTTCAGTAGAGCTGCCTGTTCTGCTCCCCACTCTCTCTCTGGTGAATCCTCTCACCACCACCTCTGGCCCACACCCAAGTTCTTATATGCATAAATAAATAAATCTTTAAAAAAAAAGTTTGAGGTTTTGATAACCATTTCCCTGATAATCAACCTTTTCACCAGGTCAGAGTAAATAAACCTTAAAAGTTTTCTATTCTAAAAAAAAAAACAAATGTTATAAAATATGCTAGTTATAGATTAAGCCTTTTTCTATTAATGAATAGTTATATATTTAAATCTGAAACGAACACAGACAACAAAAATAGACTTCATTATAATTATTTTAAGATTTATTTGTTTATGCATACAAGAACTGGGGCACGGGCCAGAGGTGTGGGGGGGGGGGGGAGTGAGAGGAACTACCAAAGATGGAGTCAGGAAAGGAACAGGCAGACTGACTGAAATACACTGCCAAGGGAAGCAGTGGGCGAGGCATGAGAGGTCTGCTGCGCCATGTGGGTCACCTCCCAGGCCAGGGATCGAACTCATGTTGCAGGAACCACTGTGGATGCTTCATAGTGTGGTGCTTAACCCCTTGCACCACTAGGGAGAGCCCTTCATTACCATTTAAAACTTTTATGCACCAAAGATAACATCAAGAGAGAAGATATCCTATAGAACAGGTGAAAATATCTGTAAATCATGTTATCTGTTAAGTTTAACAGCCAGAATATATAAAGAACTCTTTCAAATCAACAGCCCTACTCAACTCAATTTAAAAAGGAGGATTTAGACTTTTCTTTTAAGAAGATATAAAAATATCCAATAAGCACATTAAAAGATGCTCAACATCACTAATCATTAAAGAAATGCAATCCAAAACCACAATGAGATACACCCACCGGAATGGCTATGATTTTTTTAAAAGGGAAATAACAAGTACTGGTAAAGATGTGGAAAAATCAGAACCCACGTCCACTGTTGGTAGGAACATAAAATGGTATAGTCACCATAGGAAAGTTTGGCAGTAAATCTAAAAGGTAAACAGAATTACCATAAGACCTAGAAATTCCATTCCTGGGTACATATCCAAAAGAACTGAAAACAGATTCAGACAGACACTTGTACACCAAAATTCACAGCTGCATTCATTCACAATAGCCAAGAACTGGAAACAACTCAAATGTCCATCAACAGATGAATGGATACACAAAATGTGGAGCAGTATATGCAAACAGTAGAGTATTATTCAGCCATAAAAAGGATAAAGGGCATGCCACAACAGGATGAACATGGAAGACTTTATGCTAAGTGTTAAAATAAACCATAAACAAAAGGACAAATATTGCATGATTCTATTTATATGAAACACGTAGAATAGGCAAATTCATAAAGACAAAAAGTACATTAGAGGTTAGAGTGGTTGGGAAATGTGGGGAGCACTGTGTTTTATAAATCCAGATTTCTATTTAGAAATACAGTGTGATGATGGCTGTCCAACACTGTAAATAAATATCACTGAATTGTATGCTTTGGAGATGTTTAAAATGGCAAATTTTATAGGTATTTTATAATTAAAAAAATGAAACAAGACAGAAACTAACAATCTTTACACATAGCCCTGAGCTCAAGTTCTAATTTTGCCTTTTGTAAGTTACGTGATGTTAAGGAAGTTATTAAATTTCTCTGGGCTTTAATTTCTTCATCTATAAACAGAAATATTATCCACTTCCCAGAGTGGCTGAAGACTAAATGATAGATTATAATATCTCACTCAGCACAATACATTACATAATAAATACTGGATGTTAGCTTACTTTTTCAAAAATCATTGCCACTCATGAAGTAGGTGTCTACAAGGTGGCTATAAATGGATATCCAAAAAACCCCATGAGAGTCCCTGGACATCCTCTGAAATAATGATATCCAGCATTTAGAGTCAAACACCTGAAAACCTACAAACTAGTGGTTACTAGAGTCAGTCTTTGGATGACATTGACTGTATAAAACAAACAAACACACCCAGAAAGTGAGAACCTCTTACTGAAGAGATGACAAAGCAAGATATGTGGGTGCCTTCAATCAATTTATTAGTTTCTTCCCCACGTCCACATTATTTTAAAAAATCACAAGAGACCTTATTTCTTAGCAAATGCCAAGGGTTAACTCTTGTTTAAAGGTCTGAAGTGACAATCCCAGCATCACAATGACATCATAAGGTGGCAAACCATACAAAATACACTATCTAAAAATTGTCAAAGCCACTGGAAATTCTAGGAACTGGAAGCTTACACAGAATTGTTAAATAATCTTGGCTAGTTTCTATAATACACCTGGTTTTGATTAAAATTAGGCACTAAAAAGTGGTCAAAGTAACTAAAACTGAATTTTAGGGAAGGTTTACCAGAGAAAGATACTACAAATAATTTCAAGACAACAGATAACACATATTTTATATTGTGAATTAAGGCATTTCCATATTCTAAAATCTTTTGCCAAAAAAAAATTTCCTAAATACCTCCAAAGTAAGGAAATCTTTCCTGACACACACAATTATTTGCATACACCAGACACTTTGATCCAAAAGGAAAGTAAAGGTATAACCTCAAATAGTCAAAAAAGGTTTCAAAAAAGTCATTTTTTTACTAAGGCTAGCTGACATTCAGAAAGGGTCAAGTCATTCTGAAATGTGATGTTTGCACAATACTGTGAATATAGCTAAATCTGTTATGAGAAGCATCTGAAGATCATATTTCATTCCATGTTGACAAAAGAATTTTTCAGAAGCCCTTGTGTCCATATTAAAACTACTAACCCCATCGTATGTTTGAAAAGTGAAGGATTTGTTCCAACACCCTTAGGAAAAATA
The DNA here is from genome assembly GCA_019455555.1 of Galemys pyrenaicus. NCBI lineage: Eukaryota > Metazoa > Chordata > Mammalia > Eulipotyphla > Talpidae > Galemys > Galemys pyrenaicus. Next base: position 2,522,060 of record JAGFMF010011606.1, on the reverse strand, counting down.
GACTTTCCCTGCCCAGCAAAACGATATAAACATATTAACCTAAAACACCTAAGCTAATTCCTTTAACCACAATTCACTCTTAAGCATCATGACGATAATGAAGAATAGAGGCTTCCACAATTAACTTCCAGAAATAATCCTTTTATCCCACACAGCTCCTTCATTCACCCACGTAACATCGGGGTCATGCCTTCTCTCCAGAAGAAAATAAAGAGGTCTGGTGGTTGCTGTTCCTTTTTCCATTTCTGGTCAGGTATAGCACACCTTAAGATCAAGAGAATTCAGTCCTAAAAAGTAACTGATACCATAGTTATCTAATTAGATTCTGCTGGTAATAAATTACCAAAAGCTAACCTTTCATGCTTTTAACAGCCCACGCCTGGCTGGTCAGAAGTCACATTATAAAAAGGCTTTAATAAATCTGTTCAAGTTCATTATTAGAATTTTAAAAAGGGTGTGAATCAAAGTTTAAATCAAAGTAAACACTATAAAAGAAATAAAATAAACTTCAGTACTATTAATGATGATTTCAATCAGAGGAAGAATCATTTTGATGCCCAAATCGACCTTAACCCTAAGCCATTTTAAAATCATACCTTTTTGAAAAAATACTGGATGGTCTCAATTATATGTGAAATATAGAGAAATCAAGCAAAAGGTCAAGAAAAAGTCAAAACGAGCAAGCTGACCATAGAACTGAGACAAACAGCAAAGGAAAGGGCAGGAGGGGGGCAAAACAGGAAGGGACTAACACAAGAGAAGATGGTGAGGGTTCCTTAGCGGGAGAACTATGGGGACTACAGTAATGTAAGAAAAAAAAAATTAATAACGAAAGAAAGAAAACGAAGGAGAAAAATCATGTCCTTTTTTATCTTCCTGTTCTGTTGTCATTGAGGAGCTCATTTTTAATGTACAATCAAGTTAACGATGCTAGGACATGAAATGCACTAGAAAAAGCGTTTTCAAGGGCAATTTCCTCTAGACACACTTCACTGAGCTCCAAGCTATTTGCCCAGCCTTAGTTATACAGGACACCCATAGATTTTAATGAAATGGCATGGGTAAACATCATGTAATTCATGAAATCCATCAGCCAAAAGTTAGGTTTTACGCTGGAGCTCATGTGACAGGACAAGCAACTGCTCTGAATATTAGTACGTTAAAGTTGTAAACCCTCTTATGCCCAAAGTAGTTCAACAGCTTACACATACATATGCCCACATTTTGAGACATCTAACATAAGGCTGGAACAAAACCAGTATGTCATCTTTGCTATTCCCAGAAGCTGTTTCTATAGCTAAAACATTCTAACCTCTACACAAGCTGGAGAAAGAACTTAGCAAAAGGTGGTTTAAATGAGGGCAGCTATACTACAATAACGATCAAATGAATCTCTGCAAACTACTATTTACAATAAAGTAAAAGTGCGTTCCCTGTTAGAAAACTTTGAAAGCACTGATCCTACTGGGGTAAGTCGGACACTTCAGTCTTTGTACTTTCATCCTACATGTTTTCCTTAACGTAAGAAGGACAGGAATTTGACTAGCCCACCCAGAGGACAAACTGGCCCAACACCCCCAAACTGCAGCAAAAAGCCACGTTCTACTAGGGCAGACCGTTTCCCCACCCGTCGTTAAAATGAAGCCTGTGACCACTGGAGACTTTCCCAGCCTAGCTCCAGAAACTTGCAGGTTTAAATGGCCAAATTGGAACCAACCAGGGCAGCTGTCATCTGAAACTCAGGAAAGCTGAGACCAGCCAACTCTGCTGAACAAGGAAGGGTGCGGAGAGATGTGGCGGGGCCCGTCGGAGGGAAGGCATTAGGCTCCCCTCCCCAACCCCCCAGCAATTCGCTTTTCTGCAACCCCAGCGCCGCCATCCTGTTCCTGAATAATTAAACGGGCAGGAGAGGGAGCGAGGTGGTGGCCAGAAGGCAGTTTCTGGTCCGAGTTTCCCGAGCCCCAGCGATGGGGTTGAGAGGCCGAGGGCTGCATCCCCCGCGGGTGGAGGACTTTTCTCCCGGCGGGAGAGAGAAGGGGCGACCCGCGGCTGGCCGGGTGGCCGGAAGCGAAGCGCGGGGAGTGACGTGGAGGAGGGGATGACAAAGGGGTGCGGGGCCCCGACCGCGCGGCCCGCGGGCCCGGAGGGGCCGGGACAGGTGGCCGGGCCTGGCAGGAACAATGGGGGGCCGAGGCTGCCCCCTGGCGCTCACCTACCTCCGGTGCCCTCCGAGTTCTCGTTGAGGCTGCCCGAGGAGTCGTGCTGGGCGCCCACACACCCGCCCATGGGGGCCCCCGGCGCCTCGTCCGCCACCTCCGGGCGCTAGCGTCCGGGCCCGCCGCCGCCGCCGCCGCCGAGCTCCGGACCAGCGCGCCGCTCCGCTCGCCCGCCGCGGCCCAGCCTCCGCCCCCCTCGCCGCTCCACCCACCGCCTAGGCTCGGCCCCTTCCTCCGCGCCCACTTCTACCTCAGCCCCCGGGCCGCCCGCCCAGCAGGCCCGGCCCGCGCGCCGCCCTCGCTTCAGGCTCGGCCCCGCCAGGCCCCGGCTGGCCCATCCCGGGTGGGCCGCAGCGCCCGCCTCGCCCCTCACTGCCCCGCACACCCACGTCCAGGCGAGCCCCGCGCCGGCGCCTCCCGTCCGCCAGGCCCCATCGGCCCCCGCCCCGCGGCGCCGCCCTCCGCACCCGCGGCCAGAGCTCCGCCGGGCCCGCCCGGAACCGCCGGGATGGGCGGGGCCGCGCGAGGCCGCGCTTTGATTGGCTGCGGGGGGGCCGCGCGCGGGGGTGGGGTGCAGAGGCCGGAGAGGAGGGGCGCTCGGAGCCGGAGCAGCGGAGGCGAAGCGAGGATCATCTGGGAGAAGGGGCAGGGAAAGGAGGCGCGGAGGAGGGAGAGGGGGAGAGAAGAAGAAGGAGAAGGGAAGAAGGGAGTGAGCGCAAGAAAGGAGGAACAAAAGTGAGAAAGGAGAAGTGGAAAGGGGCAAAATTGAGTTTCTGGCAGCTCGGGCGTCAGCCCTTTCTCTGATGGTCGCGGGTCAGAAGGGATTCAGAGTAGTCATGGAAGACTCGCAGGCTGGCACGGGGCGGGTTCCCAGATAACTGGCGGGAGACGGAGGGTCTGGATGGAATGCTCAGGTCCGAACACGTTTTGGATTTGTGTAAAATTCAGTGGATAACACCCCGAGTCTGGGCTTTTCCTTGCATGGCTTATCCATGTCCCTTAAAATCACTGCGCTCCATTATTAGACGTAGAGGCAGTCGTGGTTGCAAGCTGAACTCAGATTACAGAACCCAGGCAGCACTTGTAGCAAGAGATAAACGCTGACCTTAGTTCTGGGGTGAGGGTTGGTTTCATTTTCACAGAATTCAGACACAATGCTACTTCTCTAGAGCCTCCTATTAGGTCTCTTAAACCGCCTTTAGACCAAAAAATAAATAAATAAAATACGCTGCTGCTTCTAAACTAGACTTTGGTACGCTGACCGCACCCGACATTCTTGGCGGTTGTTATACCAATCTAAGCCAAATTGTTAATGGTCCCTTCAGAACTGTGCTCCATGCTATGATGTGCTTCTTTCCTTGATTTTTTTATCCTGCTTGGGCCTTTCTAAAGCTTATTTCTGCCGGAAGATCTGTTTTAACTCTGCTCCATTTTTATATCAGACCTTTTTTTAACATCCTGGGTCAGCTTTTACTTAGCATTTGAAAACAATTTTTTAAGTGACATACCTAAGAAAAAGACTGCAGTTTGGAATTTGCATTTAAATATATTTTCATACACTGCTGGTGGGAGTGTAAATTGCTTCAACCTTTTTTGCAAAGCAATTTGGCAACGCCCATCTACATCTTTTAAAATGTTCTTAACCTTTGACTTGGGATTATTCCACTGTGGGCATCTAGCTCAAAATAGTCAAAATGAAGACAGATTTAGGTTCCTGTGTTTATTTGATAATTAGACTTTTTTAAAAAAAACCTCTTAAAGCACAGAAATGTGAGAAATAGCGTTCTGCTGTAATATTTATACTGGAAAATGAGTACTGTTCTGGGCAGTGGTATGAACATTCAAAAAGCTTATATACAATAGATGTTTTATGAGTTTATCAGAGGCTGCTCTAAGATTCAGGCATGGTGTCACAGAGCCTTCCATCTGATCATTCTCAACAGAGTATTCACTGTTGGCAGACAAATCACTTCATCGCTGTCCTGAAGGGGAGAAGCTGCACACTGAATATCTTCAAAGGGATTACTTTGTCCTGAATTTTGCTCCAGAAACTGCAGAAACTAAGACGTCCACCATGTCTATTAAACAGATGGTAGGCACCCTAGTGATGAGTGCTTTCTGATGAGCATTGAAGAGTTGGCAGAGAAAGAGAGAACAATTTCATTGATTCTCAGCTATAAATGTTGTCCACTGTGTCTTTATCCTAGGGCAGAGATACAAGTCTCTGGGAGACAGTATGTTGTAGTTACAGGACCCAACTCCACTGTCAGCTTCCTGGAAGCTGGATTGTATATAAGCTTTTTTGGTCTTCCGTGCTACACTAGGTATATGACCTTAAATTTCTGAACAACCAGTCTCCTCATCTATAGGTCCAATAATGTTCCAATGTTATGGGAACTCTTAATTCTTCTCTTCATGTTTAACATAACCTTTCTAAACTTACTGCATCATTCAGTCCACTAAAGACCTTTGATAGAAACAGTGTCTTCCTTCTCGTGTCTATGCATTGTGCTTTTCTAATTTTACAAATTCATAAGTAAATTTTATAACTATTGAGATAGAATTCACATACCACACATTTCACCAACTAAGAATGTACAATTTCATGATTTTTTAAAGATTTATTTATTTATGCATTTATACAAGCACTGGGGTACAGGCCAGAGGTGTGGGGGCGGTGATAGGATCCACCAGAGACAGGGGCCTCCCCGGTGGCGCAGTGGGTTAAGCAACACACTATGAAACAAACCACAGCCACTGCAGCGCGAGTTTGATCCCTGCTGCTGGCCAGGGAGGGGACCCACATGGTGTGGCAGACCTCTCCTGCTGTGCCCGCTGCTCCCCTCAGCAGTGTACTTCCTTTGATCTGCCTGTTCTGCTCCCCGCTCTCTGTGGTGAATCCTCTCACCCCCCCACACTTCTGGCCTGTACCCCAGTGCTTGTATGCATAAATAAATAAATCTTTAAAAAAAAAAAAAAAGGATCCACCAGAGACAGAATGGGGAACAGAACAGGCAGATTGACTGAAAGACACTGCTGAGGGGAGCAGTGAGTGAGGCAGGAGAGGTCTGCTGTGCCATGTGGGTCACCTCCCCAGCCCGCAGCAGGAATTGAACTCATGCTGCAGTGGCACGGTCTGCTTCATAGTGCGTTGCTTAACCCATTGAGCCACCAGAGGGGCCCCAAATTCATGATTTTTGAAGTATATTCACAATCAATTTTAAAACATCTCATCAGCACAGAAAGAAACCCCATGCCTATTAGCAATCACCATTTCTTTCCACCTCACTGACCTCAGCCCCAGGCAACAACTAATGTATTTTTTGTCTCAAGATTTGCTTTCTGGATATTTCTTATAAGTGGAAGGATATATGGTCTTTTAAGACTGACTTTATTCATATAGCATACAGTTTTCAAGGTTCATCCATGTTGTGGCAAGTATTAGTACTTCATGCTTTTTATGGCTGAATAATATTCCTTTGTGTTGATTTATCACATTTCATTTATCTATATTTATCAGCCTGATGAGGATGGTTGTTTCCATCTTTTGACTGTAATGAATGAAGCTATGAACATTCATGTACATATTTGTATGTGGCATTATTTTTCAATTCTTTTATCTATGTACCAAGGAGTATAATTATTTATGCATACAAGAGCTGGGGTACAGGCCAGAGTCACCAGAGGTGAGAGGATTCACCAGACAGAATGGGGAGCAGAACAGGCAGACTGACTGAAACACACTGCTGAGGGCAGCAGTGGGCGAGGCAGGAGAGGTCTACTGCACCATGTGGGTCCCCTCCCTAGCCAGCATCAGGGATTGAACTTGTGCTGCAGTGGCTGTGGTTTGCTTTATAGTACGTTGCTTAACCCACTGTGCCACCAGGGAGGCCCCTGTGTTTAATTTTCTAAGGTAACTTTCTAAGGAACTGGCAAACTGCTTCCCACAATAACTGCACCATTTTATATACCCACCAGTAATTTCTCTACCTTTTCACCAATGCTTATGTTTTCTTTTTATTACAACATATTTGTGGGAAGATCTGTAGGGTATCTCATTGGGATTTTTTTCAGATTTATTTATTTTTGCATACAATCACTAGGGTATAGGCCAGAGGTATGGGGTGGTGAGAGGATTCACCGGAGACAGAGTACGGAGCATAACAGGCAGATTGACTGAAATACACTGCTGAGGGGAGCAGCATGCAAGACAGGAGAGGTCTCCTGCGCTATGTGGGTCACCTCCCTGGCTGGGGATAGAACTTGTGCTACAGTGGTGTGGATAGCTTCATAGTGCTGCGACTTAGCCCCTTGTGCCAAAAGGGAGACCCTCTTATTGGGATTTTGACTTGCATTTCCCTAATGACAAATAATGAATGTCTTTTCCTGTGCTTATGGACCATTTGTATATCTGTTTTTAGAAAAACGTCGACTTGGAACCCTTCCCCAGATTCAAAAGGATTGTAGAGTTCTTCCTACAAGTTCCCTAGCATATATATGATTTACACATATTTTCTCCTATTGTGAATTGTCTTTTGAAACATCAAAGCTTTTTATTTTGATGAAGTCCATTTTACCTTTTTCTTGGTTGCGTGGCTTGTGCTTTGGGGCTCATATCTAAGAAAGCATTGTCTAATTCAAGGTCAAGAAGATGTATGTCTTTTTCCTCTAAGAGCTTTATGTTATAGCTCTAACTAAATGCACTTTGAATTCACTTTTGTATATGGTGTGAGGTAGGGTCCATCTTCATTCTTTTACATGGAAATTTCCAGTATCTGAGCATCATCAGTTGAAATGATTATTCCATTTAATTACCTTGAGGCATTTATTGAAAATCAACTGACCACTGGTCTATATGTCTAGACTAGTACCATAGTGTCTTGATTACTGTTGTATAAGTTTTTTGTTTTATAAGTTTTGAAATTGGGAAGCACAAGTCCCCCAACTTTATTCTCCTCTTTTGTTTGTATTTCTCACATTTCCATATCAATTTCATCACCTGTTCACTTCTGGGAAGAAAAAAAAAGGTGGCATTTTGATAGGAAATGTGTTGAATCTATAGACCAATTTGGTGAGTATTACCATCTTAAAAATATTAAGCCTTCTAATTCAGGACTTTGGATATCTTTCCACTTATTTATATCTCAAGTTACTTCAATGATATTTTATAGTTTTCAGTGTACAAAGCTTACACTTTTGTTAAATGTATTCCTAAATATTTTATTATGTTTCATGCTATTGTAAATAGCAAAATTTTCTATTTACAAGTGGAATTTTTCTTTTGATTTCCTTCTCAGATTATTCATTACAAGTGTATAGAAATGCAAGTGATTTTTAGATATGGATCATCTTGCAACCTTGCTAAATTTATTTATTGGTTTTCATAGTTTTTGCTTCATGTAGTTTAGAACTTTGTTGTTAGATGTTGTATGTTTATTATTGTTATAGCTTCAGTCCCTCCTTTTCTCCAGGGACATTTGGTAAGGGAGAGTAAGAAGTATGGGAAGGAAGGACAAAGGGAAGGGAGAATGAACTCCAGTAACTCTCACTCTACTGTGGATTGCAGACACTTGTTAAAAATCACAGTTCCCCCAGAGATTCTGGTTGGGTAGGTCTGGGGTAGAGTCCAGGAACCAGCATTTTTAATTCAAACATCAGGCATCTCCTGATGCAGTTTGGTCAACAGATGGAATTTTAAATAACAAAAATCCTTCAAAACAAAACCTCTGTTCTCCAGACTACCTGCCAACCTGTTTTTATCTTAATCCCTTTCATCCTCAATGAATGGCACCTTAGTTCAGCCAGTCACTCAAGCTCCAAAGCCAGAATTATTGGTGATTCCTCCATCTTCAGTACCTCCCTTGCTCAATCCATTATCAAGTCCTCTTTACTGTCCATTATATATATTCTGAGTCTCTCCACATTTTGTTTCTGCTGCCACCACCAACTGTCCTCCTACATCTGCCCTTGCCTCCTCCAACCATACATTCTCCTACCAGCAACCAGCATGCAAAAAAAAAAAAGTTTCAATTTCCTATACTACACATAAAGTGTACACTTTTATAAATTTGGCACATGCATACATTTGTGAACCCATCACCACAAGATAATATATCCATCATTCAAAAGTTTCTTACCCTTTTAATCCCTCTGTACTTCACTTCCCCAGCCACATGCCCCAAGCAACACAGATACTTTTTACATCACTATAGATTATTTTACATTTCCTAAACATTTCTACAAATGGAATATACAGTAAGTACTTTTTAGTAGGTCTTCTTTTACTTAGCCTAGTAACTTTGAGATTCATCTATATTGTAGGGTTTATTGCTCTTAATTACCAAGTAGTCTTTCCATTATATGCATATACCAGTTTGTTCAATCACTGGTTGTTGAACATTTGAAATGTTCTAGCTTTTCCTGATTACATGTTAAGTTGCTATTAACACATGTGTACAGATATATGTGTGGGCACATGCTTTCCCTTCTCCTGGGTAAATGCCTAGCAGTGGAATAAATAAATCATATGGTAGTTTATTTGTTCTTTTATTTTTTTTTTAGTTTGTTCTTTTAAAGAAACTGATAAATTATTTTCCAAAGTGCTCTTACTATTTACATTTGACCAGTATTGCTTGAAAACTCTAGTTCCTCCCCTTCGTCACCCACACTAGAGTCAGTTTTTCAATACAGGCCTTTCTAATAGGTTTGTAGTAGGTATCTTATTGTAATTTTAATTTTCATTTCCCTAGTGACTAGTGATTTTGAACATCTTTTTCACATACATATTTGCCACTTGTTTTTCTTCTTTGTTAAATGTTCAACCATTTGTAAATTGGGTTGTTTTCTTTTTATTGAGTTTTGCGAGTTCTTTATATTTTCTGCATACAACTCTTTTATCTGAAAAGTGATTTACAAATATTCCCAGTCTTTGGTTGTCTTTTAATCTCTTATCAGAATCTTTTGAAAAATCAGAATTTAAAAATCTGGATGAAATTCAGTTTATCAATGTGTTCTTTTATGGATCATGCTTTTGGTGTTCACATGTAAGAAATCTTTACCTAATTTAAAGTCAGAAAGGGGTTCGCCCATAATTTTGTCTTTGTGCTTCACTGGGTTTTACATTTAGGTTGATTATCCTTTTGGGATTAATTTTGTATGTGGTCAGAAGTATGGATCAAAGTTTCTTGTTTTTTTTTTTTCCCTGTTGAATATAGTATTCATTTTTTCAGCAACATTTATTGGAAGACTACTTTTACAACTCAACTGCCTTTATGTCTTTGTAAAAAAAAAAAAAAGTATAGCTCTGAATATATTTTTGGACTCTATCATGTTTAATTGATCTATTTGTCTCTCTTGATGCCAATATCACATTTTCTGATGACCTTAGCTTTATGATAAATCTTGAAATCAGATTATATTAATCCTCCAACCTTGTTCTTTCTTTTCAAAGTAGTTTTAACTATTGCAGATTTTTTGCATTTCTTTATTCATTTTAGAATCACCTTTTCAACTTCTACAAAAAGAACCAATGCTGGGATTTTGATTTGTAATGCAATGACTCAATAAATCTTGGGAAAACTGACTGACAATATTGAATCTTCCAGTCCATGAACACAGTGCATCTCTGTTTATATCTTCTTTAATTTCTCTCAGCAATGCTTTGTAGTTTTAAAAGTACATATTATTTGTGATGTGCATCTAAAGATGCATATTGTTATCAGATGTGTCCCTAATGACTTTGTTTTTCAATGCTATTGAAAGTGGCATTTTTATAATTCCAATTATTTTTTGCAAGTACATAGAAATACATTGATTTTTGTATGTTGAGCTTGTATTCTACAACCTTGCTAAATCATTTATTAGTTCTTAAACTCTTTTAGAGATTCCTTTGGGTTTTCTAAATAGATGATCATGTTGTCTATGAATAAAGAGAACATTCCTTCTTTTCCAATTGGTATGCATTGTTTTTTTCTTACCTAATTTCACTGGTTAGTAGATATCATAATGTTGAAGTGGTAAGATCAGACATCCTTACTTGTTAATATCTTAGAGAGAAAGCATTCATCCTTCACTATTAAGTATGATGCTAGCAGTAGATTTGTTTGTTTTTAAATATTGTATCAAAATATACATAACAAAATGTTATAATTTAAAAATTTTAAGTACATTTCAGCAGCATTAAATATGTTTATAGTGTTTTGCAATCATCACTATATCTAGTTCCAGTAGTTTTTTTTTACCATCCCAAAAGAAAACTCAGTGTGCATTATAGTCACTCCCCATTGCTCTTCTTTCAAGTCCCCAGCAATTGCTAATTTGCTTTCTGTCTCTAAGAATCTGTCTATTCTGGATATTTCATTTACATTGAATCAGAAAATAGAAGGCCTTTTGTCTAGTTTCTCTCACTTAGCATGTGTCAGTACATCATTCCTTTTTTTTTTTTTAAGATTTTATTTATTTATGCACACAAGAACTGGGGTACAGTCTGGTGATGTGGGGGGATGGTGGTGGTGAGAGGATTCACCAGAGACAGAGCAGAACAGACAGATCAACTGAAATACACTGCTGAGGAGAACAGTGAGCAAGGCAGGAGAGGTCTGCTGTGTCATGTGGGTCCCCTCCCTGGCCGGGGATTGAACTTGCACTGTAGTAGCTGCAGAAACCCCACAATGCGAGGCTCAACCCCTTGCACCACCAGGGAGGCCCCCTTTATTTTTTAAAGATTTATTTATTTATGCATACAAGCACTGGGGTACAGGCCAGAGGTATGGGGAGGTGAGAGAATCCACCAGACAGAGCAGGGGTCGGAACAGGCAGATGGACTGAAACACACTGCTGAGGGAGCAGCAGGCGAGGCAGGAGAGGTCTGCTGCGCTATGTAGGTCCCCTCCCTGGTTGGTGGGAAGGATCGAACTCGTGCTGCAGTGGCTTCAGTCTGCTTCATAGTGCGTTGCTTAACCCACTGCGCCACCAGGGAGGGGGGGAGGGAGGGAGACCCTTTTTAAGGCAGAATAACGTTTCATTGTATAGATATAACACTTTTGTTTACTGATTCATCTATTGATGGACATTCATGTACACATTTTGTTTGTTTTCAATTTGGGGGGATATATACCTAACAGTAGAATGTTTAGGGAACTCTAGTTATCATATGATAATTTAATGTTTCATTTAGTGAGGAACCACTGAAATTTTTCTTCAGCAGCTGCATCATTTTACCTTCCCACCAGCAATGTTTATGGTTCAGATTTCTCCAAATCAGGGAGTGGTAGGGAGAGGGTTCAAAAGAGGGGAGGGAAGAGCACAAGGTTACCGTGGTGATGGTTCATGGGTGCTGTGGTGGACAGAAAATTATAGGGACTACACTGAAGGGAGAAATCAAATACTGTACAAAAATTAATGCCAAAGATGTAAGAAAATAAAGAAAAAACCCAAACAAATTTCCCCACTTCTTAAACAACACTTACTCTTTTCTGAGTAATTGTTACCATCATCCTCATCCACCTTCTGGGGTGTGCAATGACATCTCAATGTGGTATTGATTTGTATTTCTCTAATGACCTTGAGCATCTTTTCATGGGGAAATGTCTGTTCAAGCCCTTTGCCCATTTTTAATTGGCTTTCTTTTTTTGTTGTTGTGTTGTAAGAGTTAATTGTAGGTTTTTAATAGATAGCCGTTATTAGATTGAAGAAGTTCTCTTCCATTCCTAATGTAGTGAAAGGCCCTTTTTAAAAAAAACAAACACTAAAACAAAAACATGTTTTTGGATGACGCTAAGTGCTTTACTTTTTTTTTTTTTTGCATCTATTGAGATGGTTATGTGGTTTTTCCTTTTAAGTTTGTGATTATGATGAACTACCCTGATTGATTTTCAAATATTAACCAATTATGGATTCCTTAGAGAAATCTGATTTGATCATGATATCAGTCCTTTTCATGTACTGATTTATCCAGTTGGCCAACAATTCATTCAGAATTTTTATATCTACTAATGGAGGATATTTGCCTATATATTATTTTTAATATTCTTTATCTTTGGTATCATATATCAGTTTTATGGATGGGAACAAGGAACTCTAAAGAACAGAGGAATGGGCCTCCCTGGTGGCGCAAGGGTTTAAGCACCACATTAAGAAGCATCCACAGCCACTGTAGCATGAGTTCGAACCCTGGCCAAGGAGGGGACACACATGGTGAAGCAGACCTCTTCTGTCTCACCTGCTGCTCCCCTTAGCACTGTATTTCAGTCTGTCTGCCTGTTCTGCTCCCCACTCTGTCTCTGGTGAATCCTCTCACCCCTCACATCTCTGGCCTGTACCCCAGTTCTTGTATGCATAAATAAATAAATCTTTAAAAAAAACCAGAGGAATGGTGGATCTAAGAAATGGAGAAGCCCCTAGAGCTGAGTGTGCTTACAGAAGAGGTTGCTGTAAAGCCAAACCTTCTTTTGAGAGGAGATTACCATGGTTTGGTGAAAGGCAGAGAGGTTACTATTATGCCACACCAGTGAAGTTGCTGGAAATCCACTTCCCAGGACTGGCTGTAAATTTGCCCTGCAGGAGGCTGAAAAAAAGCACAAGGGCGGTATACCAACCTGAGCCATTTTGCTACTTGAAGTGGAGCGGTACTTAGACGAGCTCCCTTTTGCTAGGTATTGTTGACATCTGTGTATTGCAGAAACAGTGCCTTGAAGAAGCTGCTGACACTGCAGGAGCTGGTACTGGAGCAGTCATGTATCCTGAAAGAACTGCAAGAGAGAAGCAGTCTGTACTGTAAGAGCTGGGCTTGGGACAGGTTGCACAAATAGCAGGAGCTTGGCCCTGGAGAAGAAGCCACTCATGCTGCCAGTACCTACTGAGTGAGCCAATGGGAATTCCTCCTTCAGTGTCTCTCTAATGCCCTCTACTGTCAGAGCTAAACATTGTGCCAACTGGCAAAGGAACAATATTTAAGTGGCTCAAGTCCATTTTCATAGAGTAGGCAACGAAGAGAGAATTTGCATCTGAGATGCCATAATCTGACAAGTGGCATAATTTTCCACCGGAAAACTTTAAAACCTTTATTTAACAATGCTTGAGAATAAGGGAATTACAGAAATTACAGAATCGCTATATATCAGAATCTATGCTACATATGCAAAGCACATATCCCAAGGGAAATGCATAACCCTAAAGGCTATATCAATAGAAGTTAAACAGTGAATTTAAATTAAAATTAATTGAATTTTCAATTAAAGTTAGAGAAACAACCAAAGAAACCACAAGGGAGAAAACTGTAAAGACAAAAGCAGGAACTAATGAAGTAGAAAACTGGAAAATACCAGATCAGATAAAATAAAAATTCTGATTCATTGAGTAAGGTCAGAAAATAGACAAACCATTAGCTAATTTAATTGTAAAAGTGTGTGGAGACAATAAGGCAGAAATATGTGCCATAAGAAATGACAAGGGAAAAGTATTAATACAGAAAAAAACAAAAAGTCATAAAAGAATCCTTTACATACACAGCCCTATGCAAAAAAATATGTAAATGTAATGAAGTGAATAATTTCTTAGGAAAATAAGTTGACCAAAATTGACTCCTCTACAAGATAACAAGTCAAACAAATCAAATTTTAAAAACATTTATTTATTTATTAATACAAGAACTGGGGCACAGGCCAGAGTTTGGGGGTGGTGGTGAGAGAATTCACCAGAGACAGAGTGGGGAACAGAACAGGCAGACTGACTTAAATACGCTGCTGAGGGGAGCAGCGGGTGAGGCAGGAGAGGTCTGCTGCACCAAGTGGGTCCCCTCCCTGGCTGGGGATCGAACTCGTGCTTCAGTGACTGCAGATAGCTTATCATGCTGCAAGTTAACCCCTTGCACCACCAGAGAGGCCTCTAAACAAATCAATTTTAGGAAAAACTATAGAATGTTATCAAAGGGCTATTCCATATCAAAATACCCAGCTCAGATGTTTTCACAGGAGACTCCTACTTAATGTTTTTGAAAAGTTCCATTGCTACATAAGTTGTTCCTAAATAGGAAAATAAAAGTAAGTTTCTAATTTTTTGTAAAGCAAATTAACATTGGTACTTCAAGCTGTAAAGATGCTACATACAACAAGGTAAAAGCATACACCAATGTCATTTATAAATATTGTTTAAAAACCAAAAATAAAATATTAGTTAACACTCAAATTAACATTAACAATATTATAAACCATTATCAAGTTGAGTTTATAATAGGAATGCAAGGATGGTTCAGTATTAGAAGACCTATTAATACAATTCATGGGATTATTCCCATATGTGCTTTAAAAACTTTGATAAAATTCAGGGCCTCCCTGGTAGGCACTATCAAGCTATTGTCAGCCAGTGCAATATGAGTTCTACCTCCCAGCAGGGAGCTGACCCACATGGCTCAGCAGAACTCTCCTGTCTTGCCTGCTGCTCCTCTCAGCAGTGGATTTTAGTAGATCTGACTGTTCTGCTCGCCACTCTGTCCCTGATGAATCCTCTCACTCCACCCCCACCCCAGCACCTCCGGCTTGCACCTCGGTTCTTGTATACATAAATAAAAATAAATCTTTTAAAAAATCCTTAATAAAATTCAACATATGTTCCAACAACAACAAAGCAAAAACAAAAACCTCTTTAAGAAATAGGAATAGAAGAATATTACCTTAACACAATAAAAAACATACACCTTAGTCCTGAAGTCACTCCACTACTGTTTAATACTTTCCTGGAGGTATAAGTCAATGTAGTTAGATAAGAAATCAAGGTAGGCATAAGGATCAGAAAAAAAAAATAGGCAGATAGATATCAAGGACTGATAGTATACCTAATAAATCTTAGTCATGATAATATTTACTCAAACAGTAAAAGAATTCTACAAGTCATAGTATATAAACTAACACAAGTAATTAACCATTTTCACATAGTAATCAGAGGAAGATCTTGTAGGAAATTTTTTTTACAGTAGCAACAAAAATAAAACAAGAAGTAAAAAGCTCTTATAAGGAAAACTTGGACACATTCATGAAAAATACAAAGGTAAACTTGAACAAACAGAAAAACACCCCTATTCTTTGATAGAGTGATACAACTGTCTCTCTGAATTACTTTACAAATTTAATCTAGACCCAGTAAAAATACTGACAAACTAGTGTAGCAAGTCAGACAATTTGACATTAAATTTCATGTGGAAAAGATGGAATTTTTATTTATTTTTTTCAAAGATTTATTTTTATTTATGCATACAGAAACTGGGGTGTAGTTCAGAGTTGTGGGGTGGGGAGCGGTGTGAGAGGCTTCACCAGAGACAGAACAGGGAGCAGAATAGGCAGATCAACTGAAATATGCTGCCGAGGGGAAGCAGCGGGCAACAAAGGAGAGGTCTGCTGCTCCATGTGACTCCTCCCTGGCGGGGCATTCAACTCATGCTGCTTGGCTGATGATAATTTGATAGCTCTGACTTTAACCCCTGTACCACCAGGGAGGCCCAAAAAGATGGAATTTTTTTTTTAAAGATTTATTTATTTATGCATACAAGCACTGGGGTACAGGCCAGAGGTGGGGGGGTGAGAGGATTCACCACAGAGAGCGGGGAACAGAACAGGCAGATCAACAGAAGCACACTGCTGAGGGCAGCAGCCGGCACAGGAGGAGAGGTCTGCCGCGCCAGGTGGGTCCCCTCCCTGGCCGGCAGCAGGGATCGAACTCGTGCTGCGGTGGCTGCTGTTTGCTTCATAGTGAGTTGCTTAACCCACTGCGCCACCAGGGAGGCCCAAGATGGAATTTTTAATAAATAATGTTGGGTCCATTGGAAAACTATTTGCAAGAAAATGGTAACATTAGGTTAATTCCTAACCACAAGTAAGAAAAGTCCTAAACAGATCAGAGCTTTAAACATAAAAGATGAAACCCGATGACTAGCTAGATACGGATTAGATAAAAACATGGGTGAATTTTTCTGTCTCTGGGAAAAATCTTTAAAACTTTCAAAACATAGTGCCCCCCTGGTGGCGCAGTGGGTTGAGTGCCACACTGAAGCCTCTGCTGCACAGCAGCGCGAGTTTGATCCCCGGCCAGGGAGGGGACCCACATGGCGCAGCAGACCCCTCCTGCCTTGCCCGCCACTCCCCTCAGCAGTGTATTTCGGGTGATCTTCCTTTTCTGCTCCCTGCTCTGTCTCTGGTGAATTCTCTCACCTCCCACGCCCTCTGGCCTGTACCCCCAGCTCTTGTATGCATAAATAAATAAATCTTTTTTTTAAAAAAAAACTATTTCAAAACATAGCTGCAATATAAGAAAATGTTTATTCATTTGACTATAAAGATAAAACCTTTTGCATAAACAACATCACAAGGAGGTTTAAACAACAAATGACCAACAGACCAAAAATATTTGTAATTAACATCACAGATAAAGGATGGATATCTTTATTTAGTATCTTTAATACACAAAAAACTTCAAAAAATCGGAGGAAAAATATTTAAAAGGTAGTATGGAAAATTTGGCAAAAGACATGTCTAGACAATTCACACACAAGGAAAGATATCAAAACAACTTAAAAATATGAAAATATGTTTACAAGCTCATAATAAAAGAAATAAAGCTGAAAATTACACTGAGAAATGAATGTCAAGAAACAACCCCTTTTTGAGAAATAAGCTCTGTAAGGTCAGGAGAAACAGATGTAATTAATTTACATACTCTGAAAGATGATTTCAGAAAAGGGGTTAAGTTTTATCATTACCAGGTCAGAGTGTCTGGGGCCCAATAAAAGTTAAAGGAGAACAGAGGCAAAATCTTGGTTGACAAGAGTAATCCTTGAGAAGCTATCCAAAAAGAAAGAAAGAAAGGACCTATTTTTATGATCAGTTGATTTTCCATAAAGTTGCCAAGGTAATTCAAAAGAGAGATTGTTATTTTCAACAAATGGTCCTAGAACAACTGAATATCCACATGTCAAAGAATAAAGTTAAATTCTTGTTTCTCGTCATCTATAAAAATTAACTGAAAATAATTTGAAACACCTAACCTAAACATAAAAGGCAGAACCATAAAGCTCTTAGAATAAAATTTATTTAAATCTATGTGACCTAGAACTAGCCAATGATTTCTTAAATACAACACCCAATAAAAGAAAAAAAATTAGATCAATGGGATTTCATCAGAATTTCAAACATTATGCTGAAAATAACACAATAATGGGAGAAAACATTTCCAAATCATATATCTGATAAATTTCATATACAGAATATTTAAAGAATGTCTATAACTCTAGAACAAAAAGATAACACAAAGAAATTGTCAAAGAATTTGAAAACTATTTGGAAGAAAATAGTAAAATGAATTCCTAGTCTCATAAACAAGAATTAATCCCAAATGGATGAGACCTTTAAACATAAAAGATTGAAATCAGATGACTAAATAAAGATGAGATGAAAATATGGTTGAAATATTTTTATAATCTAGGGAAAGACTAAAACTATCTCAAATCCAGATGTACTATCCTGTCCTCAAGGCAGACAAGAATCTCCAGTTCCCCTGGAGCTACGGAAATAACAGCTGGGAGGAGGACTGTTTGGCCAAGATGCTCCTGATCTGGAGGTAGCAGCTGGACAAATTCTATGAGGAAGATATTGTTCTCTTTGGCTACCCCAAGCCTAAGAACCTACTTAAACACTGAGGTCTTTAGGGGGGAATCCTCAACATAAAAAAAAAAAAAAAGTTTGTGTTGTTATTTTTTTCCCCAAAGATTGATTTATTTATGCATATGAGAGCTGGGGAGCAAGCCAGAGTTGCACGGGTGAGAGGAGTCACCAGAGATAGAATGGGGACTAGAACAGGCAGATTGACTGAAATACACTGTTGAGGGGAGCAGCGGGTGAGACAGGAGAGGTTTGCTGCATCATGTGAGTCACTTTCTGGCCAGGGATTGAACTCGTGCTGCAGTGGCTGTGGACACTTCATGATTTGGTGCTTAACCCCTTGTGCCACCAGGGAGGCCCCTATGTTGTTGTTGTTACTTTATTTTTTTTTTTATTTTTTTAAAGATTTATTTATTTATGCATACAAGCACTGGGGTACAGGCCAGAGGTGTAGGGGGGTGAGAGGATTCACCACAGAGAGCTGG
>JAGFMF010011606.1:2442174-2503665 GCA_019455555.1 Galemys pyrenaicus | reverse complement strand
GAGCAGCGGGCACAGCAGGAGAGGTCTGCCACACCATGTGGGTCCCCCCCTGGCCGGCAGCAGGGATCGAACTCGTGCTGCAGTGGCTGCGATTTGCTTGATTTGCTTCGTAGTGCGTTGCTTAACCCACTGCGCCACCAGGGGAGGCCCTGTTGTTGTTACTTTAAATGAAAGATTTGCTGAGTTACAGTTAGCTTCTTGAGGGTAGAATGACCAGTTGTACACATATTTTCTTAGAGTTTTGCTTCCATTTCAATTTGTCAAGTAAGATATGCAAGTGGTCAATTAGCATGTAAAAGTGATTGAATATCATTATTTATTGAGAAATGTGAATCAAAATTATGATATGATACCATCTCACACTCACTAAAATTAAAAAGACAATAACAAGTGTTGAGACTAGAGCAATTAGAACTCTTATACACAGTTATAGTAATGTAAAATGCTTGTAGCTTCATTAGAAAACAGTTTCTCAAAAAGTGAAACATATATTTGTTACAACACCAAGTTCTAGTTCCAAGAGAACTGAAAAAATATGTCCACATGAAAACTTGTACATAAATGTTTAATGCAGTCATTATACTTAAATTCATAATAACTAAAAATGGAAAGAACTCAAAAGCCCACTAACTGATGAAAAGATAACCAAATGTGGTATATTTATCTAAGGGAATGTTATTCTGCCATAAAAAAGAAACAAAGTACAAAACTAATTCCTAATTCCACAAACAAGGATTAACCCCAAATGGATGAGAGCTTTAAATATAGTTTCAAGACCTTGAAAACCTTTTGCTAAGGGAAAGAAGACAGTCACAAAAGATTGCCTATTGTTTAATATCATTACAGGAAATGCTCAACAGTCACACCTGCAGAGACAGAAGTTAGATGAGTGGTTGCCTGTGGCTGGGAGGGTAGGAGAAGTAACTGCTAATGGATATGGTTTTTCTTCTGGGATTGATGAAATTATTCTAAAATTAGATTATGGTGATAGATAGACAACTGTGAAGATACTCTAAAACGTCAAACTTCACATGCGAGTCAGTGATGTAATTCAGTCTGAGTTCAAAGGCATGAGAATCAGAAGAACTGATGGTGTAAATCCTAGTTCAAGGGCAGGAGAAGATAAGATGTACCAACACAATCAGTGAGACAGAAAAACATAGATGTGCGTTCCTCTTTCTCCACGTTTTGTTCCATTAGGCCTTCAGTGGACTAGATGATGCCCTCCCACATTAGGGAGGGTTAAAAAAAAATCTACTAAGACTGCTAATGTAAATACTAATCTCACAGAGACGACCAGAAATAATGTTTAATCCGAGCACTTTGTGATAAATCAAAATGTTGTAAAATTAACCATTATAGATACATTGACATGTGTGTGTTCAAAGAGCATGTGCCTAGAAAAAGAATGGTAATAAGCATATCTGGCAAATAGATCTTGATCTCCAATACTCTTCCACAAGAAAACAGGACTCCCTGTAAATATGGCATGTTCCAGGGCTGAAGGAGGGAATGAGCTCAAAACATCTTGTTATGCCATAAAATAATGAGGTACTAAAAAAAGAATGATGGGGATATGTTATAAGAACATAACTGTCAGCCTGAAGGGACTTTCATTGGCCAAATCTAGGGTTATTAGAGCACCAAAAAAATTAGAGTGGTGAATTATAAATCATTGAAAATAATAGGAATCCATTAGTATATACAAATCATAATTAGCTAAATAAATAGGACAGAAAAGAGGGTTCTTGCTTACAGAAAAATCCTGAGTGCTGACTGGTAAACATGAAGGAAGCGCTGGAGTTGGAAAATCATCATTTTCAACTATAATAGTTGCTATGGTCTGAATGTTGTGCCCCCTCCCCCCTTATATGTTGAAACCCTAATGTAATGTGGTATTGGGATGGATAATTAGGTCATGAGAGTGGAACCCCATGATGAGATTAGTGGTCTCATAATAGGAAGAGAATTAGCCCTGGCCCTTTCACCCCTGTCCCCCACTTGCTCTGTCATCTGAGGTTACAAAGAGAAGACATTTGAACACCAGGAAGCGACCCTTCACCAGAACCTAGCCTTGCTGGCACCCTGACCTCAGACTTCCCAGCCTCCAGAACTGTCAGAAGCAAATGTTTGTTGTTTAAGCCATCTACCTGGTCTGTGGTATTCTGACACAGCAGCCTGATCTAAGGTAAGTAAAGGCTGGTTCAGGCAAACATCATCAATGGATATAAATACATGAAGGAAACTGTGGTGGGGAATGGAGATTTGCATCATCTTAAAATACCTCCCAATGGATTGCTCATTTATTGCAAGAAGAAAGAATAGTAATTCTACAGAAGAAAAAATGTACAGTACCTTAACCAAATCCTCCAGAGGAATTTCCTGAAATGTTACTGGTGTTGTATAACTTGAAAGGAATCTTGGAAAATAAGAGTCAAATCCAAATACAGGACATTCTATTAAAAAAAAAATAGGGGGGTGTTGGAGGGGAAGAGTAGCGGTATTTTTTGAAATGTCAGCACCACTGAAGTCAAAGAGAATGTCCTTTTTCTTAGGCGAGAATGTCCTTTTTCTTAGGCGAGAATGTCCTTTCTCTTAGAGGAGAATGTCCCTTTTTTTAGGGGAGAATGTCCTTTCTCTTAGGGGAGAATGTCCTTTTTCTTAGGCGAAACCTGCTGTTGGTATAGATCTGAGGCATACAGGAGGGGAGGAGGAGAGAGGGGTCAAAACAGGGGAGGGGCAAGGACAAGGGACTATGGTGATGGTTCACAGTTGATGTCGTGGTGGGAAATTTATGGGGACTACACCTGAGGGCAGATATCAAATATTGTACAAAAATGAACAACAATGTAAAGAGATAATAAAGTTTAATAAAAAAATTTGTATATAGTTTAAAAAATCCTATTGTTGGTTTTAAGGGTTAAAAATGTATAGTGTAGGTAACTTACCCTAAATTTCTCAGAAAAAACATATACGGTGAACAAATGATAATTAGGAAAATCTTGATAGAGGTGTTTTTCGGACTGTTCTTGCAACTTTTCTACATATTTGAAATGATTTGCACACAATTTATACCTTCCTTTATGTCTCCAGGTAAATTTAGCTCACTAATGTCAGTGGGTCAAATGAACGTCACTCCATGTCGAAGGTCGAGTCCAGGTCTGTCTCAAGTGTCTCCCATTCCCCATAGCACAATGTGCGATGTGGCATATTCTTTGCTTGGATAAGGCAGTGGTGCAAGAAGGCACAGCCAACTGCACAGACATAGGTTGAGCTCTCTGCTTGGTTCACATCTGGCAACATCCCATTGACCAAAGCAAGTCATGTGGCCAAGCCCAATGTTCAAGGGTGGAGAAATACGTTGTGTCCCTAGCAGGAAAGTCCCAGGTAAAAGGTAGGGATGAAAAACATGCCCCAAATGATTTGATCTACCATAGTTGCTAAGAGGAATTCATGATGATGTCATTTAAACAAATACTTGTGAAATTATAGCCAACCAGAAAGCTAAATTAGTAGAGATGAAAAGACTGCTTTTCCCTCCATTTTAGCTCCTGAAAGGGCAACACTACAGCTAATAAGTAGTAAAGACAGACTGCTTCTGTGGGCCTGTCTTATTCAGTACAGCAGTCTGTCTCTACTTTCAGAGGCTTTCCAAGTTCAAGTACCTGATTATATCTTTTCATTCAGGTCAAGTAAACTCTGGGAGATGACAGGGAGTAGATGTATATGATGGAACACCTCACTACTCATGTGTGCCCGGGGAGAGAACTACCCAGTCCTGGTGATCTCTGCTCGTCTCTCTCCTAGCGTGGCAGGTGGGCCCTGTCTAGAGACCATGTTCACAAAGTCGCCTGTTAAACAAATAATTTGAGCAGATGGAGCTGGATATTCCTATGGAATATTTTATTATGTTGTGACTACTTTTCTTTCTCTAGTCCGCAAATAAGTAGATACCATTTTCTCTGGATTACTGGAACTAATCCTGAAAATCTGAGTATTCTGTTCATTGGAAAATGTTCAAGAGACCCTAAAAAGTCTTGTCTTCCAACATAATTTTCTGGACTCCACAAGGGCACACTATATTATAGCTAGAAAATGGACTTACTGCAACAGCTGAATGTTGTTAGATTTTAGTGTATGCAGTTTGTGCTTGTCCAGTTTTCATTCATCCTTCCTTTAGTAATAGTGCCCTGAATTCCCTCTGAAAGGTCAATTCCTCTGATCTATGGTTCCATTCATATGGCTGTGATGGAGTCCATTCCATCCCATACTCCAGCGTGGCCCTGAGACTCAGACGTTAGCCAAGCAGTACAGTCCAAACCTATGACTGGTTTAGAGGAGGCATATCGCCCAACATGGGCCAGGAAGAGTCAGATCCAGAACTTTTTTTTAAAAAAAGAAATATTATTTTAAAGAAAGAATATCTCTTTTTCTAAACATGAATTTGGGAAGAAGTTGGAACCTTAAAGGGAAAAATTAGGACTGACTTGCAGTCAGCAATAGCCCATCCAAGAGGGATGCCAAAACAGTGGGATATATTCCTGAGAAAGAGGGAAAAACCAAATCATCTGAGTTGGATCCGGTGATGCCTGCATCTACTTTCTGGAAATTTCAGTTTCATATGTCCATCAATTATTTTATTTTACCAATCTATTTTTGGTGCTGAACCCTGGGGTTGAATTTTAGTTTTATTCCGTATCAATTTTTGTTTCCTGTGGTTTGTGAATGGGGTCTTCATGCTTCAGGGGATAGAACAGGTTTTATTTACCTTTGTCTCCCAAGTACCTGAAACAGTGTCTTGTGCCAAGTAAAGGGCTCAGAGGTTATCTGGGGTAGATGAGGAGGAACCCGAGGGCTTTAAGTAGCAGACACATGAGGTATATGACTATTTGGGCTATAGGTAGGAAGCCCTTGGTGCTTCTGCTGCTTTCAAAGCAAGCAAGGGTGCTGTGAGCACAGCGTCCTTACCTAATAGCCCAGCTAGCTGAGGTTACACAGGCTCTGACACAGTCAGAACCATGACTAAGTGACAGCTCCCCCTGTAAGTATTTGAAGGATCAGGGGTTCTCTTTGGAAGTTGTCCCATTGCCTCCTGCTCAGTTTCTGGACTTCTTCTCTTGGGACACTTCTAGGTGTGTGAGGCCGGTGGCCACACATCAGAATGGGAGCGAAGCACTTCGCTCTTCATGGAGACTGCAGGCATTCACTAAAGGACTACGCAGACTGCCAGTGATTGAAGTCTAATTGAAATAGGGAATCATGCGTATGACTTCCAGAGTCCAGGCAAGATAATGTTATTGTTAAATGTCTGCAAGTTATTCTATGGTAAAGCACCTAGACTCCCTTCCTTCCCAGACAATCCTACAGAAGAAACGAGCTTCCTCTAGCTCCTATTCCCTTATTTTCCTAGTCTCTCAGTTACAGCAGGTGTTACCATGTGAGTGTAGAATTTGCATTGCCCTCTAGTTGTGAACTTTGAGGGCCATGACAGTCTTTATTCATGTTAGTGTTCCCTGGTCTCTCTGTACCCCCATCCCCTAGTGTCGTTAACACCCATTGTTGAGTTGGTTTGGTGAAACTCAAGCTCTCAGTCAATCTGACCGAGGATAAACAAACTCTCTGACTCCCTGTGTACTTTAAGGCTCTTCTGTGACCACTGACAAAACTCAACTCAAACTAGGTTAAGGAAAACCAGAAAGAAAAAAGCAATCATTCACCTTCAGGCTTAGCTCAATCCAAACAATGACATCAGACTCTTTATCTACATTCTTTGACTTTTGATTCTGTGTTCCTTTGCTTTGGTTTCATTTTCAGACTCCATCAGCACAAATACTATCACCTAAAGGCTAAATTCTGCCAGTTTAACAAACCCTGGAGAAAAAAACTTCTTCCTCAAAAATCTCTATCATAGGTCCTGAGATTAAATCTCATTGGCTTGGCTGAGGTCACGTGTCTTTACTGAACCAACTGTAGTCAGGAGACTTAGCTGCCACCTATGGACCAAGTCTGGGATACGTTCCCATTCTTGGAATCAAGGAATGAACTAAATCATGTGGATATGGGGGAAATGGTTCCTCAAAGAAGAAAGAGGGTGATACTACTTTAAAAAAGAAATTAGATCATGGGCAGCTAAAATTCACAATGTCAACTACAGATATTTGATAATTGGTGTGTGTGTGTGTATGTGTGTGTGTGAGAGAGAGAGAGAGAGAGAGAGAGAATCAACAATAGTGGTAGCTACTGTCAACTAGGTGCTTACTCTATGCTAGTATTTTTCTGCTTTACATCTCTTCATTAGTTTAATCCTTACACCAACACTATGTGGTAGGTGCTATTGTTACTTTTCCTTTTAGAGACAAGGATTTGGGTTGTCTGAGTGGAAAAGCATCACCATGTACCATGCCTCACATAAAAGAAACACAAGTCAGTAGCAAGTAAGAGTATTGGTTTGATCTTTTTCTTGCCCTTCTAACACCCTACTGGGTGGGCCCATTGACATAGCAAACACTGAACATTATAAGTTTGAGTCTCCTTTCAGATACTCAGGAGACAGAAAAGTAACAGGAGGTCCTTGCCTGGAGGGGGCCTGGTCTGACGGCAGGACAGGCACATAAGCACAGCATTATAGTGCAATGTGGTGTGTGTTATAGCGACATTCCCTCCAGAGTCCTCCCTTTTGTTCCCTTCCTCACAAAGGGTTTTTTAAAAACTTGCTATAACTCAGCAGTGTTATGAAAGAGGATGAAAGAATTGCAATGAGAATCAAAATTATTTCTACCATGGACCTCACCAAACACTATGAGATCCAGAAAATGGTGATTAATGGGTATTCCTACTGCCTTCCAGCGTGCTATGACCGATCTTTCACGTTTCTCTCTTCATGTCTAGACTATGTTCTGGTAAGGTTGTCCAGGGCTCCCTCGACCTAATAAAAGCATTAAAATCAATCCAGAAATTTTTAAAGTGTGAGAAAGGGGATTTGGGGTGGCATTTTTGTATGCATGAAACATCGGATTCTACCAAGCTTGTCATTACCATTTTCTGTACTCTTGCAATTCTTCTGTTTTAGTGAAGTCTCAAATAACAGTTTGGTGTTAGTTCTTCTCTAACACCTGTTTAACACTTGCTAATGAAAAGACAGAGAGAGGGAGAGAGAGAGAGAGAGAGAGAGGTTTCAGAGTCAGAAATTTGAACAGATATTTGGACCCAGTGATCACCTTTCCTCTCACTGTATTTATTTTTGATGACAGATTTTCCAATTATTGTCATACAATAAAGAAACATTTTTGACTTTTACCTAAATCAACTGAAATTAAAACATTGAGCAAAGGCTAACACAGGTAGGAAGTGGACATAGCAACATTTGGGAAAGTACCCTTCAGTTCAAGTTTGAGAGATACTGCTCTCACCTGTAGGATCCTCTATTTTTGTCCTTTCAGACAGCTTGTCATAATTCTCACCTCCAGCCAGCTTCCATTCCCACTTCATGCCCCCAAAACATTTCGTGCAGAAATTTTCTCCTAATTTTCCTAGGCATTGCTGTTGTTGTAGGCCGGTCTCTGGCTAGAATCCACTTCTCTTATTCATCTCTTCATCCCCAGCTACCAAGGAGGATGGAGTCTGGGCCAGACCAGATCCCAGGATTAGGTTGGTTGTTGATGAAGATGGAAACTTCAGGATTGTCCACCGAACCTCCCAGTCACCTGGTGTCCAGGCCATGCAGCCCTGTGGAAACCTGTCTAGCATGGACCTGCTGGCATCAGTGAAGATATAGACTCAGTACAGGCACCTTGGATCCCTAATTGATGTCAGCAGCAAGGGGCCTGCGGTGTGTTCATGGCTGATGTCACTAGATGGTGAGGACAGACTTTAACCCTGAAGGGAGCATATTACCTTGAAAGGGGGTGCAGGCTCTCCCCTCTGCCACTTGCTAGTCTGCTATTGGGCAACCATCTCTTCAGCCCACATCGAAGGGACATTACAGTTGATGTAACATCCAGCTTCCAATGAGTGGTCAGTCCAGAGGTGAGCCCTGCACCTGCTCCTTGAGTTGGGAGGATGTCGGGTGAGGGGGTGGGGGGACAGAAGGTTTGGGTGGAAGCAACTGAACATCAAATCTTGCTTGGTCTTACATGAGTCCCTGGTCTAGTTCTGAATATTTGAGAGGCATCAGGAATTCCCTTTCTTCCCCACCTCAAACTTGCCATCCTTAGCTGAAACACTACTGATTTTTTTAAAAGGTAATTAAATGCAGACAGAACTTAATAGAGGCATTCTGACCATGTGACCAGAAGAACGAAAAGAATTTGGAAAAGCAGGAGTTTGTCAGAAGTACTTGCTTTTCTAAAGAAACCCTTTCTGTTTGCACTTAGGCACAATCATGGGATGTATTTGGAGGGTTTTGCTCACTCTGAGAATCTCCACAGCTCATCCCCTGTGGGGTATCTGGTTTTGACTGATAGTAAACCCCAGGACTATACCTAGAAGGAGTAAATCTCCTTGTTGGCTATGCCCTACTTGCCAGTGGCAGGAATGATGAATTGCTTGCTTTCTCAAACTTTACTCTCTCAAGTTCCGTAAGGGACTTGGGGCCTGGGCCTGGCTGGGAGCAGTCCGTAGAGGCCAACATTTCTTTGAAGCCTGCAGTTTTATTTTTAAAGTTCAGGTGATTTTTCTATCCTATCATACCTAATCTAACCCTGTTTGTCTCCATTTGAAAATGTGTGCAAAAAAACCCCAAAAAACAAACGGAAAACAACTTACTGGCTGAATTGCTTAAATCTCTACTCCCAACTTTTTTTTTCTCTTGCCAGTTTGTGGGTAAAAAGAAAGTTCCAGAGGCAGCTTTGAGTGTCTCCTAACACGCTTCTGCTGTGTGCTCCTGGGGAGGCAGCCTGGTGTGAAAGCAAGTTGTTGGGTGATCCGGCAGTTTCTGAATGCCTTCTGGAGTAAACACAGAGCGTCTGCACACACACCCTCCGGGCATGCAGGGTACATACGGAAGATGAAAGGCTGGTGGCAAAAAGACTTCCCAGTTGGAGAGCGTCTGTCTACTCATCCCCAGGGCTTGGCACAGTTAATGCGAAGGCTTAGGTTTAGGAAGACAGTGTGTCTTAACTTAGGTAAAAGATTTCTCTATAAAAACGTTCAAGTTTACATTTCCATTTTGAGCATATTTTTAAATTATTAAAAAAATATTTATTTATTTATGCATACAATTGTTGGGGGAAGCCAGAGGCTGCAAGAACTGTGAGCAATAGTCAAGGACAGAAGGGAGTGTTATGCTGAGATCCTTGTGAGACTTGCAAACAAGGCATGCTAATAAGAGCTGCACACAGCTCTTAGGATCCAGGCATACACTCCTTCAGTCTAGAAGAAGATAAGAAGGAAACAAAAAAGTTGTTAGATAATAGAGTGGCTAATTACATGCAGGTGGGCTTGGCACACAACTATGCGACCTTTATTTCTGGGCTATGCTTCTTGCAGCAAGTAACATATGCTTGTTAACTGTTCTCATGCTCAGTAAAAGGCAAGGTTGGGAGAGGTTGGGAGGATTGCTCTCTGCCTAGGAGAGCAATAGCCCTCCAACTCCAAACTGACATCTTGTTTGCTGGACTCATCTCTGCGTCCCCAAACACACAGCACAACATCAGCACTTTTACCTCCGGAGATTACACCAACATACAAGAACTGGGGTACAGGCCAGAGGTGTGTGCATGTGGGGGAGCAAGGGCATTCACCAGAGACAGAGTGGCGACAGAATAGGCAGATCAACTGAAATATACTGCTGAGTGGAGCAGCGGGTGAGGCAGGAGAGGTCTGCTGAGCCATGTGGGTCACCTCCCTGGCCAGGGATTGAACTTGTGCTGTAGTGGCTGCGGATGAGGGAGACCCCGAACATATTTTTTGAAGATTGGATATACATTAATGTTGTTGATAATCTGAATGTTGGCTTCAATAGTTGAATTCTGCTAGGAAATGAATCAGGGTCCCAGGTGAGTACAGTAAGTCCTTGTTGTTGATAGATTCTTGGGAAATGAGACTTTCAGTGAAATGACCTATAATGAAACGAGGAGAAAACTCATGCAGATGTGGGGGAAATGTGAAAACTCCACACAATCAGTGGCCTGGAGTCTGATTTTTTATATTCATATTATAACAAAACAGCATTATTAGAGGAACTGCTATGCTTCCCATTTCATAGATTAATGGGAAAAGAGCCAAGTTTGAGTCCATGTCCACACATGTTATAGAACGAATGTTTATGTCTTCCCCAAAAGTCATATGTTGAAATTTAATCTCAATGTGATGGTTATTTGGAGGTGGGGCCTTGGGGAGTTATTTAGGTCAAGAGGGCGAGTCTCTCGTGAATGAGATTAATGCCTTTTTTTTTTTTAAAGATTTATTTATTTATGCATACAAGCACTGGGGTACAGGCCAGAGGTGTGTATGTGGGGGAGGGTGGTGAGAGAATTCACCACAGAGAGCAGGGAGCAGAACAGGCAGATCAACTGAAGTACACTGCTGAGGGGAGCAGCGGGCACAGCAGGAGAGGTCTGCCGTGCCATGTGGGTCCCCTCCCTGGCCGGCAGCAGGGATCGAACTCGTGCTGCAGTGGCTGCTGTTTGCTTCACAGTGCGTTGCTTAACCCACTGCGCCACCAGGGAGGGCCCAGATTAGTGCCTTTTTTAAGAGACCAGAGAGTTCACTTGCTCTCCCCCAACACACCCCCACTTATAATGGTGGAAGATGGCAGTCTGCAAGCCAGAGGGGTTCTAACCACGCAACCTGGTCTCAGACTTCCAGTCTCCAGAACAGTGAGAAATGAATTTCTGTTGTTTATGAGTCTACAGTATTTTGTTATTGTTTTTTTAAAGATTTATTTCTGCATATAAGAGCTGAGGTGCAGGTCAGAGGTGGTGAGAGGATTCACCAGAGATAGAGTGGGAAGTAGAACAGGAAGATCTGAAATATATTGTTGAGGGGAGCAGTGGGTGAGACAGGAGAGGTCTGCTGTCATGTGGGTCCCCTCCCTGACCAGGAATTGAACTCAGACTGCAGTGGCTGGCGATAGCTTAATAGTGCTGATACTTTAACCCCTCCACCATCAGGGAGACCCAACATTTTGTTGTTTTTAAGGTAAATGGGTACAAATAGAAATTTGTAAAATCATTTTTATATATTAGGAACTTGGTGAATTGTGATTTAAATGTTTATTTGGTCTTCCTCCAGTTCCTGGCACAGAACCCCTAAAGTCCTTGGAAATTTATAAGTGTGAGAATAACAAAGGTGTCTTTTCTTAAGTTAATGAGGACAGGAGATAGTTTTCTGGACAATCAAGCCTGTGATTATAAGGTTGGAACTTTCAGTCCACACCCTGACCTGGGAGAGCAGAGACAGGAGGTTCAATCACTCCCAACAGCCTGTGACTTAATCCGACATGTCTATGTAATGAAACCGCCATAAAACCCCAAACACAGGGGACCTAAGAGCTTCTGGGTCGGTGAACACAAGGGCAGGGAAGCTCTGCACACTTCCTTTATAGCTTGCCCTGACGTCTCTTCCACACGGCTGTTCCTGGACTAGCAATCGAGTTGAGTAAAATATTTCTCTAAGTTCTGTGAGTCTCTCAAGCAAATCAGTCAGGCTCAAGGAAGGGGTGGTTGGGATCTCCAGTCTGTAGCATGTTGGGCAGTGGCACAGGTGACAACCCGAACTGGCACCTGTCCCTGAAGTGGGAGGAGGGTCAATCTTGCAGGACTGACTGCTTAGCCTGTGGGGCTCTGACAGTAATAGAATTGAGTTGACTTATAGGACATCTACCTGCTGGGCGATATGGGAAACACCACCTCCTTGCCCTCTCACCCCCATTCCTGCCAGTGCATTGGAATTCATAACAGAATATGTAGAGTTGGTCCTCAAAAATGGGTCCAGAAATTAACAACAGACACACAGTGCAGGTATGGTCACTATGGAAAATAATATGGTGATTTCTCAAGAAATTAAACATAGAGTGACATGTAATCCAGAAATTCCACCTCTGGGTATGTAAAGAACTGAAAACAACATCGCAAACAGATTGTTGTACATTCATGTTCACGGCAGCATGGTTCACAACAGCTGAAAGGTGGAAGCACCCACTGATGGGTGGATGAATAAACAAAATGTGAAATATACATACAAGAGAATGTTGTGTACCCTTAAAAAGGAAGGAAATTCTGACACGTACTACAATTAGATGAATCTTGAGGCCTCCCGTTAAATGTTATCAGTCAGTCACAAAAGGGCAAATACTCTGACAGTCCACTTACATGAAGCCCTAGGCTTGTCAAAATCATAGAGACAGAAAATAGAATGGTGCTTGCCAGGACTGGGGGGCGGGGAGGGGAGCTAGTGTTTAATGGTAAAAATTTTCAGTTGGGGTTAAAAAGAGTTTCAGTTGGGGAACACAAAAGATATCGGACTGAAAATTCTGATGGTGAGGATGATCCACAGCAGTGTGAATGTACTTAACACCCCTGAATTGTGCACCTAAAAATAGCTGGATGGTAAATTTGTGGTTATGTATGTTTTATCACAATGAAAATAATATAGTGAAAGTAGTTTGGCAAAAACATGTTCACAGAACAAAGATGTGGGCTGGTTCTCAGGTCGCCTCCTGAGCTCACAGCTCTGTTATCGCACCTCTTGAGGGGGACTTTCTTGGGTTCTCCAAGTGACAATCTATGTGCAGCGCTTTCAAAATGAAGATCAAGGTGACCTGGTAACTCTGCTGAGGATGATAACTAACGTACAGCATCCAACTCCTAGCCCTCAAAGGTATGCATTGTAATTGATTACAGCGAACTTCATTCTAGGATTAGCAGCACCTTTCCAAATCTTATACTCATCAGGCTTACGTGGAACAGAATTTTGTTGTCAGATGCATTTGGGAACACTGCACTCAGCTGGGTTAAATAGCTTCTTCACCACAGGATTCTCAGACGTGCTAGCATGTGACCTACATCTCTGAGGAGTGAGGCTGCAAGGCTACATAAAAGTGACTGCCAAGTGGACTGAACCACACAGTGCTTTCTCATGATCATGTGAGGGACTGATGTCCCCTAAACACACTTCGGAAAAACTTTCTTTTAGAGAGAAGCAGTAAAATAGGAGGTGGGGGGCTACACAGGCCGGGGTTTCGTAAACTGTGGCCCTGGGGTTTAAATCCATCCAGCTGCCTGTTTTCCCACAGAGCTGAGCTTGGTTTTCACATGTTCAAATGATTACATTTTAACTACTTATGTAAGTCCTTGCATAACACTTTGGATTCTACTCTTGGCTCTCCAAGTCCCAAATATTAATGCCTGTTTAAGTAAAGTTGATGGATTTCTGTACTGGACCATGAAACTGTTGAAAGACTTCTTTCTTGGTACTCTTCATAGGAACAGTAATAACTAGGATATGCTATTAGAAGTGCCTACTGTCAGCGAGGCATAGGTTATTTCGATTAATCCCCACAATGACACTGTGAGAAAGACAAGATGGCCCATTCTACAGATGAGGATGTTGAGGATCAGAGCGGTGAGTGTGTCTCAGAGCCAGCAGCAAACTCAGGTCTGCCCAACCTCAGAATTTCTCTGTTAGGGGTTTACAAGGTGGGGTCTGTGCTTCCTAGGAGGCAGCACCAGCCATTGCAGTGCAGTGAAGAAAAAAACTTTCTCCCTCTCCTCTCTCTCGCTGTATGAGTATGTAGGGAGAGAGCTACAGAGAGGTAGGCTTATACTTCAGACATCTGGAATTTTGTATATATGTTTGATCGTAAAATATAATTGTTACAATAATAAACCAGCTCAAATTGGCCTAATCAGTAGCCAATAGAAAATTTTTAAGGAGCCTCAATCCTTGTTTCCCTTCCTCCTTATTTGGGTTCAGAACTGACAGAGAAGAGGAACCTGGGAATTGGAGAACAAATACCAGTTTTATTCTTGAGGGAGCTGAGGGGGATCTGGTTTGGATGGGGTGTGTGGCAGTCATGGGCTTCCTAAGCCTGAAGGCCAGAAGTCAGTCGTGCTCACTGACCCAGTCATGGGCACTCCTGAAAAGCACAAGGCTCCTTCTGTGGAAACCCCTTTACCCTCTAAGCCTCCCACTGTCAGGGGCTGAGCAGAAAGGGTGTTCCCTGAGGACATCTGACCCAAGCAGGAGAGAGAGAGTGGCTGAGCTCTGCATGCCTGGCTCCTGCTCCCCTAAAGAGCAATCATCTAAATAGGCTCCCTTCTCCCCTAGGGAATGAGAGAGGAGGAGTGGAGTGTTCCCCTAATGGAACTCCCTTTGTGTGGAAGGGGACGCCAGGCATGGGGTGTAAGCCTTTCCCACCTAACACTGTTGTACATGCCCTATCCAATTAGTCATACATGTATGCTATGTATTTATAGTCTGTGTATATAATGATGTATATTCTGTGTATATAATTTTAATGATGCTACATACACCATGAAAAACATTGCAAGACCACTATTCCACACTCAGCTGTGCAAGTGTGTGGCCAAGTTGCAAATAGTTGAAAGAGAATCAGAGAACAGAGTTTATAGTAGGAGCTGGGACTCGTGGTTCTTAAGAGGACATGAACCTGAGCTTTATTAACTTGACTTTGAATGCTCTGAACGCTGCCATGAATGCACATGCCTCTAAAGGAAAACTTGGTTATAATGTGGAAAACAAATTCCACTCCTGGCAACTATTTTCTGAAGTTTCCTATATGCCTGGTCATCTTAGTATGGGGTGGGTAATCCATTCTCACAGTTCCAAGTTAGACCAACAGAAAATAGGAAAACTTAAAGTTCGTGAGCCAGCTCACCACTCAAAGTGGTAATTTGTAGTTCTTTTCATGATGCTGTGAATGTCAACACAGAAGATGAGGTGGGGTCTACACCAGCCATTGCAGTGCAGTGAAAAAAAATCTTTCTCCCTCTCCTCTCTCTCTCTCTGTATGAGTATGTAAGGAGAGAGCTACAGAGAGATAGCTGATACTTCAGACATTTGGAATTTTGTATATATGTTTGATCGTAAAATATAATTGTTATAATAATAAACCAGCTCAAATTGGCCTAATCAGTAGCCAATAGATAGATAGTTGCAATAGCTAGATAGCCAGTTGCAATGAGGGATGGATTTCCAACTGGAATTACAGGCAGGGAATCAGCATAGGGTGGTTGAATGGACAGAATTCAAGGTAGAGTGGAAACAAAAAATTTGACCTTTTCCAGAGTTTGTGACATGAAACACCGTTCCTGCTAGATGCACTGTGAACGGGTTCATGGTCAAGTACATTTGAGGAACCCACATGTATTCATACTGTATGTTGTCATCCACGGAAACTTTAAGAAGAAGAAAAAAAAAAAAACCCTGTAATCAAAAAGCTACTTAACTGTATTTCACACAGCATTTCTCAGGCAGTGTCTGCAGAACGCTTATTCCAGGCATTATGTATTGATGTTTGTTCTGGAAAACACTTTGGAAAATTCTGAATGGAAAGATGATAGATTTGGGATTTGTGCTGGCCATGCATACAAAGGACTTTGGAGTTAGAGATCCAAGTTCATTCTCACACTGACTGTGACTACAGGCAAACCACCTTTCAGATTATTATTTCTTCACTTCATCCACAAAATGAGTACACTAATTCCTACCCAAAAGAATTGTCTCGTGGAGATTAAAGAGACACCATCTAGAAGGAATGCAGCCAATAGCAAGTACTCAACAGAAGTTAGATCTTTTCCCTTAACGACAGAATTAGGTTTTTGAAAGAGGAAGTACTCCTCGAATAAGATCTTGAATCCAGGAAATAATTATAGCAGGATGCGAAATGTGGTTTGGTTAGCATTTGAGAGGGGACCTGTGAGGTGAGAGAAGCAGCTTTGGAACAGGACATATCATGCCCTGCCATTGCCTTTCTGAAATGCCTTGCCTTCAGAGCACCTTGAGGAGCAAACAAAGTGTACGTGAAGTGGCCCATAGGCTTGCACACAGAACAGGTTCAGAACAATAATGGTGATATTGAAAATAATTGTATAAAGCACTGTTTTGGACAGTTTAGACTATGCCAGACAAGGTGCTGACTCTGGTCTTTTCTCAAAAGTAGAACACACACACCATTTCCTCTCGTGTGTGTGTGTGTGTGTGTGTGTGTCCTAAATTGTTTATTGGGTACAAATTTTTCAAACATGACTTATTATCAGTGATGGTGGAGTTAGAGAGTATTGTGCCTTTTCTGAGCCTTGCCTCGAAAACTACCAGTTGTCTGGTGGAACTTGGGGCCTTTTCCAAGGCTGTGACTCTTGTGGCCTGTAGATGTCAGTCCTCACCTCTCCCAGTGCTTGTGGATGGTTTGGTGGTCTACTGGGGGTCAGGGTTTCTTCTGATAGCTTTGTAGAATGGGTCCATGAGGACAACCCTCAGGAATCTGTATGTAGAATCGACACTCAGAGCCCTACTGTGGCATCCAGTCTCTGGGGTCAGCAACAGACTGAAGGCTTCCAGCAGATTTGAGCAGGTTAATCCAGGACAGACAGGCTGCCGTGGTTGCACCCTTAGGAGTGGGTGGGATCTTTGTGGCCACCACGGTACATACAAACCTGATACATGACAAGATGTTGCTTGGCCTTCTACCCCAGCCCATGAGCGTTATTTACTTATTTTTAGAAAGATTTATTTTTGCATAGAAGAACTGGGGTGAAGCCGGCGATGTTGGGGGTGAGAGGATTCACCAGAGACAGAGAGTGGATCAGAGCACTTTGAGAAGAAAGCACAGAGAGTGGAACAGGTGGGTTTACACTGCTGAGGGGAGCAGTGGGCAAGACAGGAGAGGTCAGCTCCCCAGCTGGGGATTGAACTCTTGCCTCAGTGGCTGGTGATAGCTGGAAAGTGCTGAGGCTTTTAACCCCTGCACCACCAGGGAGGCCCTCAGCCTGTGTGCTTTATGGGGCCAGGTGGGGTGGGGAGTAGATTCCTGGGAGCACTGAGACCTCCCAGTGCCCCATGGGGTACTGCCATCAGAGCACTTTGAGAAGAAAGCACATCACATTGGGACACGTCTTCCTCTAGAGCTCCTGGGTAGACTTGCAAGTGCCCATCTTGGCCGACCTAATGGCTGCTGCTGGACAGAAAGACCCCACATTAAGGGTTTTTTTTTTTGTTAGATCTGAAAAAGTTAGGTTTACCAGTAGGGAGATGTTTGCACAGACACAAGTGGGCAGAAAGAGCTGCCCACAGTGAGTTTTTTCAGGAAGCAGATTCCTGCTGGTTGTGACTTTCAGGGGGTGAAGGCCAGGGAGGTACACTTTGATAAGTTCCCTAGCTAATCCGAGGGGCCACTAAAATTTGGGAGCCATTAATTGGGTGATGTGGTTTGCAAGATGTCAAGGAATTCTACCTGGACCAGATGGACATTGAACTTGAACAGGGATGGACATTAAAGGCCCTAGACTTTAAGCAATTCTATGATGTGAGTTTTGGGTGTACAAGCTCACCTTAGGAGGATGAAAAACTTGCTGGTGCAGAAGCTAGATCTATCTAGTGTGGCATTCTAGAATGTAAAGGAAATGGCCTATGTGGCAGTCCCAAGACCTGAAGAAAGGTACTGGGTAAGAGACTTTGAGTGACAGTCAGGGTTGGCCCCTGACCACGGATGGCCCTTCTTCTTTCCCATCCCATCCCACAAGGCCCAGGTGCCCCTCCATGCCCACCCTGAGAAGTTCAGGCTATTGCCAGTTGTATTCTTGTGAAGTAGCAGCACTCCTAGTTTGGAAAATTTGGGAGAAAATGCTCCTAGGGGAGTTGAGACACCTAATAATTTTCCCTTGTTATGGGGACAGAGATTATTACATGAATGACCATTATTTCTAAACGAGGTCACTGTATTCTTTAAAGGTCACTGTATTCTTTAAAGGTCACTGTATTCTTTAAAATGTTTCCTCGAAGGAAGGATGCCTTCTATGTCATCCTTTGAAGTTCCTCTGTTCAGTGACTGCAGTTTCTGAGCTTCCCTCTAGGAAAGTGGGGTAGTGCTGTCTTTTGTTTAGGGGTCTACCTGGGACCAAGGCCATTCAACGTTGGGGGTTGTTCTGCCTCATCTCTGCCCTTTGGAAAGTAATAAAATGGCAGGAAATGACCTCCACCTTCCAACCATGGACACACCCTCGCCCAACCCCTTTCTGTTGCCCCCCGTCAAGAAATGCCACCGAGGGCACCTTTGGGCACAGAGCTGAGAATATGTGAGTGATACCCAGTGAACACAGTTAAGTACCTTGGTGTCTGGACACTGCAGGAAGCAAGGCACATGAGACCCTGGTAGTGGAGTCACCCCTATTTCTGGGTCATTCCCAAACACAGCTCACACAGGCTTTCCTGTTCTTTATTCCAAAACTCTAGCTTAAGTGGCACAAAGCTACACACCTTTTCTTCAGTCAAATAAGATGCAACCGTACTGCATATCACCATGAAGCTTGAAACCAGTCAAGCACATTTTTATTAAAAAAAAAAAAAAGAAAATTCTAATGGTATATACTTTATACGTGCTACAGCTAATTATCCATCACCCCTCCCCCCTCACATTATATATCCTCATGTATTTTTTTCATATTAAAAGGAAGCAAACACCACCACCAGAACGTGTCAGTTCGCCATGAGGGTATGAAGAGTGATGAGAAGTCCAGGTACAGGTAGGTCATCCGACAGCGGAAATGAGGTGGGGCAATGCTGTCAAGTGTCCACTGTCCCTGGAGGGATGCAAATGGCCTGGTTACTTGGTGGTTCCCTGAAGTAGGGAATGTGAATTGTAGCTAAGGTGGCCATAGTTTATCATCACCCCTGTAAGAGGGAAAGGGGCACAGCTATCAGTTACATGGCACCGAGGCACTAGCAGGCAGACACTGGATACACTGTGGACACCTTAGCTGTATTAGGATTGCTTATTGCTGTAACAAGTCTGCTGGGCAGTGCCTTCTGTCTGTTTATAGACCTGAATGCGAAGGCTACTGGCTGTGGCACTGGGTTTGGCCTCTTTCAAGGACGACAGAGGTTGAGCCCCTTGTCCTGATTGGAGTTATAGGATAGAGAATGAAAGGAAGAGGAATGTGGAATGTTTAGCAAGATGAGAGGCTCCATAACTTGGCACAGCAGCCCCAGAAACCAGTTATAACCTCATGGAGCTGAACGTCAAATCTGTGGGGGCCTCCGAAGAAGACTGAAGCCTTCTGGTTTGAACCCTGTGGTTCTACCGCTCTGCTGGGGACCCTCAGGGCTGTTGACTGTCTAGACATTAGGACCTCAGCTGAGTTAGGAGCAAGCCTACAGAGAGAGGGAGGGCATCCCACACCCTCAGGCCTCAATGGAGCCAATTCCCCATTCAAGCAGGCCACACACATTGACATTAGGTAATCTTTGGTCTATGGTCCAGTATGGCTGTTTGCAGTGAAAGCTCTGAAGGATGTGCCTGGACAGCCAAGCAGGGGATAAAACCACCCAGAGGCAGCCTGATCCAACACTTAAGGAGAGCTGAGGGCACAATGAACGGATAGAGGACAAGCCACCAATGTTCTTGTTCTTGACCATGTCCACTGGCAATTATTTTGAGAGTGGGGGCAATTTCTTCTATATATACCCCACTCAGTGCTGGGTACTTATTACAGGCTGAAAAAATATTTGACTATCCATCCTTCATTCTATGCCTGCCAAACCTTGGGGAGATTCAGCACCTGCTCTCCAAGGTGGCAGGTTTGTGTTGCATTGTTAAACCTGAAGAAATCCCCAGTGTGTTCAAAATGTTTTAAGGCCAAAACGCTGCCGAAGACATGGATGATACAGAGGGGCTCTGGGGCAGAGCCTTCCATGGCGCCTGGAAGCCTGATGTGGGTCCAGCAATTTTCAGTGGGTCGGGACATTAAAGATGGTTGGAGCCAGAGCCCAGCTCTCCCCAGGTCTCAGCCTGGGACATGGACACAGACCTAAATGGCAAGGAGATACTGAGTGAACAATCTGAGCAAAGGCCTGTTTTATCCAATGGTGCTCCTAAAACTTGGCATTTCCAAAGATACAATGGCACAAGCTGTAGTTTTGTCCCAAGATATTAAAAAGTCATCACAAAGTAGGAAGCAGGGCTGAGGAAAGGGAAGAAAAAAAAATCTACCTTTGCCTGCCTTTGGGGCTGGCTGACGTGACCTGCTGACATGCGTGATCACGGGGTGGAGGGTAAGGGGAGTTGAAACCTAAATTCAGAGGTTAGCTGCCTCCTTGGAAGCTGCATGGTCATCTCACTGCTGATGGCAAGGCAAAGTCAAGGGTACTGGGGAGAAAAACCTGACCCCAATTTCCGCTCAGTCACTATTTAGATGGGGGGGGGGCATGTATTTTTTCTCACCACACATCGGGCTGCCTTACCCCATGTTGTGGTAAGGATTCGGATATAAAGGAGGGGGTGGGCCCAGGCACCGCTGACCTGCCCGGAGCCTGGCAGGGAGTTCCAATATTGGCCTGGGATATTCCCATGGCTGGAACTCCAAGGGTTTTGCAATATGTTCTGTCAGAGTCTCACAGAATAGTGGCCACGGTCTAGATGCCGTGAAACTGAGTGCCCAGGCAAAGATGGCTGGGGAGGGCCACTGGCCATCAAGACCTTCCAGCTGCCGGGAAGTGCCCACCGCTGTGGTAGGAGCTGGAGAGAGGTATCCTCAGGCCAGAGTGTCCTGAGGAAAGACAGTGAACAGGGAGGGATGTGGCCTCAGTACCTTCAGTTCACATCAGAACACTACTACTACTACTACTACTACTACTACTACTACTACTACTACTACTACTACCACTACTATGAAAAAGGCAGTTCTTTCCTTTGCAGGAAAACTTTCTGTCCAAAGAGAGGTGGAAATAGTTCATTCCCACCCAGTCAATGCCCGGGAAGAGGGAATGAGGCCAAAGACAAGCCTGTTCAGTGGAACCAGCAAATAAGTCACAGTTCTCCACAGCCAGGCATGAAGTCCCATGCATCTGGGACTACCTAGCACCTAGCACCTAGCAGGTGCTCACAATGAAAAGGTCAATGAATGCAGAAAGCAAGTCAGAAAAAAGTAAGAATTTTGTGTTTTGAAATACAGCAAATCCTGCAGCACAGCTTCACAAAGGCTGTTTAAACCAAAGTGGATTAAAAACTCATAGAAATGTGTTAGAGGGCTCTCTCCGGCCCTGGCTGCCATCTTTCCTCCAAGGCTCCTGCAAAGGACCATGGCAAGTTGGGGCCACAGGGGCCAACTGATGGTTCCCAAAGCAAGAGAGCCCGCATACTTCAGCAAACCGCACCTGCCAAAATGGATGGAAGGGCTGCCCTGTCTTCCTCCTAGTGGCGTAACAGAGAGGGCGAACACACGGGGAAGAAAAGAAAGCTACTCTATGGGTGCCAGTGGAGCAGGATGCAGCCGTGCAGAGGGACAGGTTTGTGTCTGGCCCTAGGTCCCTAACTTCTTTGGGGCTATGGAACGCTGTGCCCAGCTTGGAGATGCAGGTGCTGGCTCTTGAGCCACCCGCACCCCTGGAGGCTGGCATGTGAGGCCATCTCAGCTCCTCTGCCCTGTGAACCACCCCCCAGGGGGCGCACCAGCTCAGGAGTAGGGCATAGGGCTCCATGCCAAACACAAGGGTCCGGGGCAGCTTTCTGTCTGCGGCAGAGGGTGGCAGAGGTGGTGGTTGTGGGAACAGTCACAAACGCCCTCACCCAAACCACAAGGAAGCCACGTAGCCACCTGCTCCCACACTCAGCTTCTCCTTTTTCCTTCGCTGGCTCGCCTCTTCCAGCGGGAAGGGCACAAGCACTGACCTCCTTCCTTCTCTTCTTAGCTAGCATGCCCCAGGCAATTAAGCCTAAGTTTCTGCATCAATAAAATGGGTACATTATTACAAGAGGGTTGTCTATAAAGACCAAGGACAGCAATTGGCACCTACTAGCTACTCAGCAAGGGGAATTTCATGAGGCAAGTAGCCTGTGTGAGGCCCCCTTATTTAAGCCAACTTCAACAGCCTTGCTCTAGGTAGACAGAATTGAAATTCCCCAAGAAGGGGTGTGGGTTCTTATTTCAAAGTCCTGGATGGACAGGAGCCTGCAGAGGAAAAGTGACTCAACTTTGGGGCTGACACCACCCCTGTAGGACCGATCAGGGTCCCAAGACACCATTTGGGAAGCTGATGGCCTCGGGGACCTCCATGCCCGCTCCTGGGGCAGCTGCATCTGGTCAACCCTGAGAGGCCTGTGCACCTGAGGCCTCAGGCAGAGGACACCTCGCTGGGGCTGGCAAGGATGTTCTCTCTGATACCAGGCATTCTGGAACTGAGTGGGTAAAGTCATTGAGATCTGAGACATGGGGAAGCAGAGCAGGCCATCATGGACTGAGTGGGGTACCAAGGAGGGGCTGCCCCTTCTTATGCCTGGTCCAAACAACCAGAGACCTTTCCTGTAATTTGCCTAGATGGTGGGCTCTGGTCCTAGAGAATTTGGAGCGTCAGGGTCCCGCTGCTAGGAGGGCAGAGACACTGGTGGCAATGCCATCGGCCTTAAGGCAGTGACACTGACACGGAGAGAAACCAGGGTGTGTCCTCTGAGCCTCCAGGGGGAAGCTATGATGAGGGATCACTCTCCACCCCCAGGAGGGAAGAAACCACAGTGCTCCAGAGTCTTCCTTCCTTTGGAGCTGTGTGGAGAATGATAAATTAAGAGGCATATTAAATATGGGGGTGAAGACAGCAGGGGAGAGTGGGACCTCCAGGCAGGAGGGAGGAAGCTAAGGCTTCTTTCTGAGATAGTTGGAAGGAATCCACCCTTCCCAGGAGGGCGCCCCACTCAGGACCTGGCAGAACCACCAGCCGCTGCTGTTCTTTTCTCGGACCTCAAACACTGTCCCCTCCTGGAAGCTACTG
Source organism: Galemys pyrenaicus (assembly GCA_019455555.1). Lineage (NCBI taxonomy): Eukaryota > Metazoa > Chordata > Mammalia > Eulipotyphla > Talpidae > Galemys > Galemys pyrenaicus. The sequence continues at coordinate 2,480,727 of JAGFMF010011606.1, read as the reverse complement.
GTATCTTCATCTCCTTCAAAGTTGGCCACGGCCACATATAAAGAGTCCTTTGGGCCATCGGTGTAGGGAGAAGGGGTTGTGGTCACTTTTTCCCGGTTTTCTGACATCTTGCTGGGGCCTCGTGGCCCCAGCCCGCCTCTGCCTCGCATATCATCTTGGGCCCCCGAAGAGTTGGAGAGAAAAGGTTTGGCTTTTGGAGGGATGAGCAGTGCGCGGCCTGGGGCAGGAGCTGCCTTGCCTTCATGGGCCTCACGCTGAGGCCCTCTGACATCTGGGAGGGGCCCTTTGACATCTGGGAGGGGCCCTCTGACATCTGGGAGGGGGCCTTTGACCTCTGGAAGTGGCCTAGATGATGAGGAGGTTTTCTTGGGAGGCGGCGGTCTCCGGGGTGGGACCACAGGCCGCTGCTGGAGAGCCTCTTGGAGAGGACTGGGAGCATTCTTAGGCACGAGGTCTGCAGTCTTGGCTGGCCTGGGTGGGGCTCTGCAGGCCACCTCCCTTGGGCCGAGCCCATCCTGCTTGCCTGTCCGGTCCTGAGCACGGCCAGGTCCCTCTGCAGGGAGGAGGTTGCGGCTGAAGGCCATGTCTTGGCCCCCAACAGCCTGGTGGCAGCTCTCCCCATCCAAGAAGGGTTTCTCTTGGGACTTGGCAGGCCTGAGCTTGCTCCTGAGGTTACAGATGTCTACTTGGTCTTCGCCCTGAGGTGGCTCTGTCCTGGGGGAAGGAGCTGGTTTGGGCCTAACCTGAGGTTTGGACTTCAAGAAGGGATTCTGCGTAATGGCTTCTGGCTTCTCTTCCGGGGGGTCAGCTTTGCATTTGGAGATAGGCCGGAGGTTGGGTTTCTTCACTTCTTTGGCCAATACTTTGTGGCCACACTCCAGACCCATCTCATTTTTCAGCTGGAACAGCTTGCTTTTGTCAGGTTTTGGCTCTGGCCTCCTGCTCTCCCGGGAGAGGGGGGTGTGTTTAGCTGGAATCATTGGCAAAATCATGCCAGGAGGCTTGGGCGAAGAGCCCCTGAGCTGCTCCATCCTCTGCCGCTCCCGCTCCTGCAGCTCTCCCTCCGACTTGATGATGGATTCTTTCCTGGGAGGGAGGCTGGGTTTCTCCTCAAGGTCCGGGTCTGAGATCTCCTCATAGCCTGTGCACGAGGACATGTCCAAAGACACCTTCCTTAGGCTCTCCTTCCCCCCTTTCCAGTCTTTGGACCAGGGCATCCCGGAGTCCACAGCACCATGGGGTGCATTGGGCAGGGGCCTTGAGGGGCCCATGGCTTCACCGCCTATGTTGTCTATCGATGCTGCATCCCCCAGCCGGAGCTGGGTCACCTCATTGGGCAAGGGAGCCAGAAAGTTGGGTCTTGAAGCGTTGCTAGTCTTCTTATATTTGTCAATGAAGGTGGCTGGGGCCCAGCCTTCCTTATCTTCGATCTGAATGTACCACCAGCCACTCAAGTTCTTCTCAATCACCTGGAAGGACAGAGGATAGCACTTAGTAGGCCTGATCCTAGGGCTGGCAGACCAGAGTGATCTGGGAGAACTCACCTCAGTGGGAATTCTAGAAGTAGGGTTTTCTACTCAACAGGTTCCCAGGAGATCAGATGTGGAGACTTTACTGTGCTGCAGAAATATCTTAGGTAGGGTAGATTCTTGTCTAACTTTTGGATTTCCCAAAATTACTCTGAGACACGGGCTTAGGTCCATCTAGTTAACTTGAGAGATGGTTCTAGGAAGTACAAGTAAGGAGGTGGGGAACATGAGAGCCAATGAGAAGTAGGCTCCTGCCCTGTGCCACTGGGGCTTACTCTACCGGGATCAATGGGTGGAACATGAAGAATCAGACTTGACCCACTGTGGGTGGGGACATTTGTCTTCCAACTCCTAGTCCCTTGCGTTAGGAAGGAGTAACTGCCAGCTACAGGGACTTGTGTGTAGCTGCAGTCAACTCAGGTGAGTCTGGACCCAGGGCCATCAGCACAGTCAACCATAACTAAAGAAGCTCGAGGGAAAACCCACATATAGCTCCGATAAGCCTTGATCACTGCTTCTCTCACCAGAGCACCGGATGAAGGAGTTGGCTGGTGTCTAGCCTTGCTGAATGAGAAATACATATCCTTGAGTGTGAAAATCATACTGGGCTCATGGTTAGACACAGGAAAACTGCTGCTGATGGAGGCAAGATAAACACTCATGTCATCTTCTCCCACTGGGAGACAAGCCCATTGAAAGGAATAGTGGGCAGACTTACCCATTATGTGTTCTGTCTCCTTTTTGTACATAAAGTATATGAATTCACAGAGGGGAAAGGTGTGCACGCTGCATGTTATGGACTGAACTGAACCTCCCCCAACCCCTTATACATATTTAAGTCCCTAACCCCTGTACTTTAGAATATGACTGTATTGGGAAACAGCCCTTTAAAAGGTAATTAAGTTAAAATGTGGTTGTTAGGGTGGGCCCTAATTCAATATGACTGGTATCCTTATAAGAAGAGGAGATTAGGATACATAGACCATGAGGGTGACCATGGATGGATATAGTGAGAAGGTGGCTGTCTGCAGGCCCAGGAGAAATCAACCCTGCTGACATCCTGATCTCAGATCTCCAGCCTCAGAATTTTGAGAAAATAAACCTCTGTTTTTTTTTTTTTTATTAATTATATTTGACATCATTTGTATTCCCCAGGGAGTACCCACCACCATTCCACCCGTGCACCATCACCTCAGTCCCTTGTGCACTTTCTGCCCTCATCCCCGTTTTGCCTCTGTTGTTTTAAGCACGCAGTTTGTGGTATTTGCAAGCTAACAATACGTTACAATTCCCCAGCAGGCTCTGTGCATAGGAGATGTGAGGCTTACAACTGCCTATAAGGTGGGGCTTATCATCCTTTTTTTACAGGTGTAGCACTGAGCTTCAGCAGAGCTGAGGCATTCACAGAAGGTCAAAAAGAAAGTCAATGGTGGAGGCAGGAATTAAAGGCAGGCTAGGGGGCTCTAGAGTGCCAGCCTTTACCACCACATCCTACCTTGGAAAGAGGACGAGTGTGGGGAGGAGCCATGCCTAGGGTGAGGAAGTGCTGGGAGTAAAGGTTGCTGCCCAGCCTAGAGCAAAACAGCAGCCACCAGACTCATTTCTGGGAGCAGGGGCTAGGCATTGGGCTGAACTCTGGGTTCTAATCCTGGCGTCACCACTTGCTGCCTGAATGGCTCTGCCCAAGCCCCATGCTCCAATTCCACACCACAGAATACGGGTGACAGCAAGAATAATAACACCCATTTGTAGATTTTTGGAATGCCCATGTAAGCTAATGTGTGCCACAGCACTTGGCAAGTGCTGAAAGGTAAATGCTACTTATTAAATTATAAGGGTGATAGGGCCTTTCTGGTGGCGCAGCAGGTTAAGCAACGCACTATGAGGCAAACCACAGCCACTGCAACACGAGTTCGATCCCTGCTGCCGGCCAGGGAGGGGCCCCACATGGCGTGGCAGACCTCTCCTGCTGTGCCCACTGCTCCCCTCAGCAGTGTACTTCTGTTGATCTGCCTGTTCTGCTCCCCGCTCTCTGTGGTGAATCCTCTCACCCCCCCACACCTCTGGCCTGTACCCCAGTGCTTGTACGCATAAATAAATAAATCTTTAAAAAAAATTATAAGGGTGATAACTGAGAAAGCAGCATACATAAGACAGATATAAACACATATTCTCACTGGACTCTCTCCAGGAAAGGGTACAAAGATAAATGTGAGACCTTCACGTGTGAAGGTGATCAGCGTCTTATCAACCCAGTAGCTCTAATAACAATTAAAGGTAGTTCTGGGCATTTGAGTCATAGTTGGTGCATCCAGGCAGCATTGAGACTGTGAGCAAGTGAATCCAGGTCAATAATCAAAATGAAATGTATCAATGAGGATTTGCTAAGCTTATATTCTATGCAAAGTACTGTGGCAGAAATGCTAAACATTGTGTTCTTAATCATGATTTATGGGGGTTTTTATTTAACTAGAGAGAAGCTAAGAGTATTATAAATAAAAGCAAATGCAAAATCACAAGAATGAGTGGGAAAGAAAAGAGGTGAAGGTTTAAGACCAGAGACCTGGGTTCAAATCATTGTCCCACCACTTATTAGCTATGTAACATTGAGCAATTTACCTAACATATCTTTGTATCATGTAGATCTGTGAAATTGAAAGATACAGCTATCTTAGGACTTGAGTGAAGATTAGTATCAAGTGCTTAAGATACCTGGCACAGAAGAAGTACCTATATCATCATCAAAACATATTTTGAAGACACGTTGAGTTTTGAGAAGGAATTAAGGTGTTCCTAGTAGCTGGAATGTTGACGTTGCACTAAGGAATTCTAGAGGCAAAGATGACATGGAACCGTGAAGTAAATCAAATGAAAAGAAAGTGAAAGATATAGAATGTATCATAGGAAAGAACACTTGGTTGAACCAAAAGCTATTTCTCACTTGAGTCTCTTAAGTGCCCTTAAAAGAACCTATGCAGACACCACAGACTAAAAAAGCAGAGAAGTCTCAAGGGCAGGTGACAGTGTGCTTCCTGGAAAAGAATGTTGGATAGGTGGATACTTCAGCAAAAATACAGGAAAAAAACCAAAAATGGAAAAAAAAAAGGGAGGGGGGGGAAGAGGAGAATGGTTCTGCTTGAAATGAGGATTGAAGTCTTTCTGGAAAATCCTTAACACCTCCAAAAAACCCCAGGGATCCACTAACTTCCTATTACATGCTGGTCCGCCCTCAGCTTCAGTGCATTTCCCATGACATTCTGAGCTGCAATTGCCAGATTATGGAATATTCTGAGCTGGGGAGTGGTGGTGCTTCAATGGTATTTGTACAAAATGCTGGAAACTCTTTGTCTTAAAGGATAAGAAGACTTCATAATGTTTTTTCAGCTCTCTGAGGGAAAAAAAAAAAACAATCAATTGTATCTTGACTTAAATGATTAAGCCAGATTTCTGTTTCAAGATGGAAGATGGATGAACAGCAGTTTCCCCTTTATGTAACAAATCCAGAGACTAACTAAATAAAGGAGTGCAAAGGCCAGCTCAGAGTGAGAAAGGGGTGGGGGAAATCAGTAGAAATTCTGAGGAATCACACTGGTGGATGGATGTTGGGTCCCAGGACAGCTCAGAGCTTTTGCTGCAAAACTTGGGGACAATGCTGACATTGCCAGACTTCAAGGTGGTAGAGCCTAGGGCTGGGGTGGTGCAGCAGCAATGATGGCAATTATAGGGGATACCATGGCAGAAGCAGACAGGCTGGCTAACTTCTGTAAGACCCTTTACCCCATACTTGTAGGGCAGGTGGAATAAAGAAGGCGATTGCGCACAAGTGGGAACAGTGAATGTGGGAACTTTGATTTGAAAGCTCTAACATTGTTCAGTGTTTGGTTCAGAATCCCTGACATGGCACTGAAACCAGTGGAAGCTGATCAGTATCTTGTGTACACCCCCCAACTGGATCATGTGACTGTTTGCATTCTTTTCTTAGATAGTCTAAAAATTGTCTTAACACCATAAATAGAACTGAAAAAAGTACCAATGCCATTGCAAAGGATTCACAATTGAGGAAAGAGAAAATAAATGCTAACAATAGGACCTTAAATATATTTAATAGCCTTCAGAGAGATACAGAGGGCATCAACTTTGGAAAAGAACAGGATACTATGAAACAAGAACAGGTAACTATGAAATAGAATCCAGGAGAATTCTTAGAAATGAACATTATAACAGTTGAAGTTAAAGGAGCAACAGACTGAACTGTTAAAGATCAAATTAATGGGCCAGTAGGGAGATAAATTTTCATTTTTCTCAACATTTATTGGAAACCTACCTTGTGCTAGTTGTGGGGATACTGCTTGAGAAACAGTTATGGTCATTGTTCTCCTGCACTTTCAAATTGTCAGGCAGATTAAAAAAAAGATTAAAAAAATACTTCAAGTGCCTGATTTGGAGTATTTCATTGTGTGGATTAGGACTTGCATTTCAAATCTAGAGACAGACACAGGTTCAAATCCTGGCTCTGCCACCTATGAGCTGTGATTTTGGACAGTACCTTTTTAAGAGCCAAGATTTCTCACCTGGGAATGGGGAATTGAATAGTTCTGCTCCCCAAGGGAAAATAACACTAAAGTGTCTGGCACCTTATTGCTATCCCATGACTTAAAAGTCCCATTTTGCTTAAAATATGGAAAATAGCTTTTCCTGTGGGAGCTGCCAGGTCAAGGAATGTGATATTCTCTCCCTGTCATGGCCTGTGCCTGCCTGCTGATATCTGTGTGCTACAAAATGTGAGGTCATCTGGTAAGAATGTCACTTTGCCTGCTGTGTTCAAGGCTCCCATTTGATCAGATATCATCAACTTTGTTCAAACCAACTTAACACAAAGGTAACAGACAGCCCTGTGTGGTCAGTGAATGAGCAGGTCATCAAACTAGTGCTGAGTCTCGGGGAACTGGGTGGAGCCATCTCCCCACTAACTTCCTGCTTAATACTTAGAAGTTCGTGGAGTGTTTTCGTCAGGGAGTGCTGAATTCCCAGAGTCTGAGGCAGTGGGAGTCACCGTTCTGACCAGGGTGTTTTTGGAAATATGTGCATGTTTGCACTCATCAAAACTTGGCACTGTGGGCATGACACAGAAGTGATACGCCATCCACTTGGCCCTGGCTGCCTGGGCCGTACCAGTACTGGCTATGTGTAAAGGTCATCACACTGAGGAAGTTCCTGAACCCTCTTTGGTGGCTGAAGATAAAGTTTACAAGGAGACCAAAGAGGCTGTTTTTGCTTCTTAAGAAACTTAAGGCCTAGAATATTATAAAAAAAAAAAAAAAAAAAAAGGTCTATGCTCCTCATTGGATGAGCACTGGCAATGGCAAAACAAGAAACTTGTGGCACCCTGTGCAGGGACCCTCTAGTGGGGAAAATGGCATCACCAAGACCATTAGAAACACCTCCGGAATTACTTTGCTTAATGTAAGCAAACAGAACATTCTGAAACTTGCTCCTGGTGGCCATGTGGGATGTTTCTGCATTTCGACTGAAAATATCTCCATAAGTTAGATGATCTATATGGCACTTGGCAGAAAGCTGCCTCCCTCAACAGTAACTAACTACAACCTGCCCATGCACAAGATGCTCAGTGGAGATCTTAGCAGAATTTTGCAAAGTCCAGAGATTGAAAGAGCCCTCTGAGCACCACACAAGAAGACTCATCAGAGTACTGAAGAAGAATCTACTGAAGAACCTGAGATTCGTGTTGAAGTTTAACTAATGTGCAAAGACTATGTAACAGAACACCATTCTTTGTCACTAAGAATCACAAACTCCTGACAGATAAAACAGCAGCAGCAGCAGCAGCACTAGAAGCCAAATCAGAAGAGAAGGGGGTTCCAGGCAAGAAGCTTGTGGGATAGAAGAAAGAGAAGAAAATTGTTGGTGTGAAGAAACCAAAAAAGCCTTTGGTGGGACAAAAAGGTTGCAACTACCAAGAAACCAGCAGCTGAAAAGAAGCCCACAGAAAAGAAATCACCACAGAAGACGCCTGCTGCATTATATTAAATTTGTTTATTCTATAAAGGGCAAATCATTTTGGATGGTTAAATTTGAATAAAAACCTGATCAAAGAGATAATGAGACAAAACATGGGAAACACCATTAAGAAAGAAAAGGGAAATGGAAGCAAGAAAATATTTACATTGGCTTTTATCCAGGGAACAGAGTAAACAAAGGTGTGGAAAGAAAGGAGAAAAACAAGAAGGAAAGTAGAAAGCAACAAGATCAGATCTGCCTCCTTAGCGCAGTAGGCAGCGCGTCAGTCTCATAATCTGAAGGTCCTGAGTTCGAGCCTCAGAGGGGGCAGTTTATGTTTTGCCCTCTTTGTCCAACTAAAAAAAAAAAAAAGGGTAAAAAGGACACAAGCCAGTCATGAAAGCCCATAGAGTGTATGACTCACTTCATAAAATGTGGAAAGTAAGCAAATCTACAGACAAAAAAATAGATCAGCAATTGCCTTAGGCTGGGGCAGGGTTACTGAGAGCAACTGTGGGGAACAGGGAGGGACAGCTAATGTGTTTACTTTCTTTTCTGGGTAAGGAAAATATTTTAAGATTGATTCGATGGTATCTGCACAACTCTGTAAATATACTACAATCCACTGGATTTTACACTTTAAATCCGTGAATTCTATGTGAAGTGTATCTCAATAAAGTTACTATTAGAAAAAAGTATATATGTATATACATATGTATATATATGCACACACAGAGAAGTGGGAGGTGAGAGAGGAAGTGAGAGAAAGAGGAGGCGATGCCTGGGATCAAGAATGACAAGTAGGCAAAGGGACACTGGGTCCCCCACTCACCTCAACCTTTAGGCCGGCCTGGAAGCTGATGCCATCAGGGATGGTGGTCTGGAACTCAGCAATGGTGTAATACTCTTCCTCCACTTGGGGTGGGATGGGCGGCTTGGGCAGGTTAAGGCCTCGAGGCTGGTATGATTAAACAAAGCGTGCTCACTCCCATGTGAGTGTGTTATCACGCGCTAAGGTGGGGGCCGGGGTGGGAGCACGGCACTGAGGTGGGGGCTGGGGGGGACTGGGGCACACATTCACTCTCAAGGGGGCCCTTGTGGGCCCATCTGGATTCTCAGGAACAAAACAAAGAGGCTCTCTCAAACCATTACCTTCTAGATGGGTCACTGGCCCTCTAGTTTTAGTGAAGAGAAAAAGCGGGACATTTGCCTGCACCTGGGGCAAGACAGTGTTAGTGAATTTAAAGAGGCATTGAGGGCTGTGAACAGAGGAGTCACTTAAAGAGCTTTTAGTCAATAACAAACTGCATCTATGATGGTTCACACAGGTTAGACCACATTGCCTAGGTGTGTTGTAGGGGAGACCATCCAGGGTTGTGTGATTACACTTGATGACATCTGCACAGTGGTGAAATTGCTTAAAGATACCTTTCACAAAATGTATCCCTGTCATGAAGCATTGCATGACTGTACTACGTGAACGATGCTGGGTGACTCAGTTCCCTCTGGAAACTCTGTTTCTTCTCCTGTAGAATGGGGATAGCTACAGAATCACCTGGTAGGGTGTCTGTCAGCATTCAGTAAGTTCCTATGATGAACCACCCAGTGCACCACGTGACCTTCAGCAAATGCCCAGTTACACAGCACACATTAAAAAAAGCTCGTTTTTCAAAAAACTGATTAGAAAGGTACCTTAAACAAATGCAAATGGATCATGAAAGTAAAATATCAGAATGGCACCACAAATGATATTTGTGCCTCATCCCAATTTTACTTTCATGTTAAAGACTGACCTAAGGCAAAGCTAAGTGGGCTCAGGCAGCAGAGCACACCTGTAGAGGGCACACTGTCACAAAGCCTCGGGCAATGGGCTTCACCTCTGGGGACCTCAGTCTTTCTACCTGTGAATGGGTACAGCTTGCTTTATGAGGCTGCTGTATGGACCAGAAAGACAGCATCTTCAAAAAGGGAGAGATGAATGTGAGAGACCAATCTTAGGTTGGGGTTGCCGCCCCAGTTGCAAGGGGCCCACTTACTATTGTCATATCCCGGCGAGGTGGGGGTCTCTGTCTCATCTTGGGTGATCCTATAGAGAAACAAGACTATTTCACTCACAAGCAGAATATGACCGATACAATTGCTAAGGCCACCAGGAAAGACCTAGTCTTTCCTGCAGCAAGGAGCTGTAGCACTCCACCAGGCATTAGTGAGTGGCTGGAATCTTCCCCTAAGAAGAGCCTGACTAGGCAGGAGCTGCTCAGACTTGGCTCAGGAGTGTCAACATGCTGGTTCTCGGAGCAATGAAAATCCAACTTCAGAGTAATGCAGAGGTGGGTGCAGCAAATTCTGTGATTCTTTGGGGCAGAAAGCCCTCATCTGTAGAAGGGAGATAAGCATTCCTTTCCAGGGTCAGTGGTGGAGATGAACTAAACCATACTTAAGTGAACTCATGGCCTGTGGCAAGCACATAATGTTATCATACCTGATGATGTGTTCTAGAGCAAAACCAAATCAAACAATATAAAGTTGTTCTTTGAACAACACAGATTTGAACTGTTTGTGTTTGAAAAGTTACACTTACAGGTGGATTTTTTCGTAAATAGTCAGTTGGTCCTTGAACCCACTACAGTTGAAAATATTGTAAATGTATATGCTATTATGATTTTTCTTAATACTTTTTTTCTCTTGCTTATTTTATTTTAACATTATATAATACATATACCACACAAAATATACATTAATTGACTATGTTACTGGTAAGACTTCCAGTCAATAAGAGGCTATTAGTCAAGTTTTTGGGGTATCAACATTATATGTGGATTTGCAACTGCATGGGGGATTGGTACCTCTAAGCCCCTTGTTGTTCAAGGATCAAAGGTATAAATAAGCAGAACCAAACCAACTTGGGCTGGTGATATCAGGGGTTTTCACTCTGGAGCTCAGTCTCAGGATCAGGAGGCTGATGGCAATAGTCCAAGCTTCCTGGCTAAAGGCAGATCATTAAGGACGTCAACCTACGTATTGCCCGAACTGATTTAGTACATATCCACAGAGGGGTAATTTGACAGTTGGGATGTGGAGAAGGTTGCTCATCTTTTAATTACCCCATTTCCTCTGTGTCCTATTAGAATAAATAGCAAAGAGTTTAGCTTCTTGGCTGCCTACATAAAGACTGCATTTCCAAGACTCCCTTGCAGCTAGGGATGGCCAGCAGACAACGTCCTGACCAATGGGATATGAGGGAATGGAAAGAGTGCTGCTTTTGAGTCCTCCATTTCTCTCTGCCTCCTTTCACTGGCTGACTAGTGGGAGCAAAGCTGGACCAGGTGAATGAGGACAACACAAGAGAGATGCAGAAAAACAAGACTCCTGGTTGCCTGGAGCTGCCATAGCAGCCCTGAGTATATACCTACTTTGTATGAAAGAAATAGACATTTAAATTATTTGATTCTCTTTGTATATGTGTGGTGGGGAGTCTTTGCTTGGGAATATGAACCTATATCCTAGCAAAGGTTCTCAAAGACAGAGGGTCTCTAATTTTCATTTGCTCCTGTAGTGTTAATGGGAATTCTGTGCTCTTGGCCATGATAGATCAGAATCACTAGTGGCTGGCCAGAATCCCCGCCACTGGACATCAGAGAACTGAGAGCTCACTGACTCTGTTACTCTAAATAGCTGGGAGAAGCCCAGCCAGGGGCCAGTGACTTTATTTATTTTAACAATACATTATACAATACGTATACCACACAAAAATATTCATTAATTGACTGTTACCGGTAAGGCTTCCAACCAATAACAGGCTATTAGTCAAGTTTTTGGGGCATCAACATTATATGTGGATTTGCAACTGTTGGAAGTTCTTTCCCAACAGGCAAATTCCTTCTGCCCTACGTGAACAGGACAGGATCACAAGCCTGAGGCCAGAGTCCTGGGTATGAAGTAGACAACAATGAACCCGATTCTCAGGTGCCTTGGGAACGTTAATAATAAAGGTAAGTGGGGAAGCTTTGAAAAGCAAGATGGCTAAAGAATTGTCATTGGTGTAAACTTGCCACAGGGGCAAAGAGGGCTTCTCTGGTTCAGAAAGGAGGCCGTGCAGAGAGTGCACAGGTCCAGGAGTAGGACAGCTTGGGTTCAGGTCCCTGCCCCACCATTTACTAGCTGGGTGATCTTGGATAAGTCACCCCATTTCTGTTTCCTCATCTGTAAAACAAAAGCAGTTAGTCCCTCAAAGTCTGTCACAGGAGTCAGTGAGACTAATTATAAGATACTTGAAATACAGTAGGGACTTGGGGAAAAGAAGCTATCGTGATGATCAGGAGATAGTGGGAAAAACAAGGTCTGCAGGAGGAAAGCAATGTCTCTGGACTCAGGTTTGCTGGTTAAATAATCTGGAACAAATCGCCAGGCTCTTCTGAGCCTTTGTTTTCTTATCTACAGGATGGCAGGCAGCAGGGCTGTTGTGAGGGTGATGAACAGTAAGTGCACAGCAGGCCCACCAGAGCCTGGCACACAGTAGGCCCTCAGGTGCTGGGAGTTCAGGTGGGTGTCACTCACTCTGCTTGATGTCGCCATCGGGCACTGGGCGGCCTTCAAAACGGCCGTCTCGCTGGTTGTTCAGCAGCTCCTTCTCCCGGCCCACCGAGTTCTGCTGGCGGGAAACTCCATCCAGGTCAAGGACGGCTGAGTGGGTGGGTGAGCCAGGGCCCAGCTTGGGAGGTAAGGGCTCCCCGCTGCTCTTCTTTAAGTAGGAGGCTGGGGCCCAGCCCTCTTTGCCCTGGTATCTGGGAGGAGGAAAGATGCTGGTCATGTGGGTCCACCAGGCCCACCGAGCTCCTACGGTGAATCACACTCTGGATCCCTGATGGCAGGAACACAACTGCCCAGGGCAGGGGCTGGTGCACTACTCACTGCCCCTGACCAAGCCCAGATGCCCAGCTTGGCATTCAAGGCCTTTCCAGATTGGGCTCCATAGGCTCATCTCTCATAGCACCCCCGTATCTCACCCAGTCTCTAGGCTCAGTCTCCCCAGTTCTTTCTACCCACCCACCACCCCTGCCAGGCCTTGCTCTAGGAAACCCTCTGTGCAGAAAGCCCTGTTCTCCTCTCCTTCCTGTTCCCCTTCCACCACCACTGCCACCCGCTCTGCTGAATATCACTTTCTCTCCCACATCTCTCCGGAGCCTCGCTGAGAACAAGTCTTCCCTCCACAGTGTACCATGTTTCTGCATGCCACACCCCCAGGACCTTCAACACACAGTGACACTTGGCTGTGGCTGTTCTTTTTTTTTTAAAAGATTTATTATAATTTATTTATGCATACAAGGACTGGGGTTTAGGTCAGGTGGGGGGAGGGGTGAAAAGGATTCACCAGAGAGAGAGTGGGGAACAGAACAGGCAGATCGATGGAAACACACTGCTGAGGGGAGCAGCGGGTGAGGCAGGAGAGGTCTGCTGTGCATATGTGGCCGGGGGTCAAACTCAGGCTGCAGTGAGGATAGCAGTGCTGAAACTTAACCCCTATGTAGTTGTGGCTGTTCTAGCTCCCCATTTGCATCACAAACTCTAGGCACTGCAGTTGGTTCCTATCTGCAAATCAGGGCCTTTGGTGCTAGTGAGTTGAATGAAGAAAAAAAAGGACAGGTGGGCAGAAGACCAACGGCCCGGCAAGGGTGAGCAGTCCAAAAGCTCTGTAATGCTGCTGACTCCTTATAGCCAGGGCTGCATGAACAAAAGCAACAGGGCTAACAGGCATGTGGCGGCACCACTCTGTGTGGGTCCCCTTCTAAGTGCTGGAGAGCTAAGGATGGACTTCAACCACCCAGCCCTGGGAGGTGACAGGTGGATTCAAACCATGGCCGCCAGTACCTATCTGTGTCCCTAACCTCTGTGCTTTGCTGCCTCTTCATAGAAGTCCAGCTCCATGCACAAAGCCTGGTGCAGACAGGGCAGGTTTCATTCATGCTGGTGAACGTGTAGATTAAACACGCATTCAGGTAGGTACAAAGAAGTTAGAGGCTGGTTCCAGGCCTTAACAAGAGTCAACTGGGTGACACTAAACAGTGACCAAGACCCTGACATGCAAGTTCACTGAAGAGCAAAGGGACTTCTGGGATTGCAAAGGTCACTTAATTCGCAGCACAAGAGAAGCTGGTTGAGTAGCAAGGACCCGAGGTGTGGGCCAGCTCGCACCAGCTGAATGCCCCCTCCTACATCTCGCTCCAATGCCATGATCAGGAGAGCATATTTGGAATGGCAATCGGCCACATTGGCAGTATTTACACCACGACAGAACATCCAAATCAAGGGCATTTTTCCTTAGCTGGTCGTTAGACATCTGCCAGTGCCCCACTAGTCTGACCTACAATGTAAACAGATGCCCTCACCACTGACTGACCTAGTTGACTGAAGCTGATACATGGAAAGACCACTTCTCTTGCTGAGAATCACTTTAAGAACTAAAGTGCATATGTTTCAATGAAAAAAAAAAAAAAAAAAGGTCTTTTAAACTGGAAATTTCTAAGGGGCCAGAAATCTATAGTTTGGTGTCTGTCGATCTTAAAATAATAGCTTCTGAGAGGGAATAACTGTCTGAACCGGAAACATTGGGGGCACAGAGCCATAAGCAAAGAAACAGCACATGTAGGGAGAGGAGAGAGAAGTTGGAATCTTGATTGTCACCTGCTAGCTCTGGTCAAACCTTCAGGTGACTTTAACCCTGGTTGACACTCTGCTGCAAACCTAGGAAGGGCCTGGAGCTGGATCAAGTCACTCCTGAATTCTAGCATCATTTAAGTTTTGGGATAATTTGTTATGAAGCAAGATAACACATTTAAAGTGTATTAGGTTGTCATTACTCATGCTTCAAATCTCAGTTCTGAACCCCCTTCATCAGGAAGGGGGTTGACTCCTGGGATAAGGGGTCCCTCCTGTGCTCTGAAGTCTCTCGTGCATATCCTCTAAGACACAGCTCACCTCCCTACACTGTAATTGTGGGTGTCTGTCTTCTGTGCCTATTGGTGAACTACTCTGTCTTTCTCACGGCTGACTCCCCAACTCCCAGAACAGGATTTGGCCCAAATCAGGTTCTTGCTGAGGGTTTGCTGACTGACTGACTGATGAAATGAGTGAATAAATGAACAAAGAGGTTTAGCCCATGTGAGGTACGCTAACCCTGCCTCACATTATGACACAGACACCAGGTTGCAGGGATCTCAAGTTTCCTCTTTTGTCCAAATTTTTGGGGGTCAGTCTTCCTACTCACGTGACTAAGGAGGGAGAATCCCAGAACCTTCTAAAGTCTGGGTAAGTCTCAGGATGACTGGAAAGAATCAGCTACCTTGCCTGAGGTCTGATTTCATCCAAGAGATGGAAAGGCTGTGACAAAGTGTGTAAAGACAGGTCTCCTGCTTTTACTACTGCACTCTGAGGGATGAGGGCAAATTTCAGTCCTCCTGGTACTCACGCGTGATTGGTCACAGAGCAGGGCAGGAGAGGGAAGCACTCCCACAGGGCAGCTCAGCCTCCAGATGCTTGTCACAAGAAGCTACTCAACGAGCTACTGCTATCTGTGGTTCTGTGCATTTGAAAAGGTTTTGCTTGTGATAGATTATTAGAAGAGGATTTGGGTAGAGAGGAGAAGCCAGACAGCACAGAAGAGAAGTCCTTCTATGGCTCAGACAGAAACCTCACCCCATCTGCAATCACTTTGAGTAGCTGGAGCCCACATGACCAGAAACCCACTCAGCAGCAGCCAGTACCTGATCTTCCACCAGCCTTCCAGGTTTTTCTGGATGACCTCCACCATGGCCCCTCTCTCCAGGTTGATTTCATCCTGGTCACGAGCTGTATATGGGTAGATGACTGTGTACTTCTCCTCTGTGGGGATAAAGGGATGCTTGGATAAGGAAAGGCCATTCATGGTCCCAGGAGGCTGACGGCCAAGGCTATAATCTTTGGCTGCCCTTGGCGAATGGAGGGAAGGATTTCTCCAGAGATGTCTAGATCCTCCCAAACCCTCACAAAGTCCTGACGACCCTGTGCAAGCAACAGCAAGGCACAGGACAAAAGGCAGGTCCTGGACCCTTGGTCATCCCTCAGTGATACACATTTGTCCTCATCCTCCTCAAATCTGTGCTTCAAGGCTCCTTTTCTGACCTTGCCTCATGCAGTATAGTGACCCGTGGCATCCTTATCCCCCTCACACAGGTTTGTTTGTTCCCCTAAATCAAGAATTACCTTCTAACATATACGCACTTTATTATTGATAGCATTTCATGTCTGTGTCTGTCTCATTCTTTCCTCTAGCGCCAGCACTGCGCGTGGTGACGGAAACATTTAGTAAATGAACAAATTTTTAGTAAATGAACAAGTTCTGAAAGCCTGGTGGGCGCCAAGTCTCCTTGCTTATACCAGAGGGATGACCCTTCTGTGGCTCCTCTGTGGTTCTTGCTGGAGGAGAGGAGTCAGGGAGGAGCTAGCGATTTTCATTATCTCGTTGGTGATAGATCTTCATTTTTTATTAATTATGTTGAAGTCCCTGGATCTGACCAGGCCTGATGCCTCACTCTTCATTAATAGGAATTAAATTCACCAAATTTCATTATGTGACCTCCTCCCCACTCTGTGCTTCCCTGCTCCCTAACCCCAAAGCCACGGGACCATCCTTACAGCCATCCTTGTCCCCCACCCTGGCTAGGCTGGGAGGGCTGCTCATTGTCACACTCAGGCAGGGCTGTCCAGAGAGCAGAGAGCAGCTCCCACCCCAACACTGTCAGCAATGGTCACTGAGACAGGGGAAAGCAGACGGAATCCCAGGGGAGACAGGGCTTTCCTGTTTTGGTTACATTACAGCCCCAGGGAGTGACCAAGCCAGCCGTGGGCTGGTGTGATGTGCCAGGGCTGACTCTCTCTGTGGGAAAACATCACGGCCTTCTGTGTGGCCTGCCCAGCTGGCGCAGAGGGAGGCAGAAAACACACGGGGTGTTTATTTATTTATTGATTTAGCCCACTGACCTGCTGAGGGGACTGAGCTGACTCAAGTTGCACAGAGACTGGTTCCCTGGCTCAGAGCGGGGAGTGGGTGTTGTGAGGGGTGCAGGGTAATTCAACCCGGGGGATACACAGAAGTCTGTTTGGTCAGGTGAGGAGCGGGCCAGGGTCCAAGACTTATGGGACCTGGACTCCTGGGGCCATACCCTTTGGCTGATCACATAGGAGGTTTCTCTAGTACCTGGAGGCCCCCTCTGGGCTCTGTACGATGCCCAGCGTGCCCTAAGGAAGCTAAAAGAATGAGACCTTGCAGACTGGATGGCGGGAAACTGCTGACACTGCCTGATAAGCAGCTATCTGCCCTTCGTCTGGTGGTACAACCAGCCTCTGTCCATATGGTTGGATAAAGTTGCTCTCACCACTGCCTGGAGGGGTGCGTGGCCATGGTCTAGCCAAAGTGCCCCTGTGGTCAGTTCAGAGATGCATCTACCCAACTGGACCGTTTGGAGCCAATGCTGACTCTTGACCTGAAGGAGAAGCACATTCCTCCATGAACGCCCAAACTATTGTCACCACCAGAGCAAGGTGCCAGCAAGGTAAGAAGCAGAGCAGAGGTGGTCACAGTGAGTCCTGGGTCCTAATGTTTTCCAGCCCTTGGATCCAGCCATGCTTCAGCTGATGCACTTTCTAGGCACTTTCACGTGGTTTTTCTTTCCCTTGCAACTCAAAAGTGTCTCAGGAAAGGAACAGTGGCTAGTTCATAGGACTCCAAGCCTCATTTTTGACCTGGGAAACTCTAGAGCCCCAGGCGAGAGCTACCCCAGCCTCCCTCCTTCCCAAACTACAAGCCAGCACACACGGGGGCAGACGCCACCGCTGTGTCTCACATGCAGCAGGCACGAGCAGTCCCAGAGCAGGCAGGGCATGCAGATGCGGGCACCAGGCCCCAAACACAGAACCAAGAAGAAAACGCTGAGATGGGCACCTGGACGCCAGCTGATGGCATACAAGTCACCCAGGGTCCGGCGGCGGCTCGCGGGCCGGGGCAAAGACCAGTACCTCCATGAGACTGGACAGGCAGCATGTGGAGGCGAAGGGCAGAAGACAGAGGTGAGAAGAAGGTGCTTTCTGTGTCTCCAGGCAAAGGGGACACCAAATGTGTGTTCTCATTCAGAAGCCATTATTTCTGTGTCTATGTCAAACCTTAGGTACCTTAGCAGGACCAACTTCCTGAGTATTAACCTTGACCTTGAGAGAAGAGGCATCCAGTAGACAAAACTCTATTCTATGCCTAGCACAATTATAAAGAGGGCCTGGTGGCTCAGGGGGAAGAAAAATGTACACATCCTCAGTATATGTGGTCCCATATACTGTGTGACCTGGGGCAAGCGTCTACTGTTCTGAACTCAAAATGGGAATAAAATGTCTCTCACAGAGGCATGCATGTCCATGTGGTCACTACTACAGCCCAAGGGAGCCAGTTTCCACAAGGCCCATCATTACTCCTTATACTGGTTGATTCTTGAGCATCCCCTGTCATCCCAGCCCCTCGTGCGGGAGCGGAGCGGTGGAGGGGGTTGGGGGCAGTGCCAGACATTTTACACTGAGGGGAGCATTAAAAAAAACTAGATGCAAAACCACCTTTACATTTTTTTTTGCTGAGCTTTGAGCACAGAAATATCTCCCTTCTTTTCACCCACTTTTCTGATAGTTACTTTATGCTTTCTCAAAATAGTGAATTAAAAGCTCCAAATATTCAACCCTAGGTAAGTTGTGGTTACATAAGAACTATCTCTGGTTATTGCTTTTATTGTTTACTTGTTTTTTGTCTTGTCTTTGCTCAGTGCTTTGCTGTGGAATCTTATGTAATTATAAAAATCTCATAATTAAAAAAAAGAAATGATGAAATAGATATCATCTTTTCCATTTTTAGAGGTAGACGATGAGGTGTAGAAAATTAAGTTACTGACCTAAGATCAGTCAGTAAATGGTACAGCTGAGATTCAGATTTGAGTCTCACTCCAATTTATTACTTGAGATTTCACGTACACTCTAGTTTTGGGAATTCTTCTGGGGGAAAGAGTTGGCTGGGCCTTAGTATTTCTGGCATGGCAGGGTTGTGTTGGGAAAGTTCCCTGGAAACAGAAGTGTGTGGGGAGCCAGGGGTCAACCCTGAGCCTGAGGCCTGGTCAGGGCCACTAAACTAACAGAGAGAGCAGAGATCTTTCCAGATGGCTTCAGATGTCTCACACGTGAGCTGGAAGCAGCCCCAGCATCCTGGTCACCAGATACTCAGGGTGGGCAGGAGCGAGTGTTGACAGTGGTTGGGCTCGGTCCCTCCTATAGTCATGGAGGTATCAGGACCTCAGCTCCGGCCGGGCTCTCCCAGTTAGTTTCCAAAGAAGGGCAGGGCTGCCGTCAGCCCCAACCCCAAGGCTGAGGCCGGGTGTCAGGTGCATGGGTTACGGAGCCTGAGGCCTGAAGTCACTGAGATTTGGTGGCAGAGGCTGAAGGGAAGGGACTGGATAGAGGGCCCCATGGGGAAATGACTGGTAGAGGTCGCCCCAATGAGCCGGAGGCCCAAGTCTCTTGCCTACCTTCTTCAGGCTGTAGGGAAAACTCATCTTGCACACCATCCTGCCCTTCCAAGCAGGTGGCAGGGACCCAGCCTTGCTCTTCGGCGGTGCTAACGAACCACCAACCTGGGGAGTGAAGACATCTTAGTTGGATCACAACATAATGATATATTCAGTCACTACACCAGTCAAGGCTTAGGCTAACGTTGAAGAATCGCCATCTCATGGGTGGAACACAACTACCCGAGTTAGCTACCTGCTAAGACAGGCTAACAAGAAACCGGCTCCTGGGGAGATGGGGGTGGGGGTGAGGAGGGGTGGGGGGTCAGGGGAGAGAAGGTTCTGCTAAATGATGAGCAGAGGATGTAGCTGCCTTTACAAAGGTGTGCGATTCATGAATCATTTTATTTATTTTTTATAATTCCCTTAATTTGTTCTAGAATCTCAAGTTTAAAAAAATTATTTTAAAATCTATTTTCCCACCATCATTCTAGAGCCACTGTCTGTTTTTCTCCTTCCCTTGTCCCTCTTAACCTCAGCACTCTCACTGTATTTATTAATGCGCACTCATTTTTGTATTTCACTTTGACAAATTGTCTGTTATGTCAATGTCCACTAGAGTCTGTCATTATGACCTGTTCCATATTTCCCTTGAATTCACTTCATTTTGCTGTAAATGACTGCACTTCATCTTTCCTTATGGTTGAATGGTATGCGCTCGTAATTTTATACTCATGCATCCCTTAATGACGTTAAGGATATGTTCTGAGAAATCGCGACTGGACTGTTTCTTTGTTATATGAATGTCGCAGGTTGTAACTGCATGTGCCCACATGGGGTAGTCTCCTACAGACCCAGGCTGTGTGGCCTAGCCTACCTGATATAGAAGTGTGCTGTGGCAACTGGCATTATTTTATGTAATCTTGTCCCGACTGCACAGATGAGGAAACTGGGCTCCAGGAGGCAGATTTGTCCAAGGTCAGCTTCAGCAGAGCTGCAATTTGCACTCAGGCTGTGTGATACTGAAGCCACAGCCCTGATCTCTTACCTGAGACCCACAATGTCATTGGACCTGTGTATCTCAGGTAGATCTGACTCAGGCTGAACAGCCTGAGAAACCTCCTGCCCAGACTCCGCACATTCCTCTTTGAGGAACGTCTTGCATGGAGCTCATGGTAGACAGGATAGTGACCCACCAAGATGTCCACATCCCTACTTCTGGAATCGGGAATAGATTCAATTACAAGGCAAAGAGGAATTGAGGGATTAAGGTTGCAAATTAGCTGACTTTCAAATAGGGAAATTTTCCTGGATCACCTGGGTGGGTGCAAAGTAAGCACGAGGATCTGTAAATATGGAAGAGGAGGCAGAAGAGCCAGGAGGCTGTGGTTACAGAAGAAAGGCAGAGACAGAAGGTGGTTCTGAAGAGGGAGGAAGAGGCCGCAAGCCAAGGGAGGTGGGCGACTACTAATGGCTGGAAAAGGCCAAAACACAGATGCTATCCCGAGCCTGCAGAAGGGAATGCAGCCCTGCCACTGCCTGGACGTTAGCCCATTTTAGGACTTCTGACCCACTGAACCATGGGATAATAAATCTGTTGTTTAAAGCAACTGAGTTTTTGAGAATTTGCTATAGCATCAAGAGGAAATTATCACAGGGCCCAAATAGCATAGCTGTTTGGATCTGCTCCCCAAGGTCACATACCTCTAAGATTTGGAGATCCCAAAGAAAAAGATGGAAGGGACAGACTCTTGAGCAAGCTTTCTGGTCTTACAGGGAGTCCTTTGCTCCTGACCTTCCTGAAGTAGAAGGAAGTCGCCTACTGCTTTATGCAACTGGATGTGCCTTTTAAAGTACATGTTACGGTGACTGGGAACTCTTTGTGGGAATGAATGGGGCAGATGAATCTGAAAAGTCATAAATTAGAAGGTATGTCAAATGCCTTCCTAGAACTCATTATTTGTAGGTATGTATGGGCGGGGAGGGAGGGGAGGAAGGATAAGGAACCTGTCATAACAGCCCTGACATGCAGTGACAGTAACAATGCACCTGGCTGTCTCAGAGCTCCACATCCATGCACTATTGTGGCTGCTCCTAAGAGGTACATGGCCCTGAATTACAGGTTAGACTTGGAGAAGGCCAATGACTTGTCTGAGGTCACGAAGACAGAAAGTGGTGAAGTCAGGACTCGAACCAGGCTGTCCAGCTTCACAGTCTGATCTCGACCATCTGTGTTAACAACTCACGGATGGCCCGAGGGACAGTAAATCTATTATAGATGGTGACTGTTTGCAAGCGGGCAACTGGGCTGCATCTTAATGTTTGAAATGTGCTAATCTCATGGTCCAGCAGTTCTCTCTCTCAGTATGTGGCCTGATGAAACAGTTACCAGTGTGTGCACAGATATGCTGCTCATATTAGAGAAAAAGATGGCTTATTTGGGTCTAATAATAGATAGTCGCTAAGAGAATAAGAGCTAAATGTTGACTGAAAGCAGCGTGTCTCAGATCAAAATGAGTTGACACCAATGGGTTTAAACCTCCTCCCCACCCAACTATACACACAAACACACAAATATGATCCACGTATGTGTCTGTGCACACATGTATAGACACACACAACACCCATAAAACACACAGACTATATGTACATGAATAAATATCTCTATTTGTGTACATGTGTGAATAAATGCTCTAGAAGGATGTGTACCAACCATTCAAGGTGGTAGAAAAAAAAGAGATTTTATATTTATTGTTGAGTTTTAAGTTTTAAGAAGGTTGTATTACTTGGATAAGTAACATATAACTAAAAAAATAAATATTGCCTGCTTCTCGGCCACTTGAAGGTGTGACTATTTCTATCTGGCTCCCCAACTTTGGACATTCTGGATTGTCCCCAACATGAGCTCCCAGCTCCCTCTTCTTTTGACGGTGGAAAATTAAGGGGCCTGGGTCGGCTAATGTTGCTCTCTTGACTAACTGGTAACATGATCTAGATGGTTCTAGAAACAGACTTTCCCCTAGTTGTTTAATGTTAGCCACTGGGACATCACAGCGATTGGCTTGCTAATGATAGTAGCAGCTAATATCACATTTAAGTAATTAATTAATTAATTTTTTGTTGTTAGGATTATTTATTTATGCATACAAGCACTGGGGTACAGGCCAGAGGTGTGGGGCGGTGAGAGGATTCACCACAGACAGAGCAGAGAGCAGAACAGGCAGATCAACAGAAGCACACTGCTGAGGGCAGCAGCGGGCACAGCAGGAGAGGTCTGCCACGCCATGTGGGTCCCCTCCCTGGCCGGCAGCAGGGATCAAACTCGTGCTGCAGTGGCTGCGGTTTGCTTCACAGTGCGTTGCTCAACCCACTGCGCCACCAGAGAGGCCCTAATATCACATTTTAGCCACAACAGAGGCAGAGGGTTTATGTCACCTTCCTCTGTAGGGGGACTCACCCACCCCTGCCTCCCGCTCTTTGCCTTCAATGGTGCTCAATGACTATTTTGTGGCAAAAAAGAAGGAAGCCCACAACTTGGAGCACCTACAGTTTGCCAAATACAGGATTATATATTCCCTATGTATTAGCTCATCTAATCCTTGTAACATCTCTATGCAGAAGTTTTTTTTAAATTTTGCAGATAAGAAATTGACGGTCAGAGGCTGTTTTGGTCATACCACATTCTGTCAGCAACCTGCCAGTGCACACGACCAGTCGCCCCTGGGGTGGGCAGGTGTGCAGAGGTGACAGGTAGTATGTCCATCCTACCAGAGCCCACAGCTGATGTAGCTGTTGTGGGTCAGAGACATGGTAATCAGAGGCAAAGCAACAGAGTGACTTTCTGAGAGATGCCGGACTTTACGTCTCCAAGTAATTTGAAATCAGAGGAAATGCTTGTGGTTTGGTTCAGAAATGAATCTTGGAAAAAACCAGTAACATCTGACCCAGCAGGATGCTGGTAAGTTGTGACCAAGCGGGATGTTCAAAGCATTGGAATTAAATGGGGACAGCTTTCTAGGAGGCGATCTCCTCTATCTATAGGAACTGACCACTGTTGCATTTTCTGTGTTTCCTGTCTTAGAGACCTGGTGACATACAGGTGGGGAAGGAGATGATCGAGGTCCTCTACCTGACTCGTTCTTCTCGATGATGTCCACCACCTGCCCCACACTGAGGCTGATCTCCGAGCTCTCTTGCTTCTGGTAGTCTGCCACCACCACATACTGCTCCAGGACCATGGGGTCCACTGAGGTCAAGTCACTTCCTGTAGAAACAAACCCCTATCAGTGTCACATCTGGCCACCAGCCACGCAGGAGCCAGAAGCAGGACCCAGACATTCCAGATCAGGAAGACATTCCAAAAAGAAAAAGGGAGTTGTTTAAGAACTTCTCTCAAGGGTGATACCATTCTTTCATTCATTTGCTCACTCAACTCTCAAAATTTACCAAGTGCCTGATTGTGTAGGCATTGCTCTAGGAACTAGGGGTTCACAGCTATTAAGACATGGTATTTGCCCTCAAGAAGCTGGCAGCCTAGTAGAAAATTCATTTACTCATTCATTCCCAACCATCCACCCATCCCTTATCAACCATTATTCATTTATCTATCATCTAGCCAAACAAACATCCATCCATCCAACCTATTTAAGCTTCTATCACCCATCACCGGCCCAACTATATATACATCCATGATCCATATAAACAAACATCATCCATCCAACCAAGCATCCACTCATCTACCCAATTAAACATCTATCCATCATTTAATCAATTAAACATCCACCTATTCATGAGTCATTCAACCACCTAACTACCCATCATCCACCCAACTAAATATCCATCCATCATCCATCCATCCTATTAATTCATTAAGTTGCCAGTGATGTTCCAGATGCAATAATAGGTGCTGGAGTGCTAAAGTTAATGAGACGGATGTATTTCTAGACTCAAGTAACTCACTCTTTTTGGGAGACAGACATATAAATAAGTATATCTGTTCAATAACTATATAGGATAATGTAAACATGAGTTATCGACAGACAGATGCATCTGCTGGAAACAGTCATGATGCTGGACCAAGAAGGAATAGGAAGGCAAGCCTTCCTGAAAGAGGTGACATAAACCAGAGACCTGAGGGAAAAGGAACCACAAGGAGATATGGAAAGAGTGGTGCCTGCAGCCTCTGAGATGGGAAAGGGCTTGGAAACGTCTAGGAACTGGAAGGAGGCCCGGGTGGCTCCAGTCCAGTGAGTGAGGGGAGTGGTCCCATGTGAGGTCACTCCAGGAGGAGAGGCAAAGCAGGATGTTTGGAATCTTTTAAAACCCTGAAGTAGAAAGCCACTTAAGGACTTATAAAGAGAATGGCAAGTTAAGCTTCACCTCTTTCGGAGAATTCTGACAGTGTGTGGAGAACGGATGAAAGGCAGGCAGGAACAAAAGCAGGACAGATGTAGCCACGGGGATGTTATCCAAAAGATGGTGGGGGCTGTCGAATGGGGCAGAGCAGCAGGGGCAGGGGCTCTGAGAGAGGCTGTTCCACAGCTGGTACCCCTGGAATTGTGCAGCCCTGGTTAAGTGCCAAACCCTAGCTGATAAAGAAATGAAAAGCTATTGCACAATGAAGGTTATATAAAGGGACATCTGAGTTCAGAGACTTGAAAGGGAAAGGAAAAGGGACAGAGCAGAATATATGTGGGGGCCACAGAGCCCTGGTTTTCTTAATATTCTGATTTAAAGTATTCTCTCCTGTTTCCATCAACAGCTGAAATAGTCAGGCTGGCTATCCCCATTTCTAAATACACCCAGGGGTAACGTGGTATGTGAGAGCTGACTTATACTGAATTGATTTTGTGCGTCTCTGCCAACTCTGCTGCCTGATTTGCACTTCCCAGCACACCATGCACTCCAGTCTCAGGCACCAAGCAGCAGCACAAAGGCCCTTTGTTAGAATCATGCATGCTGACATTTGGTGAATACCCCAATAGGGCACTGGAGTCAGGTGAAGGGTCACTGCTTCTTGGCTCTGTGACCACATTCTGATCATTCATGCTCCCAGAGACCTTGCCACTTGCCACTGGGTAGAGAAAGCAGGAATGGAGGGAGAGAGAGAGAGAGAGAGACAGACAGACAGACAGACAGACAGACTGACTGACTGACTATAGATGGAGGTTTAGAAGGCTGGAAGGGAAGCAGCCTGGTGAATGCCTACACACGGGTACACGCTTTACACTAACTATGTCAACACAACTGCTCTGGATAGTGGGGGCTGCACCCCTATCTTACAGACAAAAATACAGGCTCACAGCTATCAAGTGACTTGCCTTGGATCCCATAGCTGGTTGGTGGCACCGGGCCTAGTGGCAGTGGTTAAGAGAGGATGATAGAGAAGGGTGGCTTTTGATCTGCTTCTCCATCAGTTCCCATGGCCAGGCTGGGGTTCACTAGGTGGTCTTATTTCTTCAAGGCTTATCTTTACCATTGGCAAAAGGAATTCCTGTGTCACCTCCTCAGAGGTCAGGCTGTAGGGCTGGCCGCCTCCCAGTCTCAGGCGCAAAAGCCAACCCAAGCCAGTATTCTTTCAGTGGCCTGACAGCAGACTGGTCTGCTTCCTCTCTGCTGCCCACATTACAGTGTGAACTTGGAGGGCAGCTCTTGGCTGTCCCAACACACTGGCACTGAATCTCAATACTCGTCACGTGAGTGAGCAAATACAGATGCTGGCTTCCTGGGGACCTATGGCTACCTGCGCTGGTCATTTCTAGGTGGGGCTCCCCAGGGAAAGCAGTGAGTGGAGATCCGAGTCTACAGTGTATGGCTGAGATACAGCCTACCTCAGGGCTCACAACCGAGGAATGCAACTAACTCATTCTGACCCTTATGTGGACTTCCTCCAGGTAACTCTGTACTTCCCTGTGCCTCGCCTTGAGAAGGAACTGGAGAGGAGGAAAAGCACCCTCTTCCCAGCCTGGCTAGAGGCTGTGCCTGGGCCCAGGCTCATGTCAGAGACAAATCCAGGTCTTCCAAGCAGGCAGTCAGTGGGCTGGTGAGGACACAGCAGAGGCTGTGTCCAGGTGTGGGGACTCTGCTGCCACCTGCAGCGCTGTCAGGACTTTCTTACAGTCACAGGTTTTGTGCAGGTGGACTTCCTCCCTAGCACTCCATGATCCACTCATGCATGGTCTCACTGAGCGACATCCTCTACACTAGCATCTGGAGAGCTTTCTTGGGAGCTGGGCAGAGAAGAGGGGACACCCGTTACTGGTGTCCGTCCTGCCTGGACCTCCAGTCTGTCCTCCATACTGCAGTCATGGTGCTCACACTCAAATGCTATTCTGATCGCGCCATTCACTGCTCAGAGCCTGATACGGCCCCCCAGTGCTCACAGGTACTCCACAATCTGGACTTTGCTTGTCTTTCTGGCTTTGCATTTTAACCATCTCAACCCTGTTCACCCATTAAACTGGAAATCACAACTGATGGTGACACAACCATAACAGAGTGCTGCATATAATTTTCAGGACTCTGATTAATGGAATGATCTATTCAATACTCTACCAACTCTCCTAACCAGGTTGCCAAGGGGATTTGGATTACCTATGAACAGTGACAGACTCAGCGCAGCATGAACTCACTGTGAATAAGACAGGAGACCAGAAAATGAGAAGGGAGCAGGGTTTCAGACTCTGGGCTGGCATGGGCAGATCAGCTACTGCCAAAGGGCTTAGGCACTGCCTTCAAGGCTTGTTCAGGGCCAGGTCCTAGTCTTACCTCTTGTTTTACTATGACAGTAGCTTTGAGACTGATGTTAGTGGCCGAGGAGAGTACTTTAAGTTGTTTTTCCTGCACCAGTTCTTCCAGAGCAAGTTGACTTCTAGAAGATTCAATCTATCAAAACTCCATTCACTTGACCAACCAGAAGTCCCAAACTAGGCTTTAGGCTATTTGGGTGTTAGGTGGTGACACCTACTGGTGGACAGTGATATTGTGGCCAAGCTCTATAATGCACAGTAATTGCAGTACATAAAAATTGCTGCAGGTGGCTAACTTTTAGGAGCTGCGAGTGTGGAATCAAAGAAATCCGAAGGAACATCCTTTTTGTGGGTTAGTAGGAGATGAGAGAAGACTGGGTAGTAGAAGGGTGCTTTTAACACCGAGGAAGTGTTGTAAAATAGTCTCAAGGGGAGTAGTGTCTAATCTACCGATGAATTTTCTGTTTGGGTATGTTTTTATTCATAATGACAAGCTTTGAATTTTTAAAATAAGTGCTATGGACAGACTTAATTGTGTTCCCCCAAAATTCATATGTTAAAGCACCTTGTGATATACTTGAGGATAGGGCCTCTGGGAGATAATTAGGGTTAAATGAGGTCATGAGAATTAGTGTTCTTAAATGAAGAGGCACTGAGAGCCTCCTCTTGCTACTGTGCAGTACACAGTGAGAAGACAGCCATGTGCAAACCAGGAGGATCTGATTTCGGACTTCTAGCCATCATACCTGTGAGCAAAAAAGTTCCTGCTGTTTAGCTCACTCAGTCTATAGTACTTTGTTATCGCAGCCTGAGAAGACATGCAATGAGGAATGATGGTAAAGTGGAATTTTTTCTAAACAATCACTCTACTGCCAGTTTTGGTAAAAAAGTCAGTAAATAAGACACCACTTCAATAAGTAAAGGGTAGAAAAATCAGGAAGAAAGATGCTCCTTAGACAAACAGACAACCTTTAAAATCTGGGTGGGAGGATTTCTTCCTGCAATAGAATTTGAGAATGCATTAACCAAAAGCTGCAGGAGTCAGCCAGCCAGCCAGCCATGACAGAGAAAGCCTGCCGTCTCCAATTGAGTGTTCTGGCCCAGAAATCCAGTGCTTGGGCAGTCAGCCTTAACTCCATTTCAAGTTCAATCAAGAAGGTAGGTTCTAACATAAAGGAAGTGTTCAAAGGTCAGATGAAAAAATAAGGCTAATTCCAGCATGGGTTCCCAGTCTGAATGAAGAAAGAAGCTATTTCTACCCAACTGAACTAGAAATAAATCTGCCCCCCATCATTGCAAGTGAATGATGTCATACTGGTCACCACAAAATTAGAGCTCTTCTCTCTTTTCCAGAACTGTCCCCTCATCAAGTCTGTTTTGACGGGACACTTCTGTTTCCACAAACCAGAGCTGTCTCTTTCCTCTCTCCTTCCCACCCACTCCCTCCAGGAAAGTCTTTGTACATGCAGAGCCAGAAACGCTGTGACCAGTTGCTCCTCCTCTCCTTTCTGCTCTTTTCTAAGAAACATACTATTATCCGCAGGACTCAAGGACTATTTGCAGCTTTCGCAGGATACCACAGTTTGGCCAGTACCTATTTAACCAGAAAGCAGACTGGTTGGGAAGAGGCCAGAGCTCATTCCAGACGCCACACCCAGAGGCACAGAGATCCAGTTCATCTCCATATTCTTTGCAAAAATGGCCTTGAAGTCTGTAAAGCTGACCACAGGCCTGTACCCAGGGAACCAAAGATATTGAACTTGGACTTGATACTCATGCCTGGCAGGGAAACAGTAGCAAATACATATCACTTATACCATGCCAGACACTGGTCTAACAATCCTACAGGGCAGATCACTAATTCCATTTCACATTTGAAACTGAAAGCATCCTCTTTCCCACCTTTATCAACCCCCTCAAAATTCCTAAGATCTAGATAAAAACTCAGAATGCTGGAAGGTTTGAAGATCACACTGTCTCCAGGTGTGGCTCGAATTTTTGCAAATATGGGGCATGATCTTGGGTCACAGGAAAATAGTCCGGCTGTTGTGAATGTAAATTTATCAAGGCCTGTGAGAAAACAATCACTCCTCCCTGTGTACCCAATTTCCCACCATCTCTTTTTCAGTGTATGCTCTTGATAGGAGAGTTGTCTTGTCCAGGGAATGAAAGGCGTTATGAAGGAGAAGAGCTGACTTTGAGGAGAGTGAACCTGAATACAGGAGCTGCTGGAAATAGCAGTTGCCATTGCCCAGAAGAGTAGCTGGCAGAGGAAGTACAGAGGCTGGACCTGGGGCTGAGAACGTCAGTTGGATGAAGCTTATATCTGCAGCATTCTCATATCTCTCACTGTGGGGACTGTCCTCTCTCCCAGCATGCCCTTCACTGACTCACTCTTCAAGATCCTGGGTCGTTTTTGGCCTCTTCACAATAACCAAAAGGAATGCTCGGAATTACCACATTCCTTTATCTAAAGCAGAATAAAGCATTTAACACACTACTGCATAGTTAGAAAGCTGTCTCCCATTCTCCACTGAGGCAATCTCAGGGAAAGATATCACGATTCATCCACTTTGTAATTTCTAGGTACAGGGTGAAATAATCTCTAATCCAATCGACGGGGTAGGTTATCAGTCAATTAACCATGCATGCAGGCATCCACCCACCCATCCATCCATTCCTCCATCCATCCACTCACCCACCTACCCAGCCACCTAGCCTATACATCTTCCCTCTACCCATCCATCCGCCTATCTATCCATCCCATTCCCAATGCAGTGTCTAAGGTCTAGAGCATGATAGGTGCTCAGCAGGGATATGTTTAACATTGAATAAACAGGAGAAAATAAAAAAATTCTTACCAGATTTCTTTTTCCCAACATGTTCTCTGTATAGGAAAGAATGGGGTTGGGGAAATAGTAAAAAGTGAGTACCTTGTGTGACATAAGTTATTCCATTAGGAATTCTGAGACTCTATCCCATGACACCTCCAGTTAATCAATAAAATCTAAGCCAGCCCCAGAGACCCAGAATCTTTTAAAAAGAAAGAATTCCCTTTAATTCTCTCTGTTTGCCTCGTAAGTGTCCTGGTGCCCTGGGTACCTGCATCTCTACACTATTTGTAAAGCAGGGGACCTTGGGTTGAAGTTGATGGGTGGGGGCCACACAGCCTGAAAACAGGGTCTAGGCCTCCACATTGCACTGAGCCTGATGCCCACCTGGCAAGGCACAACAGAGCCCTTCCCAAAGCCCCCAATGCCTTAGACATGGAGCAGAAAGAGCTTGGCAGTAAGCAGGTGGTAAGCACAACACACACAACTTAGTAGACGTGTGGATAGCAGTGAACACAGCACATGAGGAACATGACTATAGGCTAGAATTCGTCTATCAACCACATCAGGGTTTATATATACAACTGCACTGCAAATAAAGTACTATTAATCAGGGTTTACAAAAGACTTTCCAGTAAGTTATAAGGCTTCCAGTATTAGGTGATGACAAGATGGTTGAAATATTTACTATAATTATTGAATGTGCCAGAACCTATTAGGTACATTTAATTCACTCATTGGACATGCATACTAACTTTAGGAAAGAAGTATTCTTTTTCTGTCCCATTTTAAAGATAAAGAAAATGAGGCACAGAGAGGTTAAATTACTTGCCCAAAGACACAGTTAGCAAGTGCCACAGCCAGGATCTGAACCCAGTTCTATCTAATTTTTAAAAATTGAGCTACAATTTACATACCATAAAATTACCCTTGTAAAAGTGTACAGTTCACTTTTTAGTATAGTTACCAGGTTGTATGCCCATCACTACTATCTAATTCCAGAAAATTTTCATCACTTTAAAAACAAACTTTATACCCAACAGCAGTCACTTTTCATCGCCCATGTTGTAGTATGTATTGGTACCTCATTACTTTTCATGGCTGTATAATATCTCACTGTATGGGTAAAGCACACTTTGACTCTCTGTTCATGCCATTTGACTAGTGGGCATCTGGGTTATTTCCACTCTAAGGCTATTATGAATATTACTTCTATAAAAACATTTCTGCACAAGTTTTTGTGAGGATACCTATTTTTCTTTCTTGGTTACATACAAAAGAATGGAATTAATGGGTTATATGGTAACTCTAGGTTTGAGTTTTTAAGAAATTGCTGTCTTTCAGCAGCTGTACCCTTTTACATTCCCACTAGCAACATATGAAAATTCCACTTTCTCCACCTTCTTGCCAACACTTGTTGCTATCTGTCTTTTTGATTCCAGCCATCCTAGTGGATGTGAAGTGGCATCTTACTGTGGTTTGGATTTGCATTTCCTGATCGCTAATGACACTCAGCATCTCCATATGCATACTGGCCATCTGTGTTTCATCTTTGGAGAAATATCTAGTTTGTGCCTGATCTTAAGTCTAGGTTTTTAACCACCACGTGTTTTCAGTGTAGCCTCAGGAGAAGGTGACAGGGTTGACCCGAGGAGCCTGGACTGCTTCCCCGCGTGTCTGGGAGAAACAGCAGGACATGGCCAAGGGACTGGCTGGGATAGTGGGTCCCAGGCCTGGCATTATCCAGTGAGGTTAAACTTTATCATACTTTTCAGAGGAGCTCGAGGATAGTAGCATAATATCTGAGCTCACATGTCCTGGCACTTGCTGTGTGTAGTGGGCAGAACCGTTTCTGGGCCGACCCGTGCATGCTCTCACCCGACTCTTCAGGGTTGTTTCACAGATGAAGACAACGAGGCACAGTGAGGAGAAGCACCTTGCCCAACACTGGAGCCCAGGGAGTCTGGCAGGCTTTTCCAGGACAGCCCTGAAGCTCTCCTTTAGCTGCCAGCTACAAGCCGCACCAACAAAGGGCTCCTAAGGCTGCTTCTATGCAAAGCACCAGGTCACTCAGGGGCCATCCAGCCCTACGACCTGAGGCATCTCTGGGCGACTTGAGCCAGGCTCCTGCCTTGGCTGACCTGTGTCCCAACCCAGCAGGGGGCTGGGAGGCAGCAGAAGTAGCCCATGTGGGCTCAGCAGCTATGTTATTTACTTTGTGTGACCAGTTTGAGGTAGTCCCAAGTTTTCGTAAGCACCGCACATCACCATGACTTCAGAGCCCCAAACTCAAACAATTCACTGTTGACCAAGACTTCATTGTCTATTCCCTATTTCATTTCAGCCTCTTAATAAGCCTGTAATATAAGCAACTGAGGCAGAAAAGGGGAGTGTGATCTATCTGCCCACGTAGAACAGTTGGCTGCCGGGCCAGCAGACTCTCTGCCATATCCACACACCCTTCCATACCCTGCCTCTGCCTCCTTGTGTCTAGGACTCTGACAGGTCCTCAATACGTACGAGATGATGGAAGAAGAATGCCAGCACCCATGACTGGGAATAGCATGGGTCTAGAATGTTCCTTCTAGCAAGTGGAGAATGTTCTGTCTAGACTATCAGAGAGTGAAAACACCCTAGCCCCTCCACGTCCCCAGCTCCCCTGGAGAGCTGGCTCTGCCCTGTATCCTGTCCTGTGTCCTTCCTTTGTGAGCAAAGGTGTTCAGACTCTTCTCAAGCACAGCAGCCGCCCCTGGTCTGGCTTTCTCCTGTCTGTGTCCAAAAGCTGCTCAGATGTCTGTTCACAGGCTGGGGACCTGCTTCCCTCCCCTCTCCAGGCAGGAGGCCAAGGACATTGTGGAATTAACATTCAGAAGAGGCACCAGGGTAGTGGTTCTTAACCAAAGTACGGGCTTTGGCATAATTGAGGACCTGCTGAAACTGGGGGCAACCACCTTTTGTGGAAAAGAAGACAGCTTTTACTGGATTCTCTATGTGGTTTGTGATCTCCCCAAAGTTGAATTCTCTGGAACTCTGAGATGAAGTAGGAGAAAATCCAGATGTTGTGGCAACTCAAGGAATTCACATCTGGGCCAATTCTAGCCCTCAGGGGGCTGTTGTTCCTTCTTGTTGCCCATAGGCACCAAGCCAGGTGTGTCGCGCACCTGCCAAGAGCTTCTCTGCAGGTTCCCAAGCAACGCTGCAGGGGTCACACAGTCCGTCTCACAAAAAAGGGAAGTGAAGCACAGGGCTGGGGAGCAATCTGTCGGGTTCACCAGCGGAGGGTCAACGGCTGGGTATCTTGCCCAACTCCTGTAGTACAAGCAGCTATGGTTGGGTGTTCAGAGAAAAAATGTCATGGGCCACCACTTTCTGAGCACTTGGCAAGTCAGTGGAATTTTTACTCAACAACGATCATTCAATTCCTACTGTAATCCTAGGTGGGCTGCTATTTCAATTTTGCAAGGGAGGCCCAGGGTTATATACTTCAAGTAAGGCTGAGGTGGGCTTTGAAGCCGGTGTCACCTACTACAAATCCAGGCTCTTTCTCTTAAGGTGGCCCTGGTGTAGGAGGCACGCGCGCGCGCGCGCGCACACACACACACACACACACACAGGCTGACTAGGCTTAGGTTAAGATTCATGCAGAGCTGGAGAAAATCCACTTCTAACTCTTTCCAACTGTGTGAACTTGGGCAAGCGTTTTTTGTCATTCTGAGCCTCAGTTGTCTCATCTGTAAAATAGGAATGACAGCTCCTACTATAGTTTCTGAGAATGAAGTGGAAACTGAACACTGTAAGCTCTATAGTCTCTATTCACCGTACTCTAGAAATCAGAACTGAGACCACGAGTTGGCAGGTTAATCTTAAAGCCCGGGAGGACTGTAGACAAAATTTTGAGAATATTTCACCATATCACAATAAAAGTAGTGCAAGGGGGCCTCCTTGGCGGTGCAAGGGGTACAGTCTCAGTACTATGAAGCTATCGGCAGCAGTGCAGCACAAGTTTGATCCCTGGCCAGGGAGGGGACCCACATGGCACAGCAGACCTCTCCTGCCTTACCCGCTGCTCCCCTCAGCAGTGTATTTTAGTAGATCTGCCTGTCCTGCTCCCCACTCTGTCTCTGGTAAATCCCCCACCCCTGCACCTCTGGCCTACACCCCAGCTCTTGTATGTATACATAAAAAAAAAAAGTCTTAAAAAAATGTGCAAGGTCTACTACACATAAAATGCTAAAGGCACCAAGAGCAGAAATAGCCAGGATGGGCTGAAGGTCCATTATTAGATTTATATTATCTCTGTATCATTGAAAAAAAAACATTAAGGTGTCATTAAGATGTTTCCATTGAAAGATTCACTGTGGCCACTGACGAAATGACCCGCTTGCTTAATTTCATAACCTATGTGCTGGCTCTCACCTGCTGCATTTGCTCACTGTTCTAGTGCTGAGAGCTGGTACTTATTGGAATGTTTATTGCCAAGAATTAAGTTTACTCATCTGTGTGGCCATTAAACCACTAGTCCTCCTAAATGCCCAAAAACAAATGAGTGGATTGGGAAGCTGTGGTACATATACATGATGGAATACTACTCAGCAATCAAAAAGGAAAAACTAGATGCATTCATAGGAACATGGATAGAACTGGAAGGGATTATGCTCAGTGAAGTAAGTCAGAAGGCAAAAGAAAAATACCAGATGGTTCCTTCCCTAAGAGGAATAAAAGGGAACCAAATAAGGATCAAGGAAAGGAATAAGAACAATAGTAATAATGATTAAAACACAAAAACCAAAAATGAAAAGACAAGGACAAATTGGGGACACTTGGTGGGGAGGGAAGAGGGGAAGGGTTGAGGGCAGACGGGAGCACGGGGGACTGAAGTGATGGTGCACTGGTGATATGGTGATGGGGAATACACAGGGATTACAATTGATGTCAAATATATATAAATAAAAAAATGGAAAAAAAAAAACCACTAGTCCTGAGTGATCAACTTACTGTCTTTGACTTCTGAACTTGGTTCCACAATTGGGCATATAAATATAAATGTGCCTGACTTCACTGGTAAAACTCTGCTGCTCTGTCCTTACAGGTTGATTTAAAAAAAAGCTTCATGGCTTCAACAGATTCATTTTTGGAAAGTCATGTGGCTCTTTCAACTCGACATACACATAGCACTTAGCACATGGAAACGCTGACAAAATAGCCTGGCTCGTTACTGCTGTTTGGAGCAAGAAATGCAGCTCAGAGCTGAGGGTCATTCACACTGTCTGCTGCGGGGAGAAGCTGGGGAAGCAGGGCCCGCAGTGACATTTGGGCTGCTCTGGAGCCTTGCAGATCACAAATCCCAGCCTCCCACTCACTAGTGATGGGAGCTTGAGCAGTTAGAGCTCAGTCACTCCCTCATTCATTCACATCCCGAACAGCCCTGAGTTGTTGTTGTTTTTTAAGAATACCTGCACCCCTATGTTTATATTTTATTTTTTTTAAGATTTATTTATCTATGCATATAAGAGCTGGAGGTACAGGCCAGAGTCGCGGGAGGTGAGAGGATTCATCAGAGACAGAGTGGGGAGCAGAACAGGCAGATTGAAACACATTGTTGAGGGGAGCAGTGGGCAAAGCAGGACAGGTCTGCTGTACCATGTGGGTCCTCTCCCTGGCCGGAGATCGAACTCACACTGCAGTGGCTGCGAAAGCCCCACAGTGCGGTGCTCAACCTGCTGCGCCACCAGGGAGGCCCTGGCCCTCAGTTCTTCTACCTCTGAATCTATCTCAGTCCCTGTCTTGTGCACGGGTTCCTCAGTTCAGTGCTCTCTGATGAGTGCCATGGGTACCTCTGGGGTGTTAGGGGACTGCAGGAGGACAGCAAAGCCAGCTCCTTCTTCTGGAAACCTCCAAGCTCGCTACCCACTCTCAGCAACTCTGGAAGCACGTGACAGGAGCTCAGCCATTGGCACCCAGTTTAACTTGTGCTTGGCTTTCCCCAGATCCTCCAGGGGCTGGCGAACCCAGATGGAGGGAGGGCTGTGAGGGCATGCTCTGGGGGGGCCAAAACCAACTTACTCTTTGGGTGGATTCAGGTCCTCAGGTCTGGTCTCAAAGAACTGCAGCACTTCATCACACTGAGAGATATAGGGCGGCAGCTGGATCAGGGCCTGGGGGAGACAGACCCAAGTGAGCCCGAGGAAGGAAAGGAGCACCAGGGCTTCTCAAACATGGATAGGCATCAGTCACCTGGGGGACTTGTGAAAATTCAGGTTGCTTGGCCCCAACCCCAATTTTCAAATTCAAGTTTAAGGCAGCGCCTGAGAACAAACATTTCTAGTAGGCTTCCTGGAGATGCTGCTGGTTTGCGGTCTCGCCCCTCAGTAGAATCTGTTTATACACCTGCATATTAATGGCATATTTGTATACATCATGTTCGTATTTGGACAGCATAATAAAGTATGTACTTCATGCCAAGTCCATACACCATCCACGCTGGATATTGGGTGTCTCTTGTATAGACATATGGTGGCTATTTAAGTTGCTTCCAATGAGCTTCCAAGTATGTCCTAACTCATGGATCTGAAGTGTTGAAGGGACTTTTTTATGATTTGGGCAGAGGCTAGAACACCCTGGGATCTCCCCACCCAATTCCAGGTTACTCTGCCTTCCAGCTCATCAGTGGAGCTTCAAGAGTCTGCACTGATGGTCTAGGAAAGGAGGTGGGTGGAGGGCAGAGTGGCACTGGTATTGGTGGTGCTGGCTTATCTAGCCACAGATTCATTCAGTGATCCAAAGGACATTCTCTTTGCGCCAGCCCTGTACTGTGCCGAATTAGAGAGAAGTATAGGGTGATCCTGTTCACGCCAGGGTCTGAAACCAAGACAAGGTTCTGTAATGAATGAACAGTTCAGCCTAACAATACTTACACCCCCTAGGCCCAGACGAATACAGTCTGACTGCAATAGGTTTCATGCACACGTTTTATTGTGCCTGTGTTGTGCCGTTGCCCCCACCCGGGGTACTGTAGCAGCAGGAAGGGGTAGCCCAGGAGCAAGGTTCAGGATGGTTCTGGGCAGACGGGTCAGGGAAGGAGAGTCTTGGTGAAAAGTCCTCGGTGGCTTTTCATACTTTATTTAGTAGAAGTGGCCAGGTACATGGCAGGCATGGGGGTTGGGGGGCCGGGAGGCTGGCAGGCCTCCCAGCCCCCAGCGTATCTCACCCTCTGGGCTGCTTCTTCTCTCTCTGCTGCTGCTGTCAGGCCTGTTGGTTCTCTTGGTTCTGTCTGTTGGTCCTCACAGTTCTGGTGTCCTCATGACGCCGCCCATTTAAGCCCGTGTCCCACACAGGTGCGCCCACTTGCGCATGCCCACCCTGGAATGCTCGCAGCACCACAGGTGTCCATCATCACAGTGGTGGGAAGGTGGAAAGACCTGATCAACCTTAACCCTACAGGTACCCTAAAGAGAGATGGACTCTGCTCCTCTGCCAGGCCTCAGTGCCCCGGAGTCTCTTGTGCCTTTTTGTCACACAGTGTAAATGTGGGTAAGAAAGACGTGTCTTGCATTTTCCTATATTGTAAATGTCTACAAGTTTGCCCCTTCTAAGTGATGTCCCACCTCTAATTCTGGGCTGTGAGGGATGAATGGGGAGATGAATATTTTAACCTCATGTGATTTCTCAAAAGCTTTAATTAACTGTGGTAAAAGACATAAAATTTACGATCTTAACCATCTTTAAGTGTTCATTTCAGTGGTTTTAAGCACAGTCACATTGTTGTGTTACCATCCTCAGCATTCATCTTCAGAACTCTTTTAATCTTGTAACACCAGAACCCTGTACCATTAAATTACAACTCCTCATTTCCCCAGTCCCTGGCGACTACTATTCTACTTTCTGTCTTTAGAAATTTGACTGTTCTAGGTCCCTTGTATAACTGCAATCACACAGTATTTGCCATTTTGTGACTGTCTGATTTCACATTGTAGGGTAAAGGTTGATCAGGTATTTCCACCCTCCCACCACTGATGATGGACACCTGCAGTGCTGCGAGCATTCCAGGGTGGGCATGCGCAAGTGGGTGCACCTGTGTTGGACACGGGCATAAATGGGCGGCGTCATGAGGACGCCAGAACTGTGAGGGCCAACAGACAGAACTGCGAGGACCGACCGAGAGAGCCGACAGCATCAGCAGCAGAGAGAGAAGCAGCCCAGAGGGTGAGATGCGCTGGGGGCTGGGAGCCCTGCCAGCCTCCCGGCCCCCCGGCACCCCTGCCTGCCATGTACCTGGCCACCTCTACTAAATAAAGTATGCAAAGCCACCGAGGGCTCCAAGACTCTCCTTCCCTGACCCGTCTGCCCAGAACCATCCTGAACCTGCCTCCAGTGCCACCACCTTTCCTGCCGCTACAATTGGCATAGTCGGCAGGATGGTTCGATGCAGACAGGTGCAGAACCCTAAGAAGACTGCAGGAGGGACTGAGAGGTGGCAGGTCACGAACTTGTAACTTGGCAGAGCAATGGCAGCACAGGAGGTGGCTGAAGACCAGGACGCTGCGGGAAGAATGAGAGACGCTGCAGGAGTGCAGGAGGTGGACAGGTCCAGGAGCTGTGGGACAAGACCTGGAGAGGAGGAGACGCCCGCGAGGACCAGCCCACGACCCGAGGCAGCAGACTGAAAGAGGACCATGATTCAGAGCTCGCCCACTGCTGACGCAAGGAAAGGACTGATGGACTAATGGACTGACAATCCTGTCAGAAGGCAGGTTATGTTTATGGACCCTGGGGGTGGATGATTGTTTGTACACCCCAGGAGGCATGGCCAGTGGGCCTTGGTGGCCAAAAGCAGCCTGGGCGTAGAAAAGCCCAAGAGTGG
>JAGFMF010011606.1:2368725-2438653 GCA_019455555.1 Galemys pyrenaicus | reverse complement strand
CTCCCCACTCTCTGTGGTGAGTCCTCTCACCCCCCACACCTCTGGCCTGTACCCCAGTGCTTGTATGCATAAATAAATAAATCTTTAAAAAAAAAAAAAAAGAATACCCCAGAGAGTTAACACTTCTCTCGATTTCTTTTACATTTCATTTCATTGTGGTAAGAACACTTAACAGTGGTTCTCTGGAGCTGATTCATCTGCTTTAACTGAAACTTTGTGCCTGTCGATTAGCAACACCCAT
Source organism: Galemys pyrenaicus (assembly GCA_019455555.1). Lineage (NCBI taxonomy): Eukaryota > Metazoa > Chordata > Mammalia > Eulipotyphla > Talpidae > Galemys > Galemys pyrenaicus. The sequence continues at coordinate 2,438,412 of JAGFMF010011606.1, read as the reverse complement.
CTCCCCTCCTCCTGACAACCACCATTTTACACTTTGATTCCAGGATTTGGTGGCAACTTTCCATACCTTCCACAAGTGGAATCAGAAACTCTTTGTTTTCCTATGACTGGCTTATGTCACTTAGCATAATGTCTTCAAGGTTCACCTCTGCTGTTTCATATGGTAGAACTTCCTTCTTTTGTCAGGCCAAAGAATATTCCATTGTGGGAACACAGTCAGCTGTCACTTAATGGTTTCTTTGGTCAATGGTGGTTCCAACAGGCTAGATCCCATCGCCTTGGTGTGCAGCAGGCCAGACCACCTGGGTTTGCACAATCATACTCTGTGATGTTGGCACAATGACAAATCCCCCAACGACATGCTGTGCACCACAGTGAGGTTGTTTCCACATTTTAGCTATGAACCTGGCAGTGCTACTATCGCTTCAATGTCCTGATTTCATTTTTTTGGATAAATACCAGATGCTGAATTTCTGGATCATATGGTAGTTCTATTTTTAATTTTTTGCGGAGCCTCTATGCTATTTTCCATAGCAGCTGCACCATTTTGCATTTCCATCAACAATGCACATGGGTGCAATATCTCTGTAGCTTCATCCACACTTGCAGGTTTTTTTTTTGATAATGGCCATCCACACAGGTGTGAGGTTATATCTCATTGAGGTTTTGATTTATATTTCACTGATGACTGACACTGAACATTTTTTTAATGTTCACATCTGTTGGTTGTATAACTTACTTATGGAAATGTTTATTCAAATCTTTAGTCCACTTTTAAGTTGAATTTTCAGTTTTTTGGCTATTGAGATGTAGGAACTCCTTATCTATTATACAGAGATTAACCCCTCATCAGATAGTTGGTTTGAAATATTTTTCTCCCATTTCTGTAGATTGCTTTTTCATCCTCTTAATTTTTCCTTTGCAATGCAGAACTTTTTTAGTTTGATGTAGCCCCATTTATTTTTAGTTTTGTTGCCTGTGTTTTTGGTACTATATTCATGAAACCATTGCTAAGAGTTCTGAAACCCACACATATGGTCAGCTGATCTTCAACAAAGGCACCAAGAATACCCAATGGGGAAAGGACTGTCTCTTTCATAAATGGTGCTGGGAAAACTGGATATTCACATGCAAAGCAACAAAACTGAGTCCTTATCTTGCACCATAAAAAAAATCAATTCAAAATACATTAAAGATTTAAATCTGAAACTATAAAACTCCTAGAAGAAAACACTTCTCTAACCTGCTTCCTGAAAGTAGAAACAGGCTCTGCAGCCCCCTCGGCAGGCAGGCCACAGCTGAGGCTCGATTTAAAATCATGTTTTGTTGCCACTGCTTCAATTTTTACTTTGATGGCATGGGAAGCCAGTTTTATATTATGGTTATGAGCTAAAATTTCTTATAAAATACATATTTTTAATAAGTTTAAAAAGTGGGCCTCCCTGGTGGCGCAGTGGGTTAAGCAACGTACTATGAAGCAAACCACAGCCACTGCAGCACAAGTTCTATCCCCAGCCAGGGAGGGGACCCACATGGCATAGCAGACCTCTCCTGCCTCGCCCGCTACTCCACTCAGCAGTGTGTTTCAGTCAGTCTGCCTGTTCTGCTCCCCACTCTGTCTCTGGTGAATCCTCCCACCTCTTGTGCCTCTGGCCTGTACCCCAGCTCTTATGTATAGATAAATAAAATCTTTATTTAAAAAAAAAAAGTTTAAAAAGTGAGTAAATTTTAAGGAAGAAAATAATACAGATTATATAGTAAAATTCTTGAAAATGGGAACTTGGTCTCAAGTGACTGGTAAACACTCCTATTATATTAAAATATTACAGCACAGACATATGCACTAAATAGGTGGTGTGTGTGATTTAAGCTGTGCCCTCATGATGTTTAGTTAATATCTGAAATACCTCACTGGGAATGAACACTTCATCAAGTAAAAGACTGAGTACAAGTCCTCATTTCAGAAGTGGTTATTGCAGCTAATCAGCTGCCTTCAGCTGTGCTGTGTGATCACAGTACAGTCATTAGTCACTCGCATCACCACTGTTTGAAATGATTTTCTTTACTGATGAAATGAGGAATGGTCTAGAAATAGTGTCAGATGCTCTGGCCCTTGCCTGAACAGAACTTGCCACGCCCAGCACTGTAAACTCTTCAGAATGGTCCCCTGGATCTCATGTTCTGACTCCTCTGAGTCCTGCCCCTTCTGAAGGGTTTTCCTGTTAGACCATGTTGAGGATTAGCTGATCCTGCCAATAGGATTATCGTTGCATCTGTCTTGAGGAAACTTTTATGCAAAGTGGTGTCAGGGAGACAGCTGGTATTTCAATAAGCTTGCAAAACAACTTGAGAGGTTGTTTAGGAATCTTAGTGATAATAAATGCCTGTATATGTGGCATGATTTGGCTGAGGCTTGCTCTCATTGTGCCTTTCAGTGAGCAGAAGTTCTTTAATTTAACATAGCCATTTAATTTTCATGAAAATGATTACATACGTGGTGTGAGGTAGGGCTTAGTTATCTGTCCCCCCCCCCACATGGATACTCATTTAGTGAGGAATTCAACCTTTCCTCAGTCTGCAAGGCTGTCTTTGTCAGTATCAAAATACACATGGGTTTCTTTCTGGTGTGTGTGTGTGGGGTAATCTCTATTTTGTTTAATTGTTTTAACTTTATAGCATGTCTGATAAAACAAAATGTTTCTTTTGTTGTTAATATACACCTGGTAGCTAGGTTTGGATATATCCATAATCTTCACCTACCTTTACTTATTGGAGACTACCAATTTGTACTAAAATAAAGCTAACTGTGATTGATGAAATTGGCTTAAATCAACTTTCAATGATGATAATACAGATATCCAAATTTTATGTAAAAGCCTATCCAGTCTGGGAAAGACTACAGATCTTGTGCTGAAAGGGAGCTTCATCTCCTTCTAGGAGGGCAGGTTCCTGGAAACTAAACATCCTCCTGTCCCCAAATAACTACTCTACTTTTTATATTTAACAGCAAGGGGCTATACCTTGCACATGGTATATATAACACCAACAGTTCTTTCCTGGTTCATCCAAGCAAATTCACGATCTGTACCATTTCAAACATCAGCAGATGCAGGCAGGAATATCACTTTCAGGATTTAAAATGTCCTTTTCCTAATCAAATGTTCAGGGGTCCATGAAGCCCTGATGCAAGGAAAAATTGGAACTCTGGAAAGAAGTTGGTGGGGGGGCCTCCCTGGTGGCGCAAGGGATTGAGCGCCGCACTATGGGGCTTCTGCAGCCACTGCAGTGTGAGTTCAATCCCTGGCCTGGAAAGGGACCCACATGGCATAGCAGACCTCTCCTGCCTCACCTGCTAATCCCCTCAGCAGTGTATTTCGGTCCATCTGCCTGTTCTGTTCCCCACTCTGTCTCTGGTGAATCCTCTCACCCCCTGTGCCTTTGGCCTGTGCCCCAGCTGTTGTGTGCATAAATAAATAGAATCTTAAAAAAAAAAAATTGGAGGGCTAGGTAAAAAACAGGATAGCATAATCTGGGTTGAGGGACAACAGCTTCTAGGGAACGTACCAACAAGAACCACCGAGTCATACAAAGTGGACCCAAAACTCTTGCTAGCAGGGGCTGTACAATGGAAAGTCATCTCTGTAATGGGAATTTCAGGCTCTAGAGGGACAAAGAAGGTTTGAATTTTCCTCTGAGAGCTACTGGTAACAGCAGTACCTGATTGACGGTCTCTGTCCCTCACCCCTTCTCCCCTTCTAGGGGTATCCTCAGGACAGAGGGGTATCTGAGTTTATCTTCCTCTATGAAACACAAGCCTGAATATTTGGGCCTTTTGAAATGTTACATTTTTAGAAAGCCCATAAGAGGTATGTGCGTGCAAAGTCCAACTTCCACATGCTCTGATACTGCTATTGTGAATAACTCTGCTGGGCCTCGACAGCTTCATCTACCCAATGGGGAAATTACAATGTACTTCTCAAATTTATTGGACAGATGAAACGAGGTCACATCTGGCAAAGAGAAGACGGTCAGTCAGGTGCGATTCTCTGCCCTTCCACAGTATCTTATGCCAAGAGGGGTCATCTATCCCAACATGTCCCCCCTTTAAAGGTTTTCAGACTTATTGAAGTATACACTTTTTATACTGTAAAATTCACCCATTATAAGTACACTCACTGCTCAGTGATATTTAGTAAATTATAGTTGTGCAATCACCACAATTTGGTCTTAGAACTTTTCCATCACCTCAAAAATTTCCCCCAACCTAATTTGCAATCTGTCTCCACGTCTACCACCCAGGCCTAGGAAACCACTATCTGCTTTCTGTTTCTATAAATTTGCCTTTTCTGCAAATTTTGTAGAGATGGAATCATATAATATGTAGCATGTAGTCTTCTGTATCTGGCTTCTTTCACATAACATCATGCTTTGGCATTTACTAGTATTTCACTTCACTTTGTTATTGAATAATATTCTACTGGGTGTTCATTTATCTATTCACAAGATGACAGATATATCTGGAATACTTCTAATTTGGGGCTATTATTAATTAATGTTGCAGTGAACATTTGTATTCAAGTCGGTGTGGATGTAAGTTTACTTTTTTTTAAAGTTTTTTTTTTTTTTATTTATACATACAAGAGCAGGGGTACAGGCCAGAGGCGTGGGAGGTGAGAGGGTTCACCAGAGACAGAATGGGGAACAGAACAGGCAGATAGACTGAAATACACTGCTGAGGGGAGCAGCGTGAGGCAGGAGAGGTCTGCTCTGCCATGTGGGTCCCCTCCCTGGCCGGGGATCGAACTCACGCTGCTGTGCTGCCATGCTTCACAGTGTGGCACTTAACCTGCTGTGCCACCAGGGAGGCCCCAGATGTAAATTTTCAATCTCATGAGTATATTCCTAAGGCTAATCACGGTAAATTTAACTTCCAAACTGGCTTTCCATCATATGGTGCCACCAGAACAAGGGCGTCAGCTTCTCCACATTCTCATCCAACTCTTGGTCTTGCCAACTATAGCCATTCTAGTAGCTGTGGGATCTCTCAGTCTTATTCAATCTTATTTTGCACTCCCCTAATGAATGATGACTGATACTGAACACCATCTCGTGTTTATTACCTGGAGTGTCTTTCTGGGTGAAAGTTCTATTTGAACCTTTTTCTGTTTTTAAATTGGGTTGACTTTTCATTATTGAGTTTAAGAGTTCTTAATATAGCCTCAATGCAAGTCCCTTATCAGATATGATAAATATCTTCTAATTTACAGTTTGTCTTTTCATTTTCTTCATGATATCTCTTGAAGTACAGAAATTTCAAAGTTTAACAAAGTCCCATTTATCAATTTTTCTCTTGGTGTTGGTATCTAAGAACTCTTTGACTAAACGAGCATATGAAGATTTTCTGTTTTGTAGTTTTTGCTCTTATATTTAGGCTATGGTCCATTTTAAGTTGATTTTTTGGGTATGGTGTGAAGTAAGGGTGCAAATAACAATAATTATTTTTTACACGCAGATATCCCATGATCCAGCTTGGTGGCACCTTTGCTGAAAGTTAATTGACTATAAATATCTTAAGTTTATTTTTAGATTCTCAATTCTGTTCACCCATCTACATACCTGTGCTGATGCTACTATTTTGATGACCATAACTTTGTAGGAAATTTTGAAAATGAGTAGTACAAGCTCTTCACTTTTATCCTTTTAAAAAATTGTTTTGGCCATTCTGTGTCCTTTGCATTTCCTTATATATTTTATATATATATATATATATATACACACACACACTAGGATTTTGACAGAGACTGTAGTGAATCTGTAGATTAAGTGGGGGGAGGAGGATGAGGTAGGAGACCACCATTTTAACACTTCTAATTCTATGAGTATGGAATGTCTTTCCATTAAGTTAGTTTCTCAAATTTCTCTCAGCAATGTTTTGCAGTTTCAGTACAAACCTTGTGCTTCTTTTATTTAATTTATTCCCAAGTATTTTATTTGTTTTGATGCCACTGTGAGTAGGATTATTTTCTTAATTTCACTTTAGGGTTCATTGCTAGTGTACAGAAGTAGAATTGATTTTTGTATATTGATCTGGTAACCTGTGATTTTTTTTTTTGTTTCATTGTTATTGAAATACCATTATTTTACATCCTTGCTAGTGTTTAGATAGCATAGTGAGGGGGGCCATGCTACTCGTGCCGTGAGACAGAAGTCCGTCATGAGGGAACTATACTGAAAATTTGGGGGCTCCATAGCTGGCCCCCGCCGAATTCTTTTTTGTTTTGTTTTGGCTGATTCTATAACTAAAGTTTTGTAAAAGTTTAGAAATGTACTTACTAGAAAAGTACCCGTTTGTTTGTCTGTATCACCAAACAAAGTAATTGGTTACCATGCATTTTGATGACGTACTATTGATTGGCTAATATCATGATGCAAATTCTATACTGTATAACGAGATAAAAATAGATGCAATTAGAATGTGGTTATTTTACAAAATCTAAAGTTAGTTATTAGGAAAATTTCCAGACTTAAACATTTACGTGGGGCTACAAGCCTCGGGGACCTAAGCATGACCTTTCTGTAACTTGGGCCATTGTGTAAGGCTCTGCATTTTCCTTTTGCCTTTGTTAAATGGACTCTACATTCCTTAAGGTGATGAATGAGTCACATGAACCCTCCATACCCTCCTCCCTTCCCTTTTTCACTTTTTGTTTTAATTAAAACTTAATCTAGTATAGGAAGATTGCCTAGTAACGAATATATAATTGATGAGACTCCAATTTAGAAGATACTGATATTAATGACTCCTTTTGATGATCAAACATTAGGGCATAGATGTGCTTTAGGTGTTACTTTTGGTACCTTCCTCTTCCCACACACCTGCGGTTTTTTCAGAGTGCTGACAAAAATTCAACCCCAAACCCTGTGACTAATAATCAATCTTATACTCAGAGTGAAAAAATAATTAAGTTGTGATTGCTTAAATAGCTGATATGATTGCCTTAACATAGCCTCATCAATCTTAATAGTTTTAGCACTGTTAAAAAATGATTGTCTGGATTTTGTCACTGCCTATGTCATAAATCTTGACTGGGGGTCACAAGCCCCCAAGCTGTTCTTAAAAAATATAAGGATTGCTATCTTCTTGATCTATGCATATGTTGATGTAATCCCACTGCCTGCTTAAAGTGTATAAATAAAGACCTGCTGAGTCTCTTGGTAGGACGAGTACCATACTCTGATCAAGTGTGCTACCTCCTCAAATCCCTGCAATTGGCCGACTCCATTTTATCCTTCAGAGACCTGGCCTTCATGTCGGAGTGGGACTCTGACAGTATAGGATTTCCCCCTGCAGGTGTAGTCTATACTATATACTATACTATAGTATACTCCTACCACTGAAGAACCCATAGTCTTCCACCATAGTCCATTGTGCTCTCTGCCTCCATCTCTCTGTTTTCGCCTTTCTCTCTCCTCTTTCTCTTCTGAAAATTGAAGCTCTACAGTCAGTTTTCAAAGGTTGGCCTTAAAGTTTATCTTCATCTGAACCTTTGGTTTTTCTATATTCCATGTGTACATGATACCATTTCGTATTTATTTTTCTCTTTCTGGCTTATTTCACTTCACAAAAGCCCTTTTAGCTCCATCCATGCTGCCACAAAAGGCATGAGTTAATCTTTTTTATTGCTGAGTAGTATTCCTGTGTGTGTGTGTGTGTGTGTGTGTATACACATCTTGGTCCGCTCACCTGTTCTTAAGCATTTAAACTGTTTTGTATCCTGTGATCTCACTAAACTGCTTATTAGCTCTAGTCGCTTTTTCTATGGCTTCTTTACAGTTTCTTATTAAACTTGCTTAATAGTTCTAAGCATTTTTTATGGCTTCTTTATGATTTTCTGTAATGGAATCATGTCACCTGTGAATCAGGGCAATTTTCTTATTTTCCAGTTGTTACAACTTTTACTTTTTTTTCTTACTTGTTTGCATGGCTAGAACTTCCAGTAAAATGTAGAACAGAAGTGGCGAGAACAACTTGCTTCCTATCTTTTTCTGATCTTTTTCGTGAGTTGAGGGGTGAAAAAAGTGTTAATTTCTTTAACTATATAGATTTTTCACAATGAACGTTTTGTAGCCAGAAAAGGAAAAGAAGTAAAACGAAACTACCCACAAGGGCAGGCTGAGTCACAGGGAGGTGTTGGCATTTTTTGGACTTACCTTACAATATTCATCAATTGGTATCAGTCGTTTGACAGCCACATCCCGAATATGACTTCTCCGGAAGAGAATCTTGCCTGCAGAAGATGAATGGGCAAAGAATTAATTAGAAGAGAGCAGTGACAAGCTCTCAGCAAACTATGAAGATGTCGACATGGCTGCTTCTCATAGGCCTGAGTGGTACCTGAACTCCTAGCTGCAGCATTACCCAGGCTGGATGTTCTCATGACTTGGGTGATCTTCAAAGCCTGGTTCATAGCTCCAGAGTAAGGATCTGAGTGAGTGAAACCCAGTCGGTAAGTTTTGGTGAGTTAAGAGAGGCTGGAACCAGCCCATGGAAAGATGGGTGTCTTACCCAGTGAAAAAGGATGCTGAGAAGACCTGCTATCTTCTTACCTTATCTGGATAAGGTTCCTTAGCCAGCTCTCAGAGTCTCAAACTAGTTGAGTAGGACAGCAGACACTCAGATATATGCCCTAACTTTATAGTTTATTCTCCTTTTCTTCTCCTACCTCATGCATCCTTTGTTCTAGTCTTATGTTCCTGAAGTAGTCTTATTACAGTCATGTTTCTGTGCCTTCCCATCTGCCTGGAATACCCTCATCCACCATCTCTGCTGAGAAACTCTTCCCTACTTGACGTGGGTCAGCAGTTTCTGTCTCTTTCTGGTAGCACACATCACTGCTGACTTACAGCAACATCTCTGCCCTAGATCCTTCCTACCAGTCATGGGCCTTGTACAAACATGGGCTGAGACTCAGTCAACTCTGTGCCATTGCCACGTGGCATTCACATTTGATGAATGTATAAAGGTGGAATCTACCTGCAAAGATGACACATTCTTCCCATTCCTTCCCCAAATGGTGTTCGTCACAGAAGGGTTCCAAGTCTTCTGACCTCACCAGATACTAACAGGAGTTCATCTACTACTTGTTGGTGACATCCTGAACACAGTGCTTAAGTATCAGAGCCTCCCATACAACAGACTGGCAATGGCACATAGATAAATGATGTACCCAGGATCTCTGGAAATAACCAAGACATTGAAATGTCATGGGTGAGTTTGCTTACAGCAAATTAGTAGGTTCCTAAGATTTTGACAGGGGATCCTATCATGGGGAGATGGTGGCAAAACCAAAGCATTGAAGGGTAAGGCAGCCTGGGATCACTGTCACTTAGACATGGGGGGTAGGTAACATCAGAAAGAGACATCAAGGAGTGTCAATGAGGAGCCCTCTTTCAAGTGCGGGCAGGTCTCTAGGCTAAAGGTAGGTCAAAGAGGAAGGCACAGGAAGACCACAGCCCCCAGGCAGTAGAGCATGGAGATCCTAAGAGCCTCATTTGCTTCTGGCATAAGGAGGTAGATCATGGGAAGGAGTATGGACAACCAGCCTACCAGGCTAAGGAGAGATTAATCACTGTTAGATGGTTCTGGATGGACTGTGATCTCTACAGATCAAGTTTGGGTGAGAGGAACAGGACAGTGGGAAAGGGTCAGTGAGAGTTTTTCTAGTATGACAGAAGGGCTCTTGGGAAGTAACCAGTTAATTTTTAAAAGATTTGCAATGTAAGTTGATAGGGAGATTTGCACCCCGAAAGATTATCCAGTTAATCTAACATTTAAAATAATTAGACAACTTACTCTTGGGCAAAAGAGCACTCTTAGGAAATTAGGTAGACCTGGTCAGCTTTTTTTTTTTTTTTAAGATTTATTTATTTATGCATACAAGCACTGGGGTACAGGCTAGAGGTATGGGAGGTGAGAGGATTCACCACAGAGAGTGGGGAGCAGAACAGGCAGATCAACAGAAGTACACTGCTGAGGGGAGCAGCGGGCACAGTAGGAGAGGTCTGCCAGGCCATGTGGGTCCCCTCCCTGGCCAGCGGCAGGGATCGAACTCTTGCTGCAGTGACTGTGGTCTGCTTCATAGTGCGTTGCTTAACCCACTGTGCCACCAGGGAGGCCCAGACCTGGTCAGATTAATGGGGAGCATACTCTTTGCTTAATTCCACCAATTAAAAAAAACACAATGAGATGAAATACACATTCCTCACACCCCCTGAGCAGGGCTCTCCTTTATGGATGACAGTCGTGGTTTTAACACTGCCAGGAGTCAAACTTCTGACATGCCATGTTTGTTAGAAGAAAAGCAACACACGGAAGAAAATGCATCCCAGGCACTCAAGGCGGGGAAAGACAGAGGCTTTTTGTTTTTCTTTATATGCTTTCCCCAAAGTCCCTACCATAAATATTTATGGCTTCCGGAGTCAGGATAACTTCATGATGTTTAGAATAAAAAAAGCAAATGATGCAGCACAGCAGGAGGAGATTCACAACCTGACTTCCCCAGAAGAGGCTCTCACTCCTTCATTCCCTGATAGAACCCTCAGTGTTTCCACATGGGGGCTGCTTCCTGGAGCGGACATGGTGGGGCAGGCTTTCCTTGGGCGGGAGTGTCCCACGCCCCGCTGGATGACCACTATCACTGTTCTAAGTCCTCACAAAGCTCAGAGTCTTCCCACCCAGGTTACAATTTGACCGGCTCTGGTGGATGAAGGGACCCACAGCTTAGAACTCTGAGGAACATCCTAACTCTTCTGGAAAAGTAAGGAATGCATACCTGTGAAGAGAAACCCCACCCAGCAAAAACTTCTTGTTCTCTAACTTATTTTTTTTTTTTTAGATTTTATTTATTTATGCATACAAGCACTGGGGGTACAGGCCAGAGGTGTGGGGGGGGTGAGAGGATTCACCACAGAGAGCAGGGAGCAGAACAGGCAGATCAACGGAAGTACACTGCTGAGGGGAGCAGCAGGCACAGCAGGAGAGGTCTGCTGCACCATGTGGGTCCCCCCCTGGCCGGCAGCAGGGATCGAACTCATGCGGCAGTGGTTGTGGTCTGCTTCATAGTGCGTTGCTTAACCCACTGCGCCACCAGGGAGGCCCTTATTTTTAAAAATGAAAGAGAAGTCCCTACCAAAAACATTTTGGTTCCATTTTGTTATAATTTCCTAGGAAAGGCGGCCAGTGGGGTGTACAGGTTTCTCACTGAGAAGGCAGTGAGGCAGCTTAAAAGACAAGAACAGGGATGGTGTTGGCGCTGGTCCAGGGAGCAGACAGACCCAGGGTGGTCCTGGAGCACCACTGCCCAAGGGCCTGAGGGTGACAAGTCACCTGGGGTCCAGTGTCTCTGGGAATTGTAACACAGGACAAAGAGTCACTACTATTCCTCTGCAGCCTCAGGGGGACCGGAAGGCCTTGTACCGCGGCTGGCCTGTGGGTGAGACCACAGGTTCAACCTGTCTGAGGGCTGCCTTTGACCAACTGGGCTGCCTTGGGAAATGCATTCTCCTCTTATAGTCTCAGTCTTCTCACCTGTAAAATGGGAGAGCAGCCCCCACCTCTTTGCAGCAGAAAATCTCCATGACACTCCCAGCACAGGGCTCAGCCCTCCACACAAAAGGGGAATAAAAAAAAAAATTGTTGGAAGATACCATATTACATGCCGCGATAAGGGCACGGGTTCTTCCCATCTCCCCTATATATGTTCCCTGTATATCAAACAGTGTTGTAACCCAGTGTGACCTCAGTAAAAAAATACAATTAAAAAAAACAGACAAGGAAAAAAAAAAACAAACAGACAAGGAAATGAAAAATTTTAAAAAGGAACATGTTCTTTTCTCAATGACCAGAGTAGAGGGGTCACAGGGCAGAAGTGTGTGGCCAGCACCAACTTGGTTAGCTGGTGCCTCTGGGGTGAAATACTGATGGGACAGTCTCCCCCACCTCTGCCTGATATGCACTGATTCTATGGGAGCCATGGGGAAGGAGGGCAAGCAAGCCTCCCTTCACCTTCCTGGAGTGGAAAGAGGACTCAGTGGAGAGAACAGTCTGTGGAGGGAATCAGCGGGCTTTTGTTTTCCATAGTGGAGGAAGGCCAAACTGTAATTCTTATTTTTCAAGCAGAACCTCTGCCAAGTTGGCTTCCCCCCACCTCCCCAGTCCTAACTCCTCTGACTGGGGTGGAAAATCACACAGGCCCCTCCTGCTGCCTGCCTCTGTGCTCACATGAGACGTGCTTTTGTTCTGCTGATGAGGCAGTCTTGGCAGAAAACTGACCCCGAAGAGAGGGGACACTTCTCCCAGGCGCCCTGCCCTCGGCCTTGGCCTCGAGGAAAAGCTAAGAGGTGGGCTGTGAAAGATGCCCTGGGCGTCCTGGGGCCCAGCGGGACCTCGCCAAGCTGCAAGTGGGTGCCTTGACCAGGGCGAAGGGGCCGAGTTCTTGAGAATAGCCTTTTCATGAATTCATGGGTAGAAAAGGATGATGTAACCACAAAGGCTTTCAGGGGCTTGGGAGAAGGTCGGCTTAATCTTCCCTGTTGTGGGAAGCTTTTCCAAGAGCTGGTTTTGTCTTTTATCCAGAAAAAGAGTTAGAACTTAACTACCCTGCTTTCCTTCCTTGAAGAAACACCTATATTTAGAGTCCAGTTCAGCTTGAATGTCCAATTTTTTTTGCATGGAAGAACTGGAGTGTAGGCCAGAGGTAAGGGGGTTGAGAGGATTCACCAGAGACAGAGTGGGGAGCAGAGCAGGAGGATCTACTGAAATACACTGCTGAGGGGAGCAGCGGGTGAGACAGACTAAGGTCACACTGAGGACCCTCTCTTGCACCAAGTGGGTCAGCTGATGACCCTCTGCTGCACCAAGTGGGTCAGCTCCCTGGCTGGATATCAAACTCAGCCCTAGCCAGGACAGCAGATGAGACTTACCTCTAGGCCACCAGGGAGGCCCTGAATATCCAGATTGACCATTAAATGTGATCCCAAGATATGAACTGCCAAGAAATTCCAAAGGAAGGTCCCAGGCCCCCTTTTCTGCCTTGACTGAGAACCTATTATGTGACAGGGAGAGCAGCTGCTGAAGCAGAGGTGATTGTCCCATTTTGCAGATGTGGACACAAAGGCCTGGACGTGGGAGGGGATGTTGTCTGTTTGAGATCTCAGGGCTGGGTGTGTCTCATGCCAAAGCACATGCCTTGGAGCACTGACATCTGGCTGTTGTAGCTGGCACACTGGGTTTCTCCAGTAGGAAAAAAAAAGAAATTCCAGTGCAATTGCACACTTTTCCTGTGGAATAACTAAAAAGTTTAGCTTGTTTGGGCAAATGGTTCTCCCAGTAGATGGGGGTCTGGCAAATACATTCACTCTGCTCTTAATCTACTCAAGGTGAACAACATCCAGAAAAATCCACCGATGGAAGAATCCTGGAGTGAGAGAAGACTGGGCATTTACATGAGTCTCCCTCTTCCCCAGGCCCACTCTCTTGTCTGTTACATGAAAAAGATCTAAAGGGCCCTTCCAGCTTTATTCAGTTGTGATTTAGAAGGATTGTCATTTGCTAATTATCCTTACATGAAAATAATAGTAAGTGCTTGACTGCCGCTAATTATGTACTAGGAGTTTACCTAATCCTCACCCAATCCTATCATTTAAATGCCAGGATTATCTCCAATTTGCAAGTGAAGAAAGTAAACTTGGCGGTGCTTAGGTGATTTACCCAAGGCAAGAGTGGATGATGGGGTGTCCTGCGATGTGCACTGGGGAAATTGGGCATGGATTTTAGAGTCAGCCATTTCTGTGTTTGAATCCTAGCTCTGCCGTGTGTGTAAATGATTATAATTCCTCTGAGGCTCAGTTTTCCCACCTGTGAAATGGGCACAGTCATATCTCCCTCTGTAGAGTTCTTCTGAGGCCTGAATGAGGTTATGAATGTAAAGCACTTAGGTCAGGGTTAGGCCCACAGCAGGTATCTCACACAAGTTATCCAAACTAGTAACATTGATTTGGGTAAGCCAAATTTTCTTGAGCTGAAGCCTTGCTGCTTTTCTTTTAGTGAAGAATTTGGGAGGGAAAGGAACACTGAATGCACTGAAAGCAGGGACTAGCTACTTTTGTATTAGTTTCACCGCACCCAGAGTGGAACCTGGCACTTAGAAAGTGCTTGGTAGCTGCAGGCAAGCAGGGTTTCTAAAATGGTCCCCCAAAGATGCCCCGCCCCAAACCTCCCAGGCTGTCAGTATGGTGAAACCTCATTCCTGGAATCTTATTATTTTATACTCCACAGTTGACTAGAAGAGAGGGAGACTCCCCTGGATCAGGAGATCCAGCTGGGCACACTGTAATCGCATGAATCCTGAAACGCAGATAGTTTTCTACTACTGGTGGCAGAGGGGATGTCAGAGAGACTGGAAGCACAAGAAAGATTCCACTGCCCACTCGAAGGTGGATGTGAAGGCAGCAACCGTGGGAGCCGAGGGGACTTCCCCGCTGACAGCCAGCAAGGAAACAAGACCCTGGTCCTCTAGCTGCAGGGAACTGAACTCTGCCAACAGCCTGAGACCGAAAGTGGATGCTTCCCGCAGTCTTCCAGCTAAGAGCCCAGTCCAGCCAGCTCCTTGACTTCAGCCTTCAGAGACTGAACAGAGTCCAGCCAAGCCTGCCTGGACTTCTGACCAATGGAACTGTGAGATAATAAGTGGATATTGCTTTAAGCTGCTAAACAGGTGGTCACTGTTATACAGCAGTAGGATGCTGATACAGCAGCCACGATAACAGATGGCAGTCATCACAAGTTTTCTGAACTCTAATTATTATTTAGAGGCAGGAGACCCTAAGGACCCCAGAGGTGAAGTGTGTTGTCTAACGTCATACTGGTGGGAGACAGCGGAGCTTCTGAGTCCAGAGCCCACATTCTTGGCCTAAGTGTGACTGAGACTCTGGTTGTTGGGGTAACTCCCGAACGAAGATGAGCTGAGCGATCTGGGTGCTGTATTGGATCCCCCAAGGCCCCGATGGTTAGCTGTGTCTCACTTACCTGGCAGAAAGGGAATGATCCGCTGTTTGGGGTCCTTTTGTCCTCCCTCCATGGGGAATTTGTCCAACATCTGCATCTAAAAAGGCGGGTGACACCAAAAATTATGATCAATGCATCTTTTTTTTAAAAAGATTTTTTATTTATGCATACAAGAGCTGGGGTACAGACCAGAGGTGTGGGAGGTGAGAGGATTCACCAGAGTGGGGAGCAGAACAGGCAGGTCGACTGAAACACACTACTGAGGGGAGCAGCGGGTGAGACAGGAAAGGTCTGCTTCACCATGTGGGTCCCTCCCTGGCGGGGGATCGAACTCGCCCTCCTGTGCAGCTGATGCTTCACAGTGCTGTGCTCAACCTGCTGCGCCACCAGGGAGGCCCTATGATTAATGCATCTTTGACATTTAAAAGGACTCTGTGAAAAATGTGTTTTGATATATAAAATTTCACTTTGTTCAGCTTTTTGCAAACACCAAGTAATGGGAATGGCAATGGAGTCAGGCCTAGGAGCTCCACGAAAAGAGTTGTCTGTGTCCACAGCTGTCACAATGGTGAAACGAAGATCTGGGCGGGACATTCTCGGTTTTCTGGGGGTCTCCAGCCACAAGACTGGAAATGTGAGCGGCATTCCCAGGGCCACCAGAATGCCAGATAGAGGTCATCCTGTTTTCTAAGAATTACAGGTGATGGTGGTGGGTGGAGGGGAGCTTATACATATGGAGCATTGAAGATGTACCCTTGAAATTTATATGATCACAGATTGATGGCAAAGCAATAAAATTTTATTTTAAAAAACTAGCGAATTTCTAAACGAAAGATTTACCAGATGATGTTAAGGAAAAACCATTGAGGTTCCATTAATCTGGTTAGGTCTCTGTCTACCAGATCATTCGACTCCCCTGCCCACTGAGAATTGTCCAGGTTGGCTCCACAGACAGCTCTGTGTCTGGATTGGGCTGGGGACGTGGTACACAGTGACGAAGAGGCTCTCTCTAGAGAGGAAACTGAAAAGTAAATTGATGATTTGCACGATAAGCAAAGGCTGCTATGAGGGAGGAAGAACTGGGACAGAGCACCCAAAATGAAAATCTTTCATAGAAAATCTTTCATAGCCTCTCTGACATTTTAGGAAATTAATATGGAATATTTCTGATACACAGAATCACAAGGATTGGTAACTTGGGGAAGTGCCATAAAGGTGGGCCTCATCTTAAGTTGGCCATACTATACCCACGTTTTAGATTCAGGTTGGGTTGGGGTAGTCGTTCATGCTGTCTCCAGATATTCTGGTTCTTCACTGAGCCCACAGTATGTGTGTGTTTCCCCACCCCTTTGAAATGAGATGTGGTCAGGCCTCCCTGGTGGCGCAGTGGGTTAAGCAACACACTATGAAGCAGACCGCAGCCACTGCAGCACGAGTTCAATCCTTCCCGCCAGCCAGGGAGGGGACCTACATAGTGCAGCAGACCTCTCCTGCCTCGCCTGCTGCTCCCCTCAGCAGTGTGTTTCAGTCAGTCTGCCCTGTTCTGCTCCCCACTCTGTCTCTGGTGGACCCTCTCACCCACAACACCTCTGGCCTGTACTCCAGCTCTTGTATGTAAAAATAAATAAATCTTAAAAAAAAAAAAAAAGAAATGAGATGTGGTGAATTACCTGTGAGCAGGAAAGACACACGAAACTTTGGGATGAAAGCATCAAACGTGACTCATGGCTCCCAATTTCCCTCTGCTATGGTTACTGGCCTTGCTCCAGACAATGCCTTCTCTGCTAGCCAGGGTCCTGGAGTGCGCACCCTCTCCTCTGATGGAGTGAGAAATTAATTCTTGCTGCCTAGTAAGGCTATTTGTCACAGTGGCATATTTCAACTCATTCTGACTAGTATCTGTGCCCAGGATTCCAGCAGAGGGGTACGGAGCCCTGAGTTTCCTACCCCTTTTATTTTTAAAAAAGGATTTATTTATTCATGCATACATGAACTGAGGTACAGGCCAGAGGTGTGGGGGGGGGGGGGGGGGGGGTGNAAAAGGATTTATTTATTCATGCATACATGAACTGAGGTACAGGCCAGAGGTGTGGGGGGGGGGGGGAGTGGTGTGTGTGAGAGGAGTCACCAGAGACAGTGTGGGAAGCAGAACAGGCGGATCTACTGAAATACACTGCTGTGGGGAGCAGCGGGCGAGACAAGATAGGTCTGCTGCGCCATGTAGGTCACCTCCCTGGCTGGAGATCAAATTCGTGCAGCAGCAGCTGCAGAGAGCTTCATAGTGCTGCACCTTAACTCCCTGTACCACCAGGGAGGGCGCGCTCCCATCTCCTTTTACGTCAAGGAGAAATTAAGCCTGGTGCTCCAGATCTGTGCTTCTGAGAAAAACGACAAGAGCTTTGACTGGCTGGAGAGAAATAAGTACAGCTATAGTATAGGCATTAGGGGAGGAAGGAGGGAGTCTGAATGGAAGAAAAGAGGAACATGTAGATACACCAAGCACGGACTTGATTCTTTAGAAATATTCTCACAAGAAATCTTCAGAAGTCTTTATCAAGGTGGACATTATTATCCAGGAAGGAGACCCAGAGAAGGGGGGAAGTCTGCCATGGGCCTGCAGCCAGCAAATGGTGGGGCAAGAAGACTGTTTAATTGCTGCCATCATATCACCCCACTCCGAGATTCTAGAAGACAATCTAAAAGGACTGCTACACAGAATACAGAACAGCATTCCTTGTCCCTCCACCTCCCCCCGTTGTTTTTGGTGATACCTTTCGGTAGGGAGGTTCACTTCAGCTTGGCTGGCACCCTGAAGGGCTGCTGACATGCCCAGGTGTGCTCCAGAAGCCTGGGGTCGACATGTAACCCTCTTCACAGAGGCTGTGGTTTCCAACTGGCCCCTGCTCTGTGCTGCATTCTCGTGGGGAAATGGTTGGTCCACACCACCCTATAGCAACTGATGAGTTCGCAGTTGGCCTTGCCGGAAAAGGCACTTTCCTTTTGGAATCAGGAGCCCTTTAATGCTGGCATACAGTAGGCACTCACTGGAAACTGGCTACACTCACTGGAAACTGGCTAATGAGTGCAACTCAGTGAAAATTTGGGGGGAAGAGGTGTTTGTCAAGTATGTCTGATTAATAACATTCGTATTACTAATGTCAAAGAATAGTAACCACTACTAATAATTGTTTGGGAGTATACAATGATCCAGTCTTGTCAGACACCCAGTTTTAGCAGGCCTGCATAAATAGCCTGTGAAATGAATGCATGATTCCCATGTCACAGAGGGGAGACAAGGGAGCAGAGAGAGACAGGGAACAGCCTGGGATGACACAGTTAAGTGATGGTTCAGCTAAGCTAAGTATCTTAATCTGAATCCCATTCTCTTCCCTGTAAGATCACTTCAGAGGTGGCTTCATGATAAATCAGGCTGAGAGGACCTAAGTTTGCTATTTCATGACAGGTGAACAGCTTGCTTTCTTTTTTAAAGCAGAGTCATTAATCGGCCTCAACTGCAGTGTTTGGAGATCTACAGGCTTTGCCTAATGCTGTCTTCTTTTTCCTTCTCAATTGTATGTTTTATGCTAAAACACCATTGACGGGAACTTTAAAAAAAAAAAAAAGGAAAGCACCACAGGCCCACCCACCTTACCATGCTCACTTCCATTCTGCTGATTCTGAGGAATGGCCGTCTGGATGTACACACAGGCTGGAGAGTTCCACCCAGCAGTCTGCCCGTCCTCCCTGCGGTTGTCACTACTCCATTTTAGGAGTTACCCTGCCCCCTTTGTCCTGACTTGCTTTTTCCCAGCTAAGGGTGGTCCAAAGAGCCACAGTGTCTCCCTCAGTGTTATTAAGCTTAGGCAACAAATCTGGGTTTGAACACCACAAAGTCAAAACACATTCAGGCAGCCCCTGATTTTCCAAAGGTCACATTATGCCACTTTGCTTTTAAGAAAGAAGCCATTTGCACGAACTGATTGAAACCCAAAGTGGAGTTTTACTTTTATGAGAAAAGATGAAAAGCGAAAAGTGTTCCATGTTGCTCTCCTAGAGGCACAGCACCCCAGCAGTGAAGTGGCCCCACCGAGCTCCTTCCCAGGGCTTTAAACAGGCTGTGAATTTATCATATCACATCCCCCCACCCCCTGCATTTTAAATTAACTGTTGATGTTATTTAGGTTTTATGTATTATTTTGTCTGATTTGGGAAGCTGGTATGACTTTTTAAGTCTGGGAATGTTCAAAATTTTTCATCTAAATTCTGGTAAGTGCTTCTTTGCTTTATGCCATTTCAGTGTATGGGGAGAGCGTTATGAAAATTCTCTACTTCCAGATAGCAAGGGACACTTGTTTGTATGGCCCTGCTGAGCAGACGACCTTGGGCTATGAAATTTCATGCTCTCTCATGCCAGCTGTGTGCCCTTGGCCAGACGCCTGCCCGTGGGGTCTGACTCACCTGCAGAACGAGTGGGGGACTGATGGGGGCTGTGTAAAAGCTGCCGAGCATACTAGGTGATAAACAAGAAATTTCCCTCTCTGTACTCTGTCCATAGGTATACATTATTCTGAGAGTTACCTGGGAGTAAACTTTAATAGTTTGTGAGATAGTTTATATTTTTATTTAGTATATATAATATAAAATTTATCATTTCAAACATTTTACAGTGTGTAGTTAAGTGGCATTGAGTACATTCACACTGTTGTGCAACTATTGCCTCTATCCATCTCCAGAACCCCTTCACCAAACTGAAACTCTGCCTTCATTAAACACTAACTCCATGCCCCTTCCTCACTCTCCGACATCTACCATTCAACCTTCTACCTGTAGAAATCTATTCTAGGTATTGCACATAAATGGAATCTTACAATCTTCATTTCTCTGTGACTATGTTATTTCACTTAGCACAGGTCCTCAGGATTCACCCCTGCTGTTGCAGATATCAGAAATTTCTTCCTTTTCAGGACCAAATAATATTCCACTGTGAGGCTGTGTTTCAGGGTTGACAAAATTCATATTCTCCAAGTCCCCCCAGTGACCAGGGAGGGCTGAGGTGTCTAACAGAATTTTCTGCAAAGATGGAAATCCCTAGGTCCTACATGGTAGTTAAAAGCTACTGAGCACTTAAAATGTGGCTCTGCGCCTGCAGAACAGAATTTTTAATTTTATTTAATTCTAATTAATTTAAATTTACATTTAAGTAGTCTCATGTGACTAATGGCCACCATCTGGGACAAGGCAGGGCTGGACTAGAGCATTCACCCTCCTTTTTTCAATCTCTTCTTGACCTTCCTATGAATGGTAACTGCAATCTATAAGATCACTGTTTGCAAGGATAGGAGGAAAAAGGCCTTTTGATCTTAGTGTGTCTCAATTCATAGACCACGGCTGCTTTTATGAGAACTAGCACACTTGGCATCCACAGACAATAATCTGAACACCCCACGGGATCCCTGACCTAGAGGCAGGCCCAGAAAGTGCAGTCTCCAGGAGATGATATCTTCGGAAACTAGAAATCATCCACCACCCCTTCCCCCAGAAAATAAAAGGAAGTGGAGCTGGGCTGAGGAGGACTGAACACCAGGGAGTGAGTGAGTCAGCTGGGGGGTGGGCAGGAAGGGAGAGGGAGCCACGTCGAGTTGCCACATCACAAGCATGCAGGGGAAGGAGAGAACACTCCATCAGCAATTTTCAAGACATCAGCTTGTGGTCGAGGAAAAGCGGACACGCTGTCCAAGGAAAACACCGAGGAGCGGCACACGTGGTTTGTGTTAGTGGCAGACTGGGTTTACTCCCTCGGTGTCACACAGGAGCTAAGCCGCATCTGAGCAGAGCAGGAGCAGGAAGCAGAGAGGGCTACAGTGCGTTGGTCATAGCAGCAGGCTGGCAGGAAGCCACAAGACACCTGGGCCGCTCAGAGCCCGCCACCCCTCCCCTGTCTGCACCCTTCCCTCCATCCTTACTGCCGCTCCCCAGGGCAGGTCTGCGTCAGCTATTAGGCTGCACCCCACCCCGCCCCATCCTGCCCCTACCCCCCACTTCCTGAATGAATCAATCAATGAACAAATGAATGAAAAAAAAAAAAAAAAGTGGNCCCCCCCCCGCCCCATCCTGCCCCTACCCCCCACTTCCTGAATGAATCAATCAATGAACAAATGAATGAAAAAAAAAAAAAAAAGTGGTAACTGGCTGGGTCAGCCATTGTCTAGGAGAGAAGAAATTCTGTTCCAGGCAGCAGCAGTAGGACTTCGATTTGGTGCAATTGGTCAATTTTGCTGCCTTCTATTTTAGAAACAGATTTGCTATGTGGAAAATGGTAACTACCACCATGTACTTTGTCAGCTACACACCATAGGCATGATTACAGCTACAGCATTTCAAGGCAAAAGGAAAAAAAATATTGCATTAACCATGGAGGCGGCTTGCCACAATTTCAGAAGATGTCTGAGGAAAATGGGGAATACAGAGTGTCTAAGGGACCCAGAAAAGGTGGTATTTGCATAAATAGGGTTGGTGAAATTCTCAGGGAGATGTCGACACAGGACCTTGCTGGGCAAGGCTGCCTGGGGAGTGAGAACTCATTGGTTCTGCCTGCATCATCCACGGTCCCCACACACAAAACGGGAAACAGGAGAGAAGATAGTCCCTTCCCTTGGGAATCTAGGGTAAAGTGTGGGGTCTTCTGGGCAGATTCATGCTCATTCATGCATGAATCAAACCCTCAGGAGGGGACAGGTCAGTCCTGTCTCAATCAAAAATGGAATGTTTTTCCTTACAACTTGGGATTGCTGCTCTAGACTCCAAATCTCAGTTCCCTTCCTCATGGAGAGACAAAGGCACAGGAACTCCCAGCTTTCCTTTAGTTCTGACTACCTCGCAAGAAGCTCCAACTCAGCTCCAACTCCGTAAGAATCCCCATGCTTAGGAGCAGCCCTCCAGGCTCCCTAGAATGCAGTGTTCCTGCCCACATGGCAGCTTCTCCCGAGAGCTTCCTGCTGGGCGGAGTGACTCAGTTGGCTTCATGCCCTGCACCATCAGAAATCTGCAAGACACCCCGCTAAAAAAGGTGCTGCCCCTCAGGTCTGCACTTTTGCATTCATGGCTTTGCCTGTGTGGAATGCTCTTCATCCCATTGCTGGGTGAGCACCTAACTCATTGTGAACAAATGCCACAATGTCACCTCCTCGAAGTCACCTCCTCCAGGAAGCAAGCCCTGCCTGGCTGGGATAAACACCTGTCATTTAGCCGCGCCTTCTGTGAGGGTAGACTTGGATCCGTGAGCCTGGGCCTCCAGGACACAATGAAGCAGTGGGGAAACGCAAGGGCAGGTCACATGGCACAGCATAAAGGGGACCTCTCCCACATGTGAGGTCTGTTGGCGGTGAAGGGCTCCAGCCTTCTGCAGGACCTGCCCACCTCTCACAGGGAGGGGCCAATGGCCTTCAAAGCTTGGCTGTAGGCCGAAGTCTGGGAGGCAAACCTGTCTTTGAAGAGACAGATTTGAAGGCAATCTGGGCATGAAAGAGGCAGAGGTGGGCACAGTTTCCAGACTCAGTTACATGTGGGTGTGAGTCCTAGTCACACTGCTTTCTGGGCACATGACTGCCTCTCTGGGCCTCAGCTTTCCCCTGCATGAAATGGAAACAATACTGACTTCTGCTTGTGAGGACTAAATGGGAAGCACATAAAACTGGCACCTGCTGCATTTCAGTAAATGGCCACTGATACTGTTACTATGGGGTTCAACCAAACCACATTTCCTCTGGACTCTGCCCGCAGCTCTGTGGGCAGTGTGGTCATCTCCAGTGCCCAGTTCACATGTTAGCTCCCTCTGCCAGTCTGATGGACTCTCCAGCCTAGGTCCAGGCTACTGCAGACAGGGAGGCTCAGAGAGCGGGAGTGGCCTGCCCAAGGTCACACAGCTGGTAAGGCAGAGGGCTAGGACCTGATAGCAGGTCTTCCTATGCTATTCCCAGGATCCTATGGCCTACATCCTCACATGAACAAGATGGTGGCCAGATGTCAACAGTCTTGTCTGGCATGACCTTTAGGGTCCAGTTGTGCTAAGACAAGAATTAGAAAACTACACTGGAATCACATTGTAAGGTGAACTGTCATAAAGAGGATGATCTCCCTGGAGACATCAAATCTCTTCCCACAAAGAAGCCTGAGGGATGCACCATCTTCCATCCCAGGAAGCCTCTGGGACTATAGATGATTTCTCCTGTTACAATGCCCTGTCCCCACCAGAGTGGACACTTACTGTCTTCTCTCATGAGAGGCAGGTCCTGCCTCTTCTTTGGTAGCAGTTCTGATTTCCTCTGTTGATCCACATGCACTGCTGTGACAGTACCCCATCCTTGGGCTGGCCCTGAATAGTCCAAACACTGATCCCAAAATAAAGCAGAGACTTTTGCTTAAACTGTTGGGGCACCCTCTTTTCTCCTGAAGTCACTGAGCTGACTTAGTGGCTACATCTTGGAGATGCGGTCACCACTGTAGCAGACACCACCCCGCCTGGAAGTGGAGAAAGACAGGTCCCTGTGGACATGTTGGCCCCTAGATACAGCCATACCTGAAGTCAATGCCCTTGGACTTCTCAGTGACATTCAGCTAATCTATGTTCTTTTTAAATAATTCATCTTGACTGGATTTCTGTCATCTGTAACTATCACAGTTCTGACTAAAACAAGATCTCGTAGCCAGTTAGTGGCAGGGCTTGGATCAAAGCCCAGGATCTTAACCACTCTATTAAACTGGCATCATCCCTGTTCTAATCTTTATGCCAGTTCCAAGCAGCAACCCACACCCATCAATAATCCCAACAGGTGGCATTTGCTCAGGGTTCAACAGCCCAGAAACTACTCTCGCATACATCGTCACTTACAAGGAAATTGAGATACACATCACATAGCACAAAATACATCCTTTTAAAGTATATGATTCAGTGGGTTTTTACGTATGTTTACCGGGCTGTGTGAGCATGACCACTATGGAATTCCAAAACATCATCTTCACCCCCAAGAGACACCCAGTACCCATGAGCAGTCTCTCCCACGCCCCCTGCCCCAGCTGTTGGCAACAACTAATCTGTTTTCTTTGCCTCTTCTGATCAAATCATGATTTTTTTTTAAAGATTTATTTTATTTATGCATACAGGAGCTTGGGGGCAGGCCAGAGGCATGGGGTGGGTTAGGGGGAAGAGGAATCACCAGAGACAGAGTGGGGAGCAGAACAGGCAGATCGACTGAAACACACTGCTGAGGGGAGCAGCAGTGAGACAGGAGAGGTCTGCTGCGCCATGTGGGTCAGCTCCCTGGCCGGGGATCGAACTTAAATTGCAATGGCTGTGAATAGTTTCATAGTGTGGTGCTCAACCCCTTGAGTTCTCAGGGAGGCCCCCAAAATCATCACTTTTAACTCCATGGGAACCTATGAAGTAGCCACTAGAGGGAGGAGCACTGGGCAGCAGAGTGGCTAAGGTCATGGAATCTGTATAATGGCTTCAAATTCAAGTTTTGACACTTCCTAGCTGTGCGGCCTTGGGTAAATGACTTCACTTCTCTGAGCCTGGGTTTCTTCATCTGTATGATTTGATAAGCTTGATATAAGGATTACATGAGTCACTCCTAGATGCTCAGCAGTCAGTGCTCCAGAAATGCCAGTTGTTCCTGTGATCATCACTCCATATTACTGATGACAATGAGCAGGAACAGAGGGGTTAAGGCATATGCCTAAGGCCACACAGCACAGGTGGCTGGGCCCCAAGTCTCCTGACTGAGTCCTCTGCATTTTCCATTACGCCACGCTGGCTGAGCTGTTTCTCCACGAAAGCTCGGCCCTCCCCACACTTTCTGAGCCAAATTACTTCTGGAAAAAAAAATTAAAAAAAAAAAACAAAACCAAGGCTACTTGCCAGACAGGAGGGAGGGAGGGTGGAACCATGAAATCATCTAACTTTAGGGTGTGCGGGCCCCACAGGCTTGGCCTCCTTGCCTGTTCCCTGGGAACAGCTGACTTTAGTGGGTGGGGGTCTAACTCTAGACTCTTCCAGCTTCCCCTGCCAGAGAATGGAGGGCGGGGGTGGGGTGGAGGAGGCTGTTTCCAGGATGAGCGGGACCCTCTGGAATTCCACGACTTTCCCACTCCAGTCGCCCATCTGGGACTCTTTAAAGCCAGCTGAAGCCCTGCTTTTAGATGATTTTGTTGTGGGCGGGGCATCTGAGGCAGCTATTTATGTTATAGCAAACTCCCAATTATTACCAATTATGCTGAGCAGGAGGAAAAGCACACTTTTAAGTTATGCTAGAAACACGAAAGTTGAATCAGAACTGGAGGGTAAAGGGTTTACGGGTTTTGGCAACAGTCTCGTGACCCAAATCTGGCATAAGCATTCCAGATGATGTCACCTTGGCAAGTCCATCTGAGCAGAGGGAGAGCAGGTGACAGCTAATGTGTGGACCGAGTGAGGCATGTCTCACTGACCGGTCACAAGAGATACAAAGGGAAAGTACTTTTCTTTTCATAAGTGCACGAGGAAACTCAGAAACAGAGGCAGCACCAAGCTGAGGCCTGAAAAGGCCAAGCTCAAATCTGAACCCAAGCCAATGCAACCCCAGAAGTCAAGGTTTTCAACTCTGAGTTCTGCTGAGACAGGAAATCCCATAATCCAGTCAAGTTGCTCACATACTACCTGGTCCATGTGCTTCAGAGTGACAGCAAGTGACCTTCCCTCATGAGCTTCCAGGGCATCTTCCCGAAACCCCTTCTCAAGCAACCTAGTCCTCCTCATGCTGGACTAATGACCCCCTGCCTCTGGCTAAGGCTGACAGGTCCTGACCAAGGGCCCGTGGGGCCCAGAATTCTCTCTCCTGGAATCTGGAGTTGGTGCTCGAACTCTAGCCTGTTGAGCATGGCAAAAAGACACTTCACCTTTCAGGGCTGAAGGTGCTGCTGGGGATCCCTTGGGAGACAAGGATGAATGACAAGCTTTCTCTGGGGCTGGTCAGGAGAAACTGGCAGAAAAGGAGCAAGCGAGACAGGAGAGCCATGGCCACATAGCATATGGCTGGGGAGCTGCCGAATCCTTGGAGGGTCATTCCGTTGCTGGGCCTGGCCCTATGAGGCCGCCTGCATTTCCTTACTCTAGTCCATGTTTCTGGTGTACACTGTAAACCCATCCCCGTGCCTCTCTGCTGGCCTCGGCTAGTTGAGTGGGTGTTCGCTTCATGGATGCTTAATTCCCAGGAAGCAACCATGTCTGGTGCTGCTCTCTGCTTTTCTGTGGCTGTTTCAGGGAGGCCAGGGGCCTCTGAAAGCAAAATGCAGGTCATCCTCCCTACACAGAACTTTGGTGCTTGCAAAGTCAGTCTAATAAGTTGCCAAATATTTGCAATGTTCTCGCTCTGAACCAAAGCCCTACCATATGGATCTGTGTAAACTGCCTGTGTGCATCTGGACCTGTGGGTGTGGGCCTCGGGCATCCTCACCCAGGCCTGTGCTCATGGCATTAAGAAGAGGTGGGCATCATCACTGTCATCTCCCTTTTCTCCCAGGCCTCTCCCTGACCCTGGCACCCCTGTTCTTGTTAAGTCCATTTGGATGGTATCTTAACATTTTTTAACATACAGCCTCTGTGTATTTACTTTCAGGACACGTTTGCTGCATACCAGAAGAAAAATATAATCTGTTATGTATTGTTTGATTTTGTTGCATACTAAAACACAATCCGCCACTAAGGAGTTCAGTACATTTAGAAAAATTAAGTAACTCATGTCAACTGCTTTCCATTAGGCAATGATTCCTGGAAGTTTGTTATGTAGGCGTTAAGAGATTGTTTTGAGGGGCCTCCCTGGTGGCGCAGTGGGTTAAGCAATGCACTATGAAGCAAAACGCGGCCACTGCAGCACGAGTTCGATCCCTGCGGCCGGCCGGGGAGGGGACCCACATGGCTTGCAGACCTCTCCTGCCTCTGCCCACTGTTGCCCTCGACAGTGTATTTCAGTCCATCTGCCTGTTCTGCTCCCCGCTCTGTCTGGTGAATCCTCTCACCTCCCCCGTGACTCTGGTCTGTGTGTGCATAAATAAATAAATCTTTAAAAAAAAAAAAAGAGATTGTTTCGGTGATACTGGGGAAATGGGTTAAGCTCAAATTATTACCTCCCCCTCCCCTTAAAATAAAGGAATACAAGCTCTGAAAATTCTATTGGGGCATTTTTGGGAACTGGTTAGGTCTGTGTAAATCAAGGGTGCCTGTGGTTAAAATCACCCAACCTTCAGATAAAATCTGCGAGGCCAACAGATGAATGGTGTGGGCGGACGGATGGCGCTGGACAGTGTGGCGCGCCAGATGGTGTGGAGGGCAGAGCTATCATCTGTCCCAGCAACGCCTACCACTTTACATCTGTCATGGCTGTTCTGACTCCAGGGGCAGATCAGGGACCCAGATAAGTCCATCACGTTCCACAGCTCTACTGACTGGTTAGGGAGAAGTCTATAAAACACAACACTGGGACCTCTGGGAAGTGACAAGGAACTCTTCTTGTTGCGAGTGAGCCCAGACAGGATCTGAGGATAAAGCCAACACCATGGAAGCGGTAATGCAGAGCAAGAAGCTAGGCAAGGGGACACTGTGAAAACCCTGGGTCAAGGTGTGCCTGAAGCCCACAAGGTTCCTCTTCCTAGAACATTCAGCTGTCCCAGCCCCCCTAGCCCACCCATCCTCACTTACTTGAGCTGCTGTGAGTTGGTTTTCTATCACCCATCATTGAGTCCTTCACCACAAGGCAGGGAGGACTCACAAGTCCAGGAAGCTCTCATTTCCTGGTGAGACCCATTTTTTTCCTAAAGAGCCTTGCTGTCACATCATGAAGCACTGTGACTTCTCACACACAGACATACTTGCTTTGAGTTGTTTGCCATCGGTGACATCGAGATAAAGATACTGACACACAGATTAGAGTTCTTTTACCCTAGTGGACATGGGCTTACAGTGAGCTGTGCCTTCTCCCTGGTACTCATGGTGGGCATTCATTCATACATTCATTCATCAAACGGTGACTGCACACATGTTGTGTCCTTGAATAAAACATTAGGGGGAGAGAGAGGAACACATGGTTCCTGCCCATGAGAGTCACAGTCTAAAGGGGGAAACAGACAGTCAGACAATCTCAACAAGACAGAGCCAAGACAGAGGAGTGCACCTCTCTATGAGGGTGCAGAATAGGTGGCCCTAAGTGGCTGGGGAAAGAGTCAGGCTAGGTTTCCCGGAGGATGAGCATCCTAAAGGGCAGAAGGGATTGCCCACACCAACAAGTGGGATAAGAGAGCAGAGTGCGTTCCAGGTGACTCACAACAAAGGCCCTGGGGAGAGGCCGGGTGGGGCCTTCAGAGGACGGCAGGCACTCCAGGAGCCTGACAGGGAGAGGAGGCCGGGTGAGGCAGGAGAGGCGGATGTGTCTGCAGAGTTGACCAACCACTTGAGATCTGAACATACAAACTGGACTCACCAGCAAACACAATTATGGTTCCTAACATAAGTTCAAATCTGTACTCCAAAGCCATGCAGAAATGATTTCCAGGTTA
Source organism: Galemys pyrenaicus (assembly GCA_019455555.1). NCBI lineage: Eukaryota > Metazoa > Chordata > Mammalia > Eulipotyphla > Talpidae > Galemys > Galemys pyrenaicus. The sequence goes on along the minus strand of JAGFMF010011606.1, from coordinate 2,409,765 downwards.
CCCTCCAATCTGGAGCAGCCACAAGTAGCTCTTTTTTTTAATTTGAAAAATCCCAAATACCAAAGCATAAATCAACAAAGCACATTACTGCTTTCCCCAAAGCAACAGACACATAGATATATTTTTAAAATATGGAAAGCTCCACAAATTTGCATGTCGTCCATGTGCTAATCTTCTTTAACTCATTCCAATTTTAGATTATGTGTGGCTCAAGTGAGCTCATGATGTCATTTTGAAGTTCAGGAAATAGAACACCGAGTGTCCACTGTGGGAGGGTCTGGGTGCTGAAGTAGAAATGGAAAGTAAGTCCAATTTACATTCCTGCCCCCCTACCCCCGCGACTCACTGCAGACCCCAAGTCCTTACCTGGAGGTCAAAGAATTTGCTGTAGCGCCTGTAAATGGCCTCGGTGGAGCCGCTGGACCATGTGACTCGGATGATGTAGACCTGCAGGGGGGAAGAGGAGATGGGATTAACACCACGGGGGCCTTTTCAGGAGAGTGTGAGGATCCGATGAGGCTGAAGACAGAGCTACTGTATTAACCACAGGGCTGCCTTTCTAACCTTTGTCAGCAGTCACAGCCCACACAGAAAATCACACGTTGATGATAACTGGGCAAACCTCAGTGGCAGCGGGTCAGAGGCCCCTAGCTGGGGACTCTCGTGGCCCTGGACATCCCCAAAGGCTAAGGGATCAGAAACTGTGCAACCCATTCTTGGCTTGCACAGATTATCTGTTATTATAGGTAGCGTGACAGTTAAAAAATATACAGTGGACCCTTGAACAGCATGGGTGTGAGCTGCGGGGTACACGTCTACGCAGGGCGACCCTACAGAGAGGAATGAACAGAAGACAATGGAATGCAGATGGAAGGTGCCCTTGAGTGTCAAGCTACGGAGTTCCCCAAAAATGGCATCTCCAAATCCAAGGTGGGTTTATTTCAAAGTAGCAAGGCAGAGAGGAAGAAGTTTGGGTTCTAGTGTCAAGAAGCTCTAGACTTGAACAATTTCTTAACGTGTGGGGCTTTATCTGTAAAATGGATCATCGAGCCCACTGACCGTGCCCCCAAAGTTCTAAGCTCTTTGCCTGGCTGGGTTCAAGAAATCTTAGTGCCTTGCACCCTGATTCCTCACTGTATATGGCACCCCTCTCATAAAGAACATGTTATTACAACACCGGTGATCAGGGCATCTGGTCCCACTCTTCTCCCTTGTCTGCCTCTCAGAGCCAAGACATCCCTTAGGACGGAGAATCAGCCATTGTCCCAGAAAGATGATTTCTCAATGTAGATAGCTGGGTTGCCAAAGTCACCCAAAGACTCATTGATATTATTTTTAAAAAAAACTTCAATTCTGCTTCATGAAGACTCTAGCATGTTCCATGAGATCCAGTTATCCCACTTCTGGGTATCTACTGGAAGAATACAAAAACACTAATTCGAAGAGATATCTGCACCCCCATGTTCACTGCAGCATTATTTACAACAGCTGCTGTTTCCAACAAGCAGTTGGAAAGAACCTAAGTGCTCACCGATGCATGTATGAATGGAGAGAGATGTGGGACAGACACGCAAGAGAACGGTACTGTTACATAAAACAGATGAACCCGACCATTTGCCACAACGTGGGTGGACCTAGAGGAACTGTGCTATGTGAAATAAGTCAGGCGGAGAAAGACAAACACTGTATGTTTTCACTTAAATATAGTACGTGAAGAAACAAAACAAACAAAGTAAAACAAAAATAAGTGTTTAGATTGTAAGACCAAATTAGTGGTTACCAGATGGGAAGGGGGGGAGGGGTAGGTAGATTGGGTAGAAGGGATGAGCTATATGAAGGACAGAACTCAGCTTTTAGGGGTGAACTTATAGTAGTATATACAGATGTTGATTTTTAATGATGTACAACTGACACTCAATGTCATGATGCAATGTGACATTCAATTTTTAAAAAAACTTTCAATTTTTTAAAAAAAGTTCCAATGTGGAGATTTCGAATGGCTCCCATTCATTCATTCATTCATTCATTCATAGCACTTAGTAAGTGCCTATGGCCAGGCCCTCTGTCAGGTGCTGGGGTACACTGGGGAGCAACACAGATGCAGACCCTGCTCTTGGAAAGCAAGAAGACAGGCCACAGACCAACAAATAGGTAATTAATTGCTAAATGGCAGTGAGTGCTAACAGACCTGGAGTCTGCTGTGGTAGTGCCTGGGGTGGGGGCCACTTTAGGGTGACCTTGGGGGGATGCCTATCTGAGAAAGCAACCTTTGAACGGATACCTGAAGACTGAAGAGCTGGCCATGAGAAGAGCTGAGGAAAGGGGCTACAGGCAGAGAGCAGAGCAAAGAAGGGCAACGCCCACATGTCCGAGGAACAGGAGAGCATTCTGACAGGACAGAGCTGGGGGAGGAGGGGACGAGGCCATGAGAGATGCAACAAATGCATGACAAAGGGCTTGCAGACCGTAAGGCAGAGCTGTTCTACTCTATTACAGAACTTTAAGGGGTATGTGGTGTGCCACGTGATCCAATCTATGTTTTTAAAAATAGCCACATGTATCCCTCTGGCTGTTGTGTAGAAGGCAGTCTGAAGAGGAACAGAACACCAGCAAGGGGCCTTTCTGTCACTAAAAGCACCAGACAACTCAGCCAATCCAATGGCCATACCTGTCAGATGGGTACACCGAGGCCCAGAATCTACCAGATCCCCATCACTGAGGGAGTGGGGTATTTAAGCAAAGTTTGAATGACTGTCTGCAAAGATAAAGCCAGAATGGATCAAAACACAAGAGAGGGTGCGGGGAGTGAAGAAGAAAAATTACCGAGATTTTATTTTATCCTAAAACCAACAAAAAGCGTATTTCCATAAATGGAAACAAAACGCTGCTTACCCAATCATTCTTGAGCTCTCGTTTATAGTTTTTAAAATTCTGTATGTACAGTACAAAGGACTCCGCAGCCGGCTTAATTGGTTTACTGGAATCAACCAATGAACACAATTTGATGCCTGCATTTTTAGGCACAGATTTAACTTTTTAATGAGAATTGTCCCAAGCCAGGGTTTTGGTCTTGCCCAGGGTTTGGGGCTGGTACACTGGGTTCAGCTGCTGAGTGAGAATCACGAGGTACCAATCTCTCTGTGTTTTCTCTCCAAAACAGGGACAATAACCCCCTTGAGGATGAACTGCAATAATTAATTAATTACAATAATTAATACAATTAATTACAATAATTAATTAATTAATGTACAATGCCTGGCAGGCCTGGTTAGGACAAAGCTGTCCCCACAGTTCTGTCTGGTTCTGCCTCCTTTCTCCTTATTTTGGCAGCAACACCCAATTCCCGTGGAGGATCGCCCCACTTGCCTCCTAGTCTTTGTGAAGGGAATGGCGCGTGTCCCAGACTGACTAACCAGGAAACTGCCTCTCCTGGACACAAGGAGGGGTCAGCGACAGGCACGTGACCCCTATGAGACTCAATTCTGGGACTGTGATGGAAAAATCAGGAAAGGATCTTTTTGCCACTGCGATGGCTAGCTGCGAGAACTTCCCACCAAGAGTTACAGTGTGGAATGCCTGGTCCCACAAAGGCAAGCAGAGACGAGAGGGAGAGCAGAGCTGAATCCTGCAGCGTCAATGCCATAGCTGGACATTTCAGTGACACATGCCTAAAGCTCCCCTTTCACATTTAAGCTCGTCAGTTGGTTTCTGTGACTGGCAAGCACATCAGACCATAAACATCATCACACCTGGACTTAGAGGTCACATCCCACACTCAGCGAATACCCAGTAGCTTGGCAACAAGGAAGTCAGAACAGATTTCTCCACAGCAGCATGATTCACAAGAGCCAAGAGGTGGAAATGGCCCTCATGCCCACTGATGGACGAAGGGCTAAGTGATATGTGGTATATCCATGCGTGGAACATTATTCGGCCCTAAAAAAGGAAATTCTGACCCACACAACAATGAATCTGGAGGACATCAAACTAAGGGAAACAAGCCAATCACAGGAGAACAAAATCTGTGTGATCCCACCTATGTGAGGTGCCCAGAGCAGTCAAAATCAGAGACAGAAAGAAGGGTTTTAGTTGCTATGAGTTGGGGAAGGGTGGAGTGGGGGCTTATTATTTAATGGGTACAGAATTTCAGTTTTAGAAGGTAAAAAAAGTCCCAGAGACGGATGGTGGCGGTGGTGGGCACCCATAGACTGAGTGTAATGCTGCTGGGCGGTACATATTTTACCCAATTAAAAAAAAATTGGGGGGCCCGCCCTGGTGGCGCAGTGGGTTAAGCAACGCACTATGAAGCAAACCGCAGCCACTACAGCATGAGTTCGATCCCTGCCTCCGGCCGGGGAGGAGACCCACATGGCGCAGCAGACCTCTCCTGCCTTGCCCGCTGCTCCCCTCAGCAGTGTGTTTCAGTTAATCTGCCTGTTCTGCGTCCTGCTCTGTCTGGTGGATTCTCTCACCACCCCCACACCTCTGGCCTGTACCCCAGTGCTTGTATGCATAAATAAATATATCTTTAAAAAAAAATTGGGGGAAGAGCAGACTTCCTGTAGAGATTTATATATTCCATGTCATGTTCCCTGGAAATGACAATGCAATTCCCTGCACAGTATAGCCCTCAAACCATGTACTACATGAGAAAGGACGTACACACGGAACCTACTGAAAAAAACTCTCAAACTCAACAGTAAGAAAACAATCAACCCTTACACCAGATGAACAAAAGACTTGAACAGACACCTCATCTGAGAGGACACACATGTGGTGAAGTACAGAGAGGTCCCAACAACTAGTCAATTAGGGAAAGGCAAATCAAAACCACCATGAGACAGAACCACACTTCCATTAGGATGGCTAAGATAAATACAATGATGATAACAAGTGCAACAAAAATGTGGGGTCACCGACAGGTGGGAAAGAGATGGCAGGGTCACCCTAGAAAGATCCTTGAAGTATGCTAGACTACACTGTAACCAGGTGATCAAACTTAGCAACAGGGGTACTTCTGTGTGGCTCTGAAGTGAACTGATATGAGGTATATATTAGTTTCATCTAATATATAGATATAAGGAAGTATATAAATCTCTAGAGGAAGTCTGCTCTTCCCCCAGTTTTTTTTAATTGGGTAAAATATGTACCGCCCAGCATTACACTCAGTCTATGGGTGCCCACCACCGCCACCATCCCTCTCTGGGACTTTCTTTACCTTCTAAAACTGAAATTCTGTACCCATTAACTCTTTCACCTAATATCACCACCAAAACGTTTGACTTGAATCTCCAGTCTCTTAACTAAGTTGCAATTTATAACAAATAAGAAAAGGTAGAGAAACAAGCTAAATGTCATCATAAGGAAACATTCAGACAAATCTAGAATGTGGGTTCTTCTACAAGTCTAATAGGGCATAGTTCAAATGTGACTTCCTTCAGGAAGCCCTCCCTGACTGCTCCCTCTCTACTGGCATTAGCTGTCCTTGGTGTCCACCACAAAGTCAGTTACATAGTGTTACATGGTCTAAGTGTCTGCTTTCCACTAGCTTCTAAGTTTTTGAGCACAGGAACCATGTCCATCTTTCTCAGCACTAAGAATAACGGAAAAGTCTATGCTTCTGAACAAATGAGGAAGAACTCACAGATAGAGGTGCCTGTCCTAGGCAGGCCTGAGGTCTGTGGGAAGGGAGCCTGTCTTTGTTTGAGTTCTGCGCGAGCCTTTGTGTGTCATCTCTGCCCCTGTCCTACTTCACTACAACCCCCCCTAGCAGGGAGTCCCCACAGCAGCGGGGACGCCTTCCCTCTGGGGCAAGGAATCACAGAGATCACACTGCTGTCTTAGGGTCGAGGAGGGTTTCCTCCTGCTCCCCAACAGGAGACCATGAACGGGAATTAGCCACCACCAAAATCCCTTCTTGCACAACCTCAACAGCAGGGCCTGTGTGATTTACAAAGTCCAGATTTCCCAAGCCCAGGTTTCCAACTGGGGCTCAGGGTCATCAGGGCCTGAAGTCCCAGGTTCTTCACTTCCCCTAAGTCACGAGGGGATGAGCTGGTAGAGGGGAGGGTTGTGCTAGGGTTGAGCCGTGCCGGGCAATCAGGTAGCAGGGACAGGGAGTTGGGCCTTGGTCTTTCCCAAATCCCCATGAGCTTGAGTTGGGCTAAAGCACTAGTGAGGCACGGAAGGTCTGAGCGCAGTGACGGACGTCACAGTTTCCCAGTGCAGAGTGAGGAGTCTGACCCAGCTTTCTCTAATCCAGATGGTCTTGCCCACATCCAGTAGGGAGACGCCTGCTGGGAGGACGCAGAGTTCAGGGGTTCAGGTGGCTTGGATTCACCTGTGTCCTCTCCACCAGTTGTGTCTTGGGAAGCAGCTTAACCCATCTGTGATTCACTGTACTCTTCCATGAAAAATGGGGATAGTAATATATTCACTTCAGCACCGGGGCGAGGATAAAAAGAGCAGGCACCAGCATGGCACTGGGCCCTGGCTATGTGCTCCATGGAGCAGTGTGGTTAGCGTTTTCACGTGCACCAAGGAAGGCCTCCTCCCTCCTTGCTGCACCGCAGGACGCCCTCCCCCCACAGCCCACTTCCCTCCTGTTGGGGCCTGCCCCCCTCCGTGGTCCTGATGCACTGGTTTCTAAGTTGCTGGATGAGTCCGGACTCCGTCCCTTCCCAGGGGTGTCCACGGAACCCTGCCACCCCCCATGCACCCAGGCCTCAGTCTGAATGGCAGGGAGCCAGGTGTGTGACCCAAATGCTAAATGCTATGTATCCAGGAGCCTGCCCTGGCATCTTCTTTTCTGCTTAGGGTTGATGATAGTCCCAGGGAGTCCTGGTCCCACCTGGCTAGGAGCTGTCACAGAGAGATGAAGAACCCTCTCTGCTCACGCTGGCATTTATTTATTTTTAAAATTTTAAATGTTTTATTGGTTTTTTTTAATATTTATTTATTTATGCATACAAAAGCTGGGGTATAGGCCAGAGGTGTGGGGAAGGTGAGAGGATTCGCCAGAGACAGAGTGGGGAGCAGAACAGGCAGATCAACTGAAATCCACTGCTGAGGGGAGCAGCGGGCGAGGCAGGAGAGGTCTGCTGCGCCATGTGGGTCCCCTCTCTGGCCGGCAGCAGGGATCGAACTCATGCTGCAGTGGCTGCGGTTTGCCTCCTAGTGCGTTGCTTAACCCACTGCACCACCAGGGAGGCCCTCATGCTGGCATTTAATTTCTTTCATCCTGGCCCACAGGGATCCCGTCCCCTGACGACTACCTTGTCTCGGGGCTACACAAACAAGTTTTCTTAAATTCAGAGTATTTTCAAAAGGCAGAAATTAAAAACCCTCCAGCAGATGCAGAGTCCATCTATGGACCCCTTCTTGAGAAGTACTCTGCCCATCCTTCCTGTCCCATGGCCATGGCTGCTCTGGGGACATCCCGACCCATCATGTTCTCTCGCAAGAATCTGGAACCAGGCTGGAGCAACTGACTCCACCCCAGCTACCTCCACATGCTCGTACAGACACTGGATCTGCAGAGAGGGATAAATGAAGGAGAGGCAGGGTGCCCTCAGTTCCTATTTCCAGAGCTGCCTGCACACCGTTGGCACCTGGGCAACATGACCGGGGCCCAGGTCTTCCAGTTAATTCCCCTTTTGGTGTGAAGAGGCTGTTTATGCAATGCAAAGAATTCTATGATCTACAGGGGAAAGTTTAGGTATTCACTCATGCAAAAAGAACAGGCTAAAACAATGTCATCCCGATCTCAAAATAAAGTTCCACCTGCTGCATACACATGTACCTGTATGCATGTAAATATACTGATCTGTGGCAGGCATGGTCTACAAAACCATCCTGAACACTGATCATGTGAAGAGTTAACCGTGGCTCCTGGGGTAAGCAGGAGGGCTGGGCCCTGACAGCCTCTGGCTGCGTTTTCAACCTATCAGCACAGCCTGGTTGTTTGTTTAAAGATGCTTCACTGAACACACACTGTTGATTCATGGTGGCAGTGCTGTACCGTGGGCTGAGTGAAGCTGAGCTAATGTGTGTATTTGCTCGGTAAGGACATCCATCCCAAGCCTTCCTGTGCTTAGGAATGCTGGGCAGTGCTTCAGCAACATGCCAGGGGTCCATTTTCAACAGTGAAATTGCCAACAAAAAAGGGGGAAAGGGTGACACGAAACAGACCATGAAAAAAGAAGACACTTGTTTAATCATCAGGGAGCCAGTGTGTTGGGAGTGAAACAAATTTTTTGTGATTATGCACATACCCATGTCCGCAAATGACCATGAAAGTGCTGAGTATTGATTTATTGGGTTACAAGCAAGTTTTCGTAAGCTGGAAAATTTGCAAATACAAAGACTAGTGAATACAGAACCATGAACGATGAGGAATGACTGTTCTGGACATAAATGTGTGCCTATGGATATAAACCACTATCACACACACACAGGGATTGTGCTAGGTCTAATGAAGGACACAGGACTTTAAAAACACTGTTCTTGAAGTTCCCTGGTATTTTCCAGATTTTCTACAGTGTCTTTTCTTTTAGAATCAGAAAAAAAAGATGTCACTTTCCCAGAGAAGGCAAAAAAAGGTGTCTGTGGAGCATGTTCTTGTCTTGAACCCGCAGCCAGCACCTTCTCTGGATATTCTGGCTCAGTCCGAGCCATTCCTCTGGCACATCCTTCCAAATCACGGAGCCCTAGAAGCTGTGGGTGCAGCACACAGCCCGGCACTCCGGACCTGGGGGCGTGAGGGAGCCTTAGCCCTGACCTCACTGAGTTAGGGCCTATCTTTGCCTTTTGAACCTCTGTATTCTCTGAAAAATGAGGATAAGAATGTTTACTTTTCCTACCTCTTGGGCTATTATAAAATCTCATATTTTTTTAAAGCTCCAGAAATGGAATTCACTTTGATTAGTCCCTGGTCATGACTGGGAGTTGAGGAAGAACGTTCACCAAATGTTCCTTCATCCTCATGTCCCTTGGCAAGTCCGACCCTGTTCGGTGGAACAGCCCTCTCCTTGCAGCCCCACCGGCCCAGACCTCTGCCCTTGGAGAGGCTCAGAACTCCATCCACACCCCTCTCCAGCGCAGGATATGAAACAGCTGCCGCCCTGCCTTGAGAACCCTGTGATTGCACATGCTTCCATCACATGACCTTGAAAACATAAGGTGTTTTTGTCCCGTGAATAAAATCTCTGAGGCATGGGGGAGTGTCCCCCAATCCCACTTTGCTTTGGAAATCTATTTTAGTGGGGTTTTAGGGTTGGCAAAGCACCTGGCTAGCATCCCCACTGGTACTAATTAGAAGGGGTGGGACTGATGCACTGGTCATGTGAGCAAAGCGTTTACACTTCTGGCCCAGGTTGCAGGGGCCAGGTTTAATTTTGGGGGTGGGATGGGTTTGGGGGTAGGGGTGGGGTCTGGTCCCAGGACTTTTCAAAGTGATCATCTTTCTTGGATCGCTGTTTCTCAAGGCGTGTAGGAGCTGAGATACAGGGATGGGTTAAAGAGATTCAGGGACTCAGCACTAACTGCAGGACTCCTGCTGCCAGCAGCTAGTCTCTGCTATTCTTTTCCCACATCTACTGGCTCAGAAAGAGGCCAGAAGGGTCTATAACAACCCTCCAAGGCTGCGGGCCTCCTTCTTAAAGGGACCTAGGACCTCGTGGCAGGCAGCACTAGCCAAGAACTTAACACATAGATTTTCTTTTTCCTTTGTATTTAATTTCTTTCTATTTTTAGCAAGTGCTACTTGTTTTCCATTTATGGCAGACAGCTAAAGTTTCCCTTTTAAAAATAATTTAAGCAAAAAAGTGAGTAAATTGAAAGAATAACCCTGCATTAAGGGAAAACACACACACACACACACACACACATATATATAGCATACGTAAATATTTATCTAGCACAAATATAAAACACATAGTATGGGGTTTCTGTATCTATCAATATAGTGATGGTGTGCAGAGGAGGATGGAGAATGAGGGCAAGTACTGTTTTAGTGGAACTCCTTGCCATGCTTACTCTATCTGGAGGTGTTTCCAGGCCAGAGAGCCTACCCTTCTCAGGTTAGAAGCTCTCCCTAGACTCCACAATGCTGGTGGCCGGTCTAGAACAACCTGGGGGACAGAAGAAAACACCTAAAGACAGGTAGCAGTGGGGTGGAAGGGGCTGAGCTGTTTCCCTTAAAAGGTTGTGAAAAAAAAGGGCATCTGTAAAGACAGAGCTCGGAGATCCATTAGCCATGTCTGCAGGGCACTGGGCCTGGGGGACTGTGTGCCACTGACTTGGCATGCTGGATCTGGATCACCCCTACACTTTACAAAAGGAGATCAAGAGGGCCAGGGGTGTAAGATTTGCTTAGCGTCACACTCTTTCTTATACTGAGGTGTTAACTATGTCAATTCCATGACAGTGTCCAAATTTCCTCGCAAGTTTCACATCCCTCTGGGCCTCCTGCACAATGACTTATCCAGAGAACTTTAAGTCTGGGGTTCTTAGAAGCGATTAGGTCAGCAGTGAACTTGGCCTGCAAGAAGCGCCAGGATCCTGGTGAGGTGGGTGGGTCTCTGGGCTCTCCACCCTGGTTGCTGCAGGCAGCCACTTTTAGCTCTTCTATATATGGTGGAGGGTGTAACCAAGTCGTCAGACCATATGGGCCCACACCACCACAAGGCAAGTGTTGGTGGAGGCTTCCGATGGGGGCTGGGCTACTCCATGCCCTACAGTCCTCTCTCGCCTGCTTCAGGCAGCAGCAGGGGGGTCCAAGACCTTCAAATATCCCTAGACCATTACAGTTGGGGTTTAGAGGTCACAGAGGGGAAGGGACTTGCCAAAGCCATACAGTGAGTAGGGAAGAGAGCTGGAACCAGACCCAGGGCTCCTCTTGGGAGATGATGAGGATGGATGCAGGGGCTCCAGGTCTGAGAAACAGCAGAGCTCATTTTATTTTATTAAAGAATTATTCCTTTGGGCCTCCATGGTGGCACAAGGGGTTGAGCGCTGAACTATGGGGCTTCTGCAGCCACTGCAGCATGAGTTCGCTCCCTGGCCCTGTCACAGCACTCTCCTGCCTCACCTGCTGCTCCCCTCAACAGTGTATTTCAGTTGATCTGCCTGTTCTGCTCTGCACTGTCTCTGGTGACTCCTCTCACCCCCTTCACCTCTGGCCTATACCCCAGCTCTTACATGCTTACAATCTTAAAAAAAATTATTCCTTTAAGATTTATTTTTATTTTTGCACAGAAGAACTGGGGTGTAGGCCAGAGGTGAGGGGGCAGTTAAGGATTCACCAGAGACAGAGTGGGGAGCAGAACAGGTGGATCTACTAAAATACACTGCTGAGGGTAGCAGTGGGTGAGACAGGCTCAGTCTGCTGTGCCATATGGGTTACCTCCCTGGCCAGGGAGTGAACTCAGGCCACTTTGCCTTTGCCGTGGGAGGGCATTCATGGTGGTAGCTGAGACTTAATCCCTAGGTTACCCACCAGAACCCATTTTAGACAGAGGGAAGACAAACTGTCTTTCAGGCCACATCCTGAGGGGCTAAAGCTTTGCTCACAGGCCACACAGATTCTGCAGCCGCCATAGCCTAAGATAACTAAAGCTGTTCTGTTTTGAAGCCAAGGAAAAATTAAATGCAAATGTGCCTTCAGCCTTGAAGTCAAGCACAGTGTTAGGCTTAAGGTCCAGATGAACCCATTTTCTGTAGGGAAGGCTCCCAGAAATATGCCTGAGGGTGCCCAAGGGGTCTATGGACCCTGGTTGAAAAAAATCAACTTTAATAGGGGTGTAGGTCCACTTTGGGGTTCCAGGCTGGTGGATCCTGGGAATAGCCTGGTTATGACCAGCGAGGCTCCAGACCCACTCCTCTGGCAATATACTGGCCCACAACAGGACCCATAGTGGATGAGCACAGTCTGCAGGGGGACAGAATTGGGAGGGAGGGAAAAAGAAGGATGGAGGAGAGAGGGAGAGAGCTAGGAGAGCAGAGGCAGCTGGACAGGCTCCAGGGCTTAACTAATGGCAAACATGATTCTGCTGCTCCCCATGGAGACCACGAGTTTCCTTTGGTTCCAATCTGTCGGCTCTAACCAGCTGTCTGCCCAACATCTGGTCTATGTAGGTCAGCACTCCCAACTTCTTTCTGGAATTGCAACACCCCACAGTTTGATTTCCCCAAACCCCCAAGCATCGGAAGTGCTGAAGAGCACAATTTGTCTTTTTCAGGAAAATACGTGAAGCTTATTCCTGGAGAAAGGCTGTCAGGGGTCACATTGCTTGGCAGAAGTGTCAGGGAATCTCGGGATCTCACATGGAGGGAGGACCAAAGTGCGGGCAGGAGCAGGACAAAACTGGTGGCCGTGGTGGGGACCACTAGGTGCTGGCCCCTTGCCAGGAGCTTTATGGCCATGGTGTCCCGTGAGGTGGGGTGCCAACCTCGAGGTCATGCAGCTGTGAAGCGGGCAAGGCCAGCCCCCTCACCCGGCTCCCCCAGGCCAGGCTCAGGTTCTCTTGGCTCCAGGCCAGAGCTTTCCTGTCCCAAGTTAGCATCAGGAATCACTAAGTTCAGGCGCCAGAGCAAGTGACACACACTGTGCAGTGGCCGGCTGCCAGTTCTTTTTTTTCCCTTCAGTCTTTTCAATTAAGTGAATGATTGGAATGAGGCCGAAACACAAGTGCTTGTGGTATTAATGGCAGATAAGATGCTTCGCTTTAGGGCTGTGTTCTGACCACTCCTTGTCCATAGGGGCATGAACTGAATGCTGGGGCAGGGGTGGAGAGAGGGGCATGGGTGAGGGTCTCTGCTTGTACCTGTGTGCAGAGGGGGTGTGGCTTGACCTGGGGAGAGGAGTGGCCTTCCCAATGTGAAAATCTAATCATGTCTCACTCCTCTGCTTTAAACACTTCATTCATTCATTCAACAAATACAGACAGAAGCCTACTGTGTACCAGGCTGCCTTCCAAGAGCTAGGGATATGTCCATAATCAAGAAAGACAAAAGCCCCTGACAACAAAAACACATCATGAGGTCTAGGGGTTCTTCAATCTGTGTCCTCCTTCATCTTCCACCTGGTCAGTCCCTCCTGCCTTCCTGCCCCCTGCACATGCAATTGCCTCTGATGGGAACATCTCTCTCTCAGCTGATAAACAACTCTTCATTTCTCAGGTGTCAGCTTAAAGGCTGCCTCCTCTCAGAAGTTCTCCTGGGGACCTCAAGTTTGGGTCTGGTCCCCACAGCCCTCAGGGCCACCCTCTCTCAACATCTGTTCCTCTGGGTATGCTGGTCTACCTGAGTGACGGTCGCCTCCATTTCCCTGGAAGCCCTGCAGGGGCAGGGGCCAGGACTGTCTGGTTTACCATGGACCTTCCAGGACCTGGGGACAGTGTCTTGGTTCTCAGGGAAAGTCTGGTTGAAGACAGGCAGGCAGAAGGACAGGCAGACAAAATGACAGGACCACTTGATCAAAAGTCAAGGTGTCCTCACTCAAGGCTCTCTTCAGAGAAACAAAACTCTTGAAAGGGGCTGAATAAACAGCTCAACCGCCAATGGGTTTAGAAATAGAGCTGCCTTTGTTACTGAGAAGAATGCAGGTGCACCCCACCCAGAAAAGCGGTCCACGTGTCACTCCAAAGCTTCTCTAAGCAGGCCGTGCAGAAAACGAGCACACCACAGGAGCCAGCCAACTCCACCCCACTGCACTGAAGAGACAGGCCTGCCCCAAGGGATTCCTGGAAGTGATGAAATTGCTGTGCCCTGCCTGTGATGGTGGCTATGGGAACCTACAGGATGTGAAAACTCATGTGATGCAATACCGAAAAAGGGAGTTTCTCTGCATACATGTGAATAAAAAATAAAAGATAACAATCACCCTTTAATGTCATTAAAACAACAACAAAAACAACCAAGCACTGGCTTAGGAGACCTGGGCACGGCTCTGAGGCTGAAGCAGCTGCGTGAATTCACCAGTCACCTCACGGCCCCGTCTGCATCTCCTCATCTGCGAAATGGAGCGAATGACACCCTGCTTCACGAGGTGGGCTGAGCTAGCCATGAGAGGCACTTGGCACACAGCCTAACTCGAGCCAGCCTCCAGCCAGATCCCCAGGAGCCTGCTAAGGAGAGCTTTGTTACAGGAATGGATGGCTGGTTACAAAAAGCAGGAATGTGAGCTTTCTGGAGTTCTCCCATTGTCCTGGATTTCTCTCTACAAACCTCTAAAGCCTCAGTCCCTGGTCAACTGTGTTAAATCCATTATGTGAATGTATGTCAGGTTGTGTTATAACTGCAGCCTCCACTGGTTATTTGGTAATGTAACCAGCAAAGAATTTGCTGATTTTTATACTTAACATCCTCTAAAATCTGGTGCTTCAGTCAGTAAAATGACGCAATAAGAAAATGAAACACAGACATCACAGAGATGATACCCGGAGGTTCACACCGAGTCTGTGTCCAAGGCCTGCTCACACCTTTCGAGGTTAAGTTGTGTTCAAAGGGTAAGTCAGGGATGTCACGCTGGGGCCCCGACCCTGGGGCACCGTCCAGTTGGGGATACCAGAGCCACCGCAGGCCAGCTAGAGAACCCCTCTGTCTCCTGCCTGAGTCAGGGAGTGGTGGACATGCCCACTGGTCCGGGCACGCGGCGCCAACCTGGGCTGCTGGCTGCCAGCTCCATCCTCACGCACATCTGGCCCAAAGCGGCACAGGGAACTTTCCAATGGCAAGCAGAGGTGCTGGCAGCTGGAGTCCAGACTCAGCTGAAACCAACCTGAAGGCTGGCTTTCTAGGAAAACCTCCAGGGCAGGCACTGAGGTGGAGACTTCCAAGTCTCCCAGGCCTGAAAGGAGTCCAGGCAATGCAAGGAGAGGAGCTGGGCAGAAAGATTTCAAGTCGGGGGTCTCTCCTGTGCTAACACAGGGCTGCCAACAGCACATATACTATGTGCAAGGGGTACAGGCAGAAGGGGGAAAACTATAAAAAGAATCAAAATAGGCTACATTTACTGGGCTGATAATGCACGACGACAACACAGTCATGCACTGCATTACGACATCACAGTCAGCGATGAAGCACATGGTCCCAACAGGCTGTACCGTCCAGCCCCAGTGTGTGGGAGGCGGTCCCGTCCGGGTTTTTCAGCTACACTCTAAGAGTTCGCATGATGGCAAAATGGCCTGATGACACATTTCTCAGAACAGATCCCCACTGTGAAATTACACACAGCTGTACTTGATTTATGTTGTGTCATGGGACCTGGAGATGCAGGAAGGGTAACTGGCTTACCCAAGATCAGAGAGCCAGCATGTGACACAGCAGGATCTGGACCCAGGCTCGCTGATATGGTAGAAGTCCAGGATATGTGGGTCTGATGGGTCTTGGGTTGCGTCTCCAGTATATGGCACACAGTGGGTGCTCAACAGAGACGACAGGGTCTCTCACGGGTCATCTAAGTCTCACAAGCACTTAATAGATGCTGGGGGAGGGACCTCCCAGTGGCGCAGTGGGTTGAGCACCGCACTGTGCATCAACCATGGCACAGCAGCGCATGAGTTTGATCCCAGCCTGGGAGCTGACCCATATGGCGCAGCAGACCTCTCCTGTCTCGCTCGCTGTTCCCCTCAGCAGTGTACTTCAGTCAATCTGCCTGTTCTGCTCCCCACTCTGTCTCTGGCGAATCCTCTCACCTCCCGCATGCGCCTGGCCTGTATCCCAGCTCTTGTATGCATAAATAAATAAATCTTTAAAAAAAAATAGATGCTGGGGGAGCACTAAGGGGATGATGGTTGATTCTGCTGGTAGAGCTTGGAGCAGCTTTCAAATGCAAAACGCAACTGTTTTTGATCTTCAGGGAGAAGTAGGTGTTCTCCAGCTGAGGACCAGCACCTGATGGGCAACTGCTAAATCTTGGCAATCTCATTGCACAGCAGAGAGAAGTGAATTTTGGCGTTTCGGTCACTTGTCCAAGCCACACAGCTGGGTAGGGAGGGTGCTGTTCTTTGAACCCAGGATACCCACTCCTAACCAAGAAGACTCGGTGACACGAGGTGTGTGGATCACAAACCTACTGTGTTCGGGCCTCCCTGGTGGCTCAGTGGATTAAGCAACGCACTATGAAGCAGACCACAGCCACTGCAGCATGAGTTCGATTCCTGCCGCCAGCCGGGGACCTCTCCTGCCTCGCCCACTGCTCCCCTCAGCAGTGTGTTTCAGTTGATCTGCCTGTTCTGTTCCCTGCTCTGTCTCTGGTGAATCCTCTCACCTCCTGCGTGCGCCTGGCCTGTACCCCAGTTCTTGTATGCATAAATAAATAAAATCTTTAAAAAAAAAACAAACCTACTGTGTTCATTTGCCCTGGCTCCCAAGAACACCAGAGCTGGGTTCCACTCCTGCTCCTACCACTGGGTTTTGAAAAGTAAAGGAGTCCACACTTGGGAAGCTGAGCGCAGTGCTCATGAGAGGCAGGTGCTCCATCAAGGGGAGATTCAGCGAGCTCATCAGTCAGTGCACGGCCCCGTCCACACTTTGCGTACCACTGTACACAGCCCCCCAAGCCACCCCTCTACTCCCCACCATGTGAAACAAGACAGCAACAATGGAAACAGCATAGGCTCTGAGCGAGACAGACCTGGGTTTCGATCCTGCCTACACCACATCCTACAACTCAGAAGCCTCAGTTTCCCCACCTGTAACACAGAGATCATAACAGTATGAGCTATCTCTCTGGGCTGCTGGGATAACGGGAAAATGTCTGTAAGATGTGTGTTATAGTGGTGGTCCTCAACTCCCTACCATGTAAGCAAAGTGGGTTCATCTTTATGCCAGGATCTAACCTAGATCATCAGGTCGAACCACGATAAACTGCCATTCATCTAGGTTAAAAATTGTCAGTTTCAGGTGGTTCACCCCAACAGCATCTCACTGTCTGTGCCCCCTAATAATGTTACTTGTCCTTGAGTGTTCACTCTGTGTCACACGCTCCATTTACAGATGAAGATACTGAGGTTCTGAGTGGTAACCCAGCCCAAATGGCAAAGGCAGGACTTGCACCCAGGTCTGGCTGCTTCCAAAGCCCAAGTCCCGAGGACACACTGCTCAGTCTGCTCCTCGGAGCTGAGGAACCTGACTCTCAGGTCGAAGGATGTCAGTGGTGAGAGGATGTCCACGTGGACGGAGTGGGCGGCGCAGCTGCTTGACTCACGGAACGCCCTTGGCCCCTGCTCTGAGTCAGACCCTGACACCGGAAGGCAGGGTTCGGTGGCAGAAGAGAGTTGAGAGGAGACTAAACCAGTGTGTGGGGCCATGGTGGGGTGCAGCATCCAAGGTGGGTGCCCTGAGGAGGTGACAGGCAGGACTGCCCAGAAAGAGACGAATTCAATTGGACTAAGATACTCCCTAGCCCACATGCTCCCTAGTCCAGCCTCATCTCTGTCATCTCTGTCTCTGGGCTTGGGGACACGATGGAGGAAAAAAGAACTAGATGAGAAAGTGGAGAGAGCAAGCTCTCAGGCCGCGGCCATCTTTTAGGGTGGCACGAGGGGGGCACGGATTGCTGCAGGTAAAGGAGGAGGGCTGTATCCGTGGGCTCTAGACTTCGTACAACCAAGGAGCCCCTTTTCCTGCCTGAAATCATCCATGGCTTTTAATGGTCAGGTTCTTGCGTCCTCCTGGCCAGCCCTGATCTACACCACTGGGCTCCTCACTGGCAGAGACTACTCTCCCCAGCCCCAAACAAACCCTATGTAGACTTTTCTGCAGTTCTCGGGCTTCATTCGTGAGTACGTGAGAAGAGAACAGGAGAAACAGGGGCCCCTCCTTCTCCCTCCCTCCAGGATGCTTTCCTGACTCTGCCATCCTACACTGTCCAGCCACCTCCAAAGAAACCTGGGATACAAAAAACTAACGCGATATACAATAGAATGTAATTGCTCACAATAACCAAGGTCCAGCGTGCGTTTCCTATAAGGCTGCACCCTGTTTCCATTCCGCAGTGGAGGAAAGAAACGCCCAGGAGGTCAAGTAACTTGTTCAATCCAACTGGTAATCAGCAGCTGACAGCAGAGTCCAAGTTCTTAACAATGGTCCCCACCAGAGACCACACTGTGGGCATATTTCTTCCCAGACACTCCCCTTGGTGCAGTAAGATCACATTGTTTATACAATTCGTCTTTTTTACTTGTGCCATAGGATGAGCTTTCCCCCATTTTATTAAAAGTCCTTTGAACACATCATTTTTAAAGGATCCTTACTAGCCACTGTAAGATGATATATCATTAGTTAATCATGGCTCCACTGCTAAGCATTTAGGATATTTTCAACATTGTTTTAATTATCACACGGCTGAGTATCTAAATATTTGGGAAAGCAATTTGGAAAAATTGCTTTATATCTTTTTGGGGGTGGGGGTACAGAATGGAACATCCTGGGTAGTTCATTGAGAGGCTGTTTTTCAATATGTGGTCATTCCCAATTGCCTGCGTCGTATTATCTGGGGTGGGAGGGCTCATGAAAAATGCATATCACGCAATAACAAGGCCGGGGAAGATAATACCTAATGACAGACTCTCAGCCTTTTATGCGATGTAACCCCCAACAGTACTGTCCTTACCCTCACTTTATAGAAGAAGACATGAGACAGAGAGAAGTTAAGGGACTTGTCCAAGGTCACACAATGGGTGAGAGCCCTGTCAAATCCATGCCATGTAGGCTTCAAGCCCAAATCCTGAAACTTCTACCCCAAAGTCTTTCATCTTTATTTGTAGTATGGACCTCTTTGAAGCCTGTGGACTCCTTCTCAGAGTTTGATTCATTGATTTAAAATCAATAAAATGAAACATGGAGGACAACAAATGAAAGTAATGACGCTGGATTATAATAAAAATGTTTCAAAAAGCAAAACTGTGAATAAAGGTAGCCCTTTAGAAATGCAATAAACACAAAATCTGGTGGGAGGCTTAACACCACCATGCTGAAGGAGCACTGAGTACAAATAAATGACTGATCGATTTTTGAATTCAAGCAACAGCTGGAAGTGACAGGAACGGACCAGTGAGCTTCTACTAGTGACTGGCAGAGTTACACCTAATATCACTCAGGGTCACTGCCTGCGATCGTAACAGAAGGCAATGCTCAGTTACTACTGAAGGTCGGTGGAACTAAAGATGGACTTTCCTCTCCTCCAAATTCAAGGATCTCTTGAATTCTAGCTGCATTAAGAACCTCTCTACTAACTGGCCTTTCCTGCCTCATAACACCCATCTCCTTTGACTCCTCTCTTCCCAGCAAAGAATGGACAGCCCAAACGTCATACCCGTTCTGTCCCCACAGCCCCAGGCCAGACCCAGTCACAGCCCTTATGACGTGGAGAAGCCTTTAAAGCAGATGGTGACCCTTGTGAGGACACAGGCTGCATGGTCATCCCAGCCTCTTTCCGGCTCGGGGCCAGCCCTGGCCCAGGGCAGACAATAAACCCACATCTGTGCAACTGACTGGCAGCCAAGAGTGGCCCGAAGCCACAGGCTGCTGATTCACACCTTGGCTGGGGAGGAGGAAATGGTGACGCCACCACACGGGTTTCTAGCTCTCTTTGCCAGTACAGTGGGCAGGGGGGGTCCAAGCTATTCTGCTTAATTAAGCAAAATAGAAAATGTTACCCTTATGTGCTTAAAGGCACCGTTTCCTTTCTAGTCTGCGGTGGGGTGGGGGTGAGCTGACTGAAGCATTATTTATAGTGAACACTAGGCAGGACAGACATCTGTGATCCTGGGCAAAGTATTTCTTTCAAAGCCTCCGTTTCCATATCTGTGAACTGCGCTAATACCTAGGAACAGACACTGATGGTTCCCACTACCCAGGCTCCGTGCCCTTTTCTCTCAGCAACAGCCCCCTGAGCCTCCCGTAGCAATGATCCCTCCTGACACTTGCAATTCCAGTGAGACTGTCTGTCGTGAAATCCAGGCCTGGCCAAAGGACAGCCAGGTGACCTGGAAGGGCCAGATTCTCTCACTCAGTATCTAGCCTCCAGAGTGGCCCAAAGGATCAATGATGGGCAGCTGCCTTCCTCTGGCTATGCCCTGATGTATGGTCTTGCCGTATGGTTCCAGCTTCCCAGGTCCTTTCTGTGACTGAGTGTGGAGCTTTCCCCTTAGTTCTGCCTGAGCCACCTTTCTGACCCATTCTTGGGGGATTAATTTGGCCAGGCTGGTTTCTGTCACTTGCAACCCAAGAATCCTGACCAACACTCTCTAACTCACGAAGCTACTGAATCTGGGCCTTCCTGGTGGTGCAAGGGGTTAAGGCACAGCACTCTGAAGCATCCACAACCACTGCAGCACCAGTTCGATCCCCGGCCAGGGAGGGGACCCACATGGTGTGGCAGACCTCTCCTGCCTTGCCTACTGCTCCCCTCAGCAGTGTATTTCAGTCAGTCTGCCTGTTCTTTTCCCCACTCTGTCTGGTGAATCCTCTCATCCCCCCACAACTCTGGCCTGTACCCCAGCTCTTGTATGCGTAAATAAATTTAAAAAAAAAAGCTGCTGAATCTCTCCCAAATTTTAAGAAATACTATTGGTATTCATAGTCCCTCTAATATTAACCCCTCCCTAACTTCATCTTCCCTGGTCCCAGAGAGCCCTTCTTGTGGACAGGGCTCTCCCTCAGCCTAGCCTCTTAGGTTAGTGTGTATTCTGCCCGCCCCATTCACCTGGAAAGGCCTTCCTACCTCCACTATACCGGCTCGTCCTAATACACTGGTGACTTCCATCTTGGACACCCCTGCCCCAGAGGCCTGGGGCTTTGACCTTCTGAGTGTGGGGTACATGACTTCTATTCCCTTGTGGCTCCTGGCCCACTCAGGAGCCTCCAAATCCTTTGGCCCCTACCTATCTGTCAGGCTTCATCCCCATCACTCAGATCTTTTCTGCTTTGTTCAAACAAGCCACATGCCAGGGTCTCCACTTCCCTGCCCTCCTGTTTCCTCTGCCTGAAATTCCTTTACCCAGTTCCACTTGGCAACATCCCTCCCTCCCAAGCTTTGTGATCAGCCTTGGGATCACCTCCACTGTGCTATCTTCTCCAAGTCCAACTTCCCCAGAACCCAAGGGCACAGCCTCTGGCCATCTCCCAACTTCCAGGTGAGTCCAGAAAGGCCCTGTGTA
The DNA here is from genome assembly GCA_019455555.1 of Galemys pyrenaicus. Taxonomy (NCBI): domain Eukaryota; kingdom Metazoa; phylum Chordata; class Mammalia; order Eulipotyphla; family Talpidae; genus Galemys; species Galemys pyrenaicus. The sequence continues at coordinate 2,388,601 of JAGFMF010011606.1, read as the reverse complement.
CCTGTCTCCCTTGGGACACTGAGCTCTCTGAGGTCTGAATTCTTGGTGTACTTATCTGTGTGCACTTAAAAGTGCCTGGCCTCTGGAAGGACCTAGATTTGTTGAGAGAATTCTCACTAAATACTGTCAATATGACAAAGTAGAAAGGCAACATGGTTGTCACTTTTTTGGAAAGTCCTAGTTCTGGTGTTTTTGCCAGACATGGCCAGTAAAATTTGTATTCCAAATAAACAATGAGTAATTTTTTAGTCTAGGTAGGCCCCAAATAGTACATGTTTATCTGAAATTCAGACTTAACTGGGCACCCTGTATTTTCAGTTGCAAACTCTGGCAACCAACCCAGCTGGGGATGGCCTGCAGATAGACCTGCAAAATGGGCAGTAGTGTCCGCTCTGCTCACCCATGACAGAAGTACCCCTTGTCCCTTCTTCCACACTTGGAGAAGGTTGACTGTCTGCCTGCAGGCTTGCACAGGAGCCAGCGAGCACAGGCCCTATCGTCTAGACAGCTGGGTGGCAGAACGACGGCAAAGGTGGGGTCTGCAGCTCCTGGCAGGGTGAGTTCCCGAGGAGGGAGCCACACCAGTCTCTCCCCCTGGTCCACCGGGGAGATGCCAAGCCTCCTGAGTCGATCTTATTGTCCAGTCGCAGGGACGCCAGTTCCACCCAGAGTCCAGCTGACCCCACTGACAAGGAATCTGGGAAAGAGACCATGAGGCCCAGTGTGCGGGCAGCACCCCAGGCCAGGAAGCTTCCAGGACAAATGTCCCAGGAGCCACCCTCTCTGGCTTTCTGCACAAAAGCTCACTTATTCTCTTCTCCAAAGCCACCTCCTTCCCAGAGGAGAAGGCTCAAGGCCAACGATGAGTGAATGGCAGAACCAGACTGGAACCCATCTCTGCCTGCAGAAGCCACGTGCTCACCTCTAGTGACATCGATTTCTTAGTAAGCGTTATCCTTTCCTTTAGCCAAGGTGGGGGCCTGCAATTTGCTGTCTGCACCCACTGAGCTGGAGGAATGCTCTTCTAGTTAAAATGCTCCCCACTAAGCAGGGCCACATCTTCCTGTGGCTGTAGTGACCCACAGCTGGCCTTCAGCTCCAATGGGGAGAAGCTAGTTGAGTCACGCACACCAAGACCATTCTCCCTCTTGTAGCTCCTCTGAGGAAAGACCATGCACCCCAGCAAGCAGGCAGAGCGTGGGGTGCACAAGAGGAGCACAAGGAACGCTGTGGTCCCTCTTGTCCTGCCTTGGCAATGCCTTCCCAGGTACCTCTCAGCTGGTACCAAGCAGATGCACAAGATAAGTGGGGAAAGGAGGGGGTACACCTCTGACCTGAACAACCTTTTTGATGCCCCCATGACCTTGGGGGCAGGTCACCATCAAACTCTGGCCCACAATTCTTTCCACCCTGCCTGGCTGCCAGCACTCTGGGAAGCCCTGGCCCTGCTGAGCGAGGAGCATTTTAACTAGAAAAGCATCTGCTCAGGCCTCCCCGCACGGTATTTTCAACTCATCTCTTTCCACTGCTTGGACTTGCAGACTGCAAAGCCACATCTAGAGACCTCCCTCTGGGATGTGAGTCTGGGAAGCATCCTAGAGGTTGGCGTCCACCGGGGTGGGGAGGGCAGGCGCTCAGAGAGTTTGAGGAACCCCAGGGTGGCAGGATGTGGGAACCTAGCTGGAGCTGCCACAGCTTGGCACGGCTTCTTTTTAAAAATGAGCATTTGCTGTTTTTTTATTTTTACTAAAAATAGGAATATGTGTTCGCTGCAGAATATTTGGAAAACAGAGAAAAGCACAGACGAGCAAAAAGAAAAAAGTAGCATCTATTTGCTCAGCTACATTTCTGTGCTTACATACACATTCTCACCCTTCATTTGTAATCAAGTGGGAATCAGCCTAAGCACGTTGTTTTGCAATCAGCATTTACTATTTAATATTCCCAGGACGGAAGACCCTCTTAATTTGAGCCATCTTGATGATGTTCTAGCCTGTGGATATAGTAAGATTTATTCTTGCGACTGGTGGGTGTTTAAGCCTAGCCAACTTTTTTTACAGTTGTAAATGATGCCACAAGGCAGGCGGTAGCATCCTGTCTGCTTGCCTACCCAGAGTGAAAGCAACCCCAGTCCCTTCTCCCTTCACCCCTTGGAGAAGGCTGAGGATTCTCCAGAACCACTCCACGTAGGAGAGTATACACACTCCTACTATAACCCACAGTGCCAAGACCTAGGGCAAGGGAGACCCACTGGAACTCTTCACTTGACCCGTTGGACGTGGAACTCTCATTATCCCCATTTGACAGATGAGGAAATGGAGGAGCAGAGAGGGTAAGTGGTTTGTCTAAGGTGAAACGCAGAGCAGGAATTTGAACCCAGGTTGTCCAGCATGCTTTCTCTGCTTCCTAGAAGCATCGACGGGTATGCGGGTTCAATGACTGAAATAAAGTGACATTTCAATAATCTAAAGATAAGGTAGTCTGCTTGTGTGATGTCCAGACAAGTACTGGAGCCCGTGTGTAAGAGAAGCAGACTAGGATTCCGCCGAGTGTGGCTGTGCCAGCTGGTGAGGCTCCTGGCATTGTGGGTCAGAGGGACCGGGTGGCCCATCACTGCTGGTGAGGCCCGATGCTCTTCAATCAGAAGCAAGCAATAGTCATTTTCTAAAAATCCACCCATGGGGCCTATGGGAGGCACTACCCCTGCGTGCCACAGATGGGTACAGGCCAAGAACCCATGTGGGAGGTGGCAGGTGGGCTATCCCAGCAACAGCATGGTTCCAGCTGGGGCAGGCACCACAGAAAAAGCTAGACTGACATGAATGGAAAACATCACCTGCCCTCAAGGTGGCAGGAAAGAGCCAAAGATCTGGCTCTGTTATCACGGTTTATGTTGCTTTTTGTGACTCCCACAGTCTGACTGGCCTTTTATCATGAAGCATCAAGCTAGGTCTTATGGGACACGAGTTCACCTTCACAACAGCCCTTTACTCACAGTAGGAACGATTACAGCCCCATGTTTACAGACCCTCAGTGAGCTCATCTACCAGGCCAGGAGCGCAGATAGAGGACAAGGCTGAAAACCAAGTCTTTTCATCGTGAAGGTGACAGGGGTCTATAAGGAATGCCCTGGAAACTGGATTTATCCCCCCAGCAGGAGGGAGGAAATACCATGAAAAGGCACAAGAAGGAAGACACTTAGGGTAAGTTCTCACTTAATGTCATGGTAGGATCTTGGGAATCTCAGCTTCTAAGTGAAACATCCTGTGATGAAGCAGACCCTTGAACAACATCATTTCCTTCAAGGTTTTTCTTATCAAAGCTATAAAGAAATGACGTGACTGGAGGACCTGTTCTACTCATTTTGTAGATGCAGAAATGAAGACTGAGGCTGAGTCAGTCACCCAAGGCATGCAGAACTTGACCCTAGATATGTTTGTCTCTGACACCCCAAGTGCTTTCCACTCAAGTTCATGGTTTGTTCCCAAGCACTGAGCTCGCCGGCCAGAAGCCTCCTAGAGACTGAAACAAGAACGCAGTAACACTTAATCTGCTCTGCAAAGCTCAGCTGCTCAGAACAGTGACGCCTGGGCTCTTGAGTCTGGCAGAGGGAGGAGCACAGGATCTATGGCTCATCATGCCAGGGTTTCCCTGGACTGAGATGGCTAAAGGATTGGGGGTGGCCTGTGTGTCATCCATGTAGGCTGAGGGGAAGGTAAGATAAAGGAGGGGCCAGGATGGAGAAACAGGGACCCAGAAGCCTAAGTGAACCCACCTGAGGTCACTTGGCTTAGGGGTGGGATCACAGGGCTGCCACTCTCCCAGATGTGTAGACATCTGGCTGAATTCCTATGCCGCCAATCCTGCTGATGGCCTCAGGCACATGCCTCCTCCCTCTGAGCTCCAGTTTCAAGGGTAAAACAGGAATGCTAAAGTAACTACCTGAAGGACTAGGATCCTGAGTGTATACATAAATCATACACGTTAGTAGAAGACAGCTCAACACTGAAAAGAGGGCGGAGGCTAAAAAGGGCAATCACAGAAGAGGAAACTCACAAGGCAGATAAAGATGTGAAAAGATGCTCCACCTCAGTAGTGAGCAGGGAAATGCATTTACACAGCACGAGATACGATTTTACACCCACTTGACTGGGAAAAACTACCAAGTCTGACGATTCAGAGTATGAGCAAGAACATGGAGCACAGGGACCCTCAGACATGGCTCTCGGGAATGTAAGTAACAAAGTGAGTTACACAGACCCCAAGAACCAGCAAGAATATCTTGCAATATCTTGGAATATCTGCAAGTAGCAGCTACGCAATTGTCCTGCTGGAAACACCCTACGGGCCCTTCTAGGTGCTCAAATCAACAGGATTCGAAAAAGGAATACTAACACCAGTTAAAATGAACTAGAGTTGTAGCAGCAGAGATCACACAGGTGTAATGTTTTTATATAGTTTTAAAACATTCAATACAAGATTTTGGAGGACTTAAAAAGTGTTTGGGGGCTGGGGTGGGAAGGAGACTGCAAACAGGGGCAAGAGACCTTTTGGAGGGGTGAAGGACATGTTATAAAACTGGACTGTGATGATGGTTACACAACTCAATACATTTATTAAAAAGTCTGCAAATCATATACTTAATAAAGGGTGAACTTTATGATTTCAATAAAGCTGTTAAAGAAGATACCTGCTAGTATGTTGTAAAAATGGGCACGGGAATGAGAAATATCAAACGTAGGATGTTTCTTTGGTATTAGGAGGGCATATCCGGAGCTTGCATATGCATTATCTTATTTCTACAAAAGAAAAGATCTAAAATGAATGTGGCAAAATGTAAACATCTGGCAGAGCTGGGTGGTAGATAGGTTTGTATTATTATGCATATCGGTATAATGACTTTATACATGGCTATTTTTAGGGCTGCTGTGATGACTAATACAAAGGACTTAATCAGTGCCTGGCCCACAAATGATCAAATATCAGCTATCAGGATTATTACTGCTATAACTATTACTACCACCATTTTGTTCTCTTAGCATCTAAAGATCTCAAGAGCAAGCCAGCATCTCCTGGTCCTGGCTCCTGCTAACAGAGTTGCATTCTTAAACCCAACACTTCTGCACATCCCTGTCTAGTGCAGGAAATGGAATAATCCAAATAAAACCCCCAGAACCTACAGGGAGCATTTTTTCTTCTCAACTCCGAGGGTAACCTAAATGAAAAGGATCTCCCCGGGGAGTCACACATGAATTCCACCCTTGCTATTCATCCAAAAAGCCCTGGCACAGGAAGAGAAAGACTTCACCTTCATACCTCTAACAGAAGGTGGTGGGTCCCTCTCCAAATTATAATATAATTGATCGTATCACCAATGATAATCTCTACCCACCTGTGGGATTTCAGAAGCTCTGGGAGCCTCTGCTCCTGCATGGTCCAGACCTGGCCTGTAGCTCTGTCCCTGGGTCCGCAGAGAATGTCCACCCACAGGTGAAGGAGGCTGGGGTAGCACCTGGAGAGGTGGCTTCCCTGATCATGGAGAAGATGCCACTGCAGGTGGAACAGGTGGCTGCCCTAAAGTTCCAAATGCAGTTCTCTAATGACACTGACAGTACTTGTGACCTGTCTCCTCCAAGGCAGCTGAGAGAGGAGTTGATGGTGGTCCAGGTGGGGAGAGCGGTAGAGAATGAGAATGAGGGGCATGGTGACTAGAACACCGCATAATATGTGCTTATATTATGTAGTGGGTGGGGTCAGGGGTTGGGGAAAGAGCCATTTTGCCCCTCCATGGTTGGCTGTCATATTGGGGAAGGAGGGTCTACCAGCATCTAGTGGACAGAGGCCAGATATACTGCTAACCATTGCTCAGTGTGAAGGACAACACCTCCCCTCAGCAAAGAATGATCTGCCCAGATGTCAACAGTTAAATTCTACTTTAGAGGGAAGCAGCAGTGTTTCAAATGTACAGATTATAGATGGCGAAGCTCTGCGTTCAGAGAGGTAAATGAACTAGTCCAAGACCACACAGCAGATCGTTGAGAGAACCAGGAAGCATCCAACTCCTCTATTCATGATATCCTCCTGGGTGGCTGGATTTAGTTCAGACAGGTTGATGTCCAATGCGATGAAATCCGGGCCCATGCTAAAAGCTGTTTGCATGCCCACTCCTTCCAGGGTGGCAAGGGTGAGCATGGCTTGTGAACAGGAATGGGGTATGGGTGACTGCCATCTTAGCACTAAATTTTCTCCATACTTATGGGTTTCAGTTTAACAGGCTGCAGTTCAAGTCAGTCTTTCTTCAGCTGATAAAACCACATGGCTGGTTACAGGGAGGGGGCCCCTTGAATCATAAGAGTGACTAAATTGTCATGTACAAAAACAAGTTGTTGGTGAAATCCCTCCTCATGTTTCTTCAATATGTTCCTAATCAGAGTGACGTGGACACCACGGGGCAGGGAGGCAGGCATGGAAGGTTATGAACACCAGCTCTCCTCCCAGGAAGTGGGCATCTCCATTCCCATATTACAGAAGAGAATACTCAGGCTCAGCAGGCGACACAGGCAACAAGTGGTTAAGCTCAAGATCTGAGTCCAAACCCGTGTTGTAGCATTTAGAATTGTGTCAAGGGGCTCCCAAATCGTGGGTGGAGGCTTAGCAATAAGCCCCTGAAAGCTGCAGAGCCTCTAGAGTTGGCAGGGAGGCATCTAACTGAGCAGAGAATGGAAAGTCTCAGTGTGATCACAGATGGCAGATTTCTCACTTTTTAAGGGGAGTTTGCTTAGGAAAAGTGGGGGTGTGGTCTTTGGGAAGGTGAATAGTCTAGAATATACCACTTCCTGGGCTCCAACAGACTTGGGTTTATAACTGTGACCTCAGGGGCGCAGCCTCACCTTTCTTTAGTTTTTCTCATCTGTCAAATGGGTTTAAGAGCTTCTTCCTGAAATGCTGTGATGGGAGAGAAAAGAGTGAGCATGTGGACGACGATGCCCAGGTTAAGCGGCAGTGTCCAGCCTGGTTCTGCCAGCTCACAGGTCCGGTAGGAGGGAGCCTGGAGAATTTCAGACTTCCTCCCATTGCCATGTTGGTGAAAACTGTCTTCATAGCAAAGAGAACACTCAGGTTCACCCTCAACAGGCTCAAACAAGAAACCAAGATTTGGCAGCTTTTGAAACAGTTGGCAGAAAAACAGGGGGTAAGAAAAAAAGACAATTTGGTGAGGCCCTGGACTCAAGGGAAACTTCACTCTATTTAAGGATGCCACAGGTCCAGGAAATAGCTTCCCACCTCCTGGCAAAGGGCTGAATAACTAGCTGCCCAGCCAATAACAATACAGACTCACACAGCACACCTTTTTTCTCTTAGGGCAGACTGGATGCCCAGCTATCTCCTTTCAGAATTTTAGAGGTTACTCACGGAGGGCATACAGATCTGCTTTAGAAGAATGAGGTTCTTGTGAAAAAAGATCCAAAGATGACTTTTGTTGGGAGGCCAAGGAGCTGAATTTAGCCAGCCAACGCCCTTTGCTATTCATTGTTCTACACTTCTTTGTTAGGATTTTCTCCCTCCCTCTTGCTCTTTTTCCCTTCCTGGTTAACTTCTCCCGAAGCAGCTCGCCTCTGCCACTGCCCCCTTCTCACCACCAGAGACACTGGAGCCCCTCCCTGCGGTAGCCAGGCCTCCCCAAGGCCTCACCTGGGCCCAGCCTCCCAAGGCCCCATTATCCCTCTATTCAGCACCTCTGAGGTGGTCCTAGGGTCCCTGGAACCTGCAGATTCCACGCTCAAGCTGCTGCGGAGACCATTTCCCACCGACAGGGTCACCCCGGGCCCCAACACCTTCCAGAGGCTGGAAAAGCCTGAAAGCGGCTCCTCATTCTAGAGCCTGCAGCCTTTTTGAGCCTCAGCCTTCCCATCTTTGACGCTACTGACCCATTTCTCAAGTCCTCGCCAGTTGGAAGCTAGATTACCATTTTACAGAGGGAGATACCTGGAGAAAACTTCGTACATTCTGAAGCATAAGTTATTGGGGCGAGGGGGGCTATTTTTAACCCTTTCAAGGCGCAGGTACTCAAAGCATCTGCCCTGAGAGAGCGCCCCTAATGTTCAGGCCGGCTCGTCCAGAAGGAAGAAGCGAAACTCGGCGATCCCTACAAGGGCTACCTGTGGCTGGGCACTGCGTCTGAGCGCCGCCGGACGACACGGAGGGACGGAGTGGGCGGCCTGCAGGCGCTTCTTCCCCTCCCTCCTCCTGTCCTTGTTACCAACACTGGCTGGGGACAGGCTTTTCCACGGATGGGCAGGGCGAGAGTGGGGGAGTGGGGGGGTGGGGACAGAGGGGAGACGGAAAGGGGAAGAGGAGCGGCAGAGAGGAGACGAGAGGGGGCGAGGCGCGAGGACTGGAAGGAGGAGCAGAAGGGGGCAAAAAGGGGAGGGGGAGGGGAAGAGGGGAGGAGCCCGGAGAGACCCGGGCCGCGCAGCAGCAGGGCCGAGGGCCAAGAGGAGGGGGTGGGGGCAGAAAGCACAGAAGGCAGAAGTTTTCAGAGCCTGGGGGCTGCTGGTCGCCCCCGGCCGGGCCCCGGCGCGAGGGGGCGTGGGGGCCGTGCAGCACTCACATAATGCTTGTTGGGCACCCGCCGCTTCTGCACGTCCAGCACCTTCACCTCCACGATGCTGCGCCGCGGCGGCATGGCCGCTCCTCCGCGGGGCCGAGCGCAGGTCCGGGGGGCGCGCCGCCGCGGGCTTGCAGCCGAGGACAGAGCTGATCCGGAGCCCAGGCCGAGCACGAGCCGCCACCGCCGTCGCCGCCGCCCTTCGCTCCGCGCGCCCTCCGGCCCGGCCCGCGTCGCCGCCCGCCCCCGGCCCGCCCCCGGCCCGCCCCCCGCGCCGCTGCCCCGCCCCCTTAAAGGGCCCGGCCCCTCGCCCGCCCCCGCGCGAACCCGGCGGGCCCACGTCCGGCCTCCGCCGTGTCGGGCCTTTGTCCCGGTGCCTGGCCATCGCGGCTGTGGGAGCTAAGGGCGCCCACCAGCCGCACGTTCGCTGATTAACTCGCCGGTTCATTCCCGCACTCACTCGATAAGTGAGCTGAGGTTTGAGGCCCATGTTTGAGGTCTGGGCTCCAGCATTCAAACGCTGGCTTTTTGGCTTATCCACTCTGTGGCCTTAGCGAGTTGCTCAACCTCTCTGGGCTCGCTTTCTTCATCTATAAAATGGACCGAGTACTACTGTCGGCCAACCAGAGCTGTCTGTCCTCAAAATTAAGTGCGCAGAAAGCCCTTGCAACGAGTGGTCACAACGAAAATGTTGGCCTTTGTAAATCCAGCCCCAAGCTCTGGGGACTGAGGGAGGAGCAAGTGGTCAATGGTTTCTTCTGGACTTGCAGTCTGACCTGGAGAGAGAGCGCAAACCCGCAACCACACCACAATTGCAATGCTAGCAACCACACCACAATTGCAATGCTAGCCGTAACACAGGATCATAGGGAGGTGAATACTGAGAGGGGAGATGGGTGTTAGTTAACAGAATAATTGATTCCCAAATAGGGGGCATTTACTCCATGCCAGGCACAGCCTCTTCTGCTTTTCAGAACTGTTCTCTTTATATCTTTGTGGCAATTCTGGAGGAAAAATTGGTTGTTCCTTTTTACATAGGAAGTGACTGAGAGCAACCTCCAGAACTGGTGGAGGGAAAGCATCACTGTCTCAGCATATTTCACTGGGATGGCTGAGGCCACTCTCTAATTCGTCATGTGCCTCCTAGCTCTGGCTTGGCACTGAGTCACTTTCAGATATTGGTTGAATAAATATCTGAATGAACATATCCATCAGTGCCTGCATAGGAGGCTTAGGCCCCTGGCCAGCTTCTCACATTAGCAAGCAGGGGCTCTTCCAACAAACCACACAGCTTCTCTCCAGGCCTGAAAGAGCCCAAGGCTCTTGGGTCCAAGGTCAGCCTGTGTGGGGGTGGAAGTAGGGGTGCAGGGGTCATCCATCCAGGGGCGGACACTTCTCAGTGTCCTGGCTAGGCCACTGCATAATAGGATGCTGATTCACTTAGGATTTGCCCCTCCGATTTCCTTGCTGGGTTTTACCACTCTGCTTGGACCTGAAGGCTGACCCGTATAGATTTCACTACCGGGCAACCTGTCCTCTGGTTCCTGTTGAGTGGCTGGAGGGAGCCCTGGCAGGAAACTGAGGGTAGGAGGAGAGAGAGCTCCCTTCCTGCGGAGCTGTTCTTACCCAGGCTGTTGTTTGCGGGACTCTGGTGGTGGTAGTGGTGGGGGGGTGGGGGGGGGCCAGAACCACTTTGCATGAAGGGTGGGAAAAGTCCTGCCATTGCACATCGGAGCACTTCACCATCCTATCTGGCTCTCTAAGCCCTACACCCTTGTAGAAGGACTCTTTGGTGAGCTTTCCTGTAGACCCTGTTTTGGTCACCAGGAGCCTCGTGATAGGACACCCTTAATAAGGCACATTCTTCCCAAGCACAATTGCAAGTCAAAGGACTTGGAAATGTCCAGGATGGTAAAGGTCTGGCTTGCTGTGCCTGTTACCTCATCCTCTGCATTAGCCAGCCTTCCTAATAAGGCAGAACCACAGAACAGATGATAGAAGAAATCTGTGAATCAGCCAGCTTACTGGATTTTCCCAGAAAGGCGATGAGAAATGATCCTGTCCCACCGCGCTGAGTACTAAGTTGAGTCCTTCCTCCTCTGGGTGTTCACTTCCCCTTTGGGGCACTTCTGGCCTAGGAAGGCGAGCTTTCTTCCCCACCTGTGCTTAGCAGAAGGTGGAATACCTGTTTCCATGCCCTTCTGTTGCCTGCCTGCCTTTCTTTCCCCTTTCCTTCCTTTCTTCCTTCTTTATTTCTTTCTTCCTTTGTAGCAAAGGAAGATATATGATATAACGTGTACCATTTGTAAGTGTTCAGTGGCATTAATCACATTCACTAGTTGTACTATCATCCATCTCCAGGACTTTTTTGTTCTTCAAATCAAAACTCTGCCCCATTAAACCAGACTTCCTCCATTGTCCCTGCCCCAGGCCCTGCATCCACCATATACCGAGTGTGTGACTTTGGACAAGCTACCAACCTTCGTACCTCTGTCTCCCCATCGGTAAGCTGGAGTATGAAGAGCCACTCACAGGCTTGTTCCAAGGTCTGAGTGAGACAGTACGTGTAAAACATATGCATTTTTATTATTTTGCTGTCAGTCAATTAGATACGGCTAAATATCTCTATGTAGCCTGCATACAAATCCCAAACTTAATTTTAATGCCAACTCTACCATGAATGACAGCCACTCTTTCTTAGTACTGATCCTCTTTTTAGCTGCTGATTATATGTCCAGTCTCATCTCCAACCAGTCGCCTCCATTTCCCTCTCGTACTAATGATCAAGATGATTTATCATCTCCAGAAGAAAACAAATTCTATTTTTTCCCCACTGACTTGCTTTGGCATAAACTAGTCATTTCCTTACCTTGTCTGCTGTGACCTCTTATTTAGTCTTCAAAGCCCAGTAGGGATGTCACTTCCTCCAGGAAGCCCTGCTTCCCTGATTTTTAATTGCTTCCTTTCCTGGCTGTCATGCTGCCTGGGCGCAGCCATACTTCTGGGCTATAATTGCCTTCATTCTTAGATCTGACTTAAGGCTCCAGGTTGCTGAGATGAACCTTATTCATCTCAGATTCCGCAGCACCCAGCGCCTACAGAGGGGCCTCACCCAAAATGCTGTGAAATGAATGACCCAGCTCCATTTCCTTAACTCTAAAATAAGCCCTCGCCTGCACTGGTGTTCTCTCCCCTGTCCTCAGTGCTCTTGGCCATTTCCCTGATTGGTGTGTGGAGAGGATGGGTTAGAGAAGGGAAATATTTGCTGAATTTATTCTTCTTAAGTCCTGTTCTATAGGTGTGTTTTGCAAGCTTGAGAACTGTAGACTATAGACAATCAGTACGGGAGCAAATAGGCCACAGAATTCCATATGGTAGGCTCACTGGGGACAATGTCGACACGTTTGGAGACACCTTGAGTCCATCAAGTTGATTGAGGTTCTGGTCTTTGAATTTTGACTGGCAAGCTGCACTGCTCTCAAATTGCAAGGCCCCAGGATGGAGAGCCAGGCCCAAGAAGTGAGGCCTGCTTCTTTTTGGCCTCTTTTTCCCATCCACTGCTTCTGAGAAGCAATCAGGCACTTGGAAAGAGATTCCTTCCCTTCAAGATTACTAGATGACTGGCTGGTACATCAAGATGCTCATGATGACCACAGGCAGACCTGAGGCATAGTAGCCAGGAGCACATGGTCCTGTGAACTAAACCATTGATTGGAAGAAGCAGGCCTTAAAGCAAAGTTCCAGGTGCCCAGTTTCCAAGGCTGAGGCCTAGGGGGTAAATTGGATAGTGAGGGAAGCTATATCTCAGGGGCAGGAAGGAGACCTCCATTTCCTTCCTTCCCTCTTCTTCCTCCTTTCTGGCTGCCCAAGTTATCTTCCTCCTGAGAGAAGACTCGATTCATGATCTTCCCTTGCTCAGAAACCCTCACTGGTTCCTTTGCTCACAGGTGTTCTTGAACTTTGGGCTGGCATTCGAGGCCTCCTTGATCTGGTTCCTTCTGCACTGCTTTAACCTCTGCCTACTTTGTGTCTCCTGCTTTCTAGATGGATGTGTGTATTAATGTGACTTTTATTGAGTGCCTACCTGGAGTACGTATAGTAGCAGACATTTTGTATTAACGTTTCTATCCAATTCTTACAACACATATGCAGGGAGGAAATGTGTTCATTTAGTTCAAAATGAATTGGTTTTCAAGTGAGAAAACCAAAGTTTAGAGTAGTTGTCCAGAATCATAGCTTGGGAAAGCGGTGAAACTAGGATTTGAACTCAGATCTCCTGGCTTGCTCAACCCATGTTCTTTCCTTTGAAACTACAGCCCCCTTGTGGACTGGTCTAGTAGATCCCCCTCTGCTATAGACTGAATGTTTGTGCTCCTCCCCAAGTTTCATGTTAAAACTCATGCCCAATTGTGTGGCCTTTGGAGGTGGGAGTCTTTGGGAGGGGAGGAGGTCATGAGGATGGAGCCCCCAGGAATGGGATTTAGTGTCCTTATGAAGGAGGTTCTCACCCTTCTGCCACATGAGCACATAATGAAAAGATGGTTGTTTATGAACCAAGAAGTGGGCTCTCACCAGACTCCAGACCTACCAGTGCCTGATCTTGGATTTCCTAGCTTCCAAAGTGTGAGAAATCAATTTGACCATTTACAAGTCATCACTCTATAACATTCTGCCACAGCAGCCCAAATGGACTAAAGCACCCTATAAAGTCATTCTCTAGCTCCAGCACTGTGCCAGCAGACTCTAAATAAACAGTTGATGATTATATGAACGAGTGTCTTTTCCACAAGAAGGGCAGGGCCTCTTCTTCCCCACAGTATCTGACCCCTAATGACTACCCAACAGATGCTTTTTCAATGAATGGATGAAGTAATCGATATGTTAATAAGTAAAAAGGTGTGTGGACCACAAAAAAAGTTTGGGTTACCTTTCAGGTAAGTGGGCACATGTTCCACAGAACTCTGAGAGAGCCAGGCCTGTGATTCCCATCTTTGTCAAAGAAACCTGGAGAGACTTGCGGAGACCCAAGTGTGTTAAAAGGTGGAAATCACTCACCACTGAACAGGTTTCCAGTCAGAATGGGTGCAATTTCTCCTTAATCCACAAGGTGGCAGCCTATCAAGGTCGCCAATGCCTTTCTTCACCATTACTCTCCTCCATTCTCTCAACCCCCAGCAACAATGACTGTTTAATTATCCACAGGGCTTTTTACTCCCCACAGGCAACTAACTGCTTGGTTACCCTATAAGTCTGTTCCACTGTTTGTGAGGGTTATTGTTCAGCCATGCCTACTCAGGCAAAGTGTAACGGAACATGATCCCCAAATTCAGGTAGCTCAGGGAACCCCATTATGTACTTAATAGCTTGTATTTCTAAGAGTACTATCACTTGTTCAAATAGGTATTTAAGGAGCGCCTAATATGTGCCAGGCGCTGTACGGGCTGTCTGAGAAACACCAGTGACCCAAAAAGATAAAGATCCTTTTGTTTGTGGCTCTCACTTCCTACAGGGAAGACCCAGCAGCAAGCCACACAAATGCAAAGTAAGGACCAAAGTGCCTCAGGCTAATGGGGACTGGGACACAGGAGCTGGAGAGAGCAGAAGGTAATTTGAAACGGTGACTTCTTTGCTGAGTTTGAGTAAGGCCTTGAAGGGAAGGCAGTGGGCCAGTACTGAGGGGGAGGTGGGAAGCACTGTCTAGAAGGAGGGACCAGTTATCTGAAGAAAAGCCTCCACATTACTATTCCTTGTTTGAACTGTCCTATAATTAGTCAATGAACTTCAGCAAAACCCATATTTCTTTGCTCCAACTTGCTTTTCAGCTAATAAAACTTAACTCCTTTATTCTCAACACCAGTACTCAAAACCTTTCTTAATTGAAAGAAAGATTTAAATTTTATCTCTAGTTTCTTTGTCAATTGATTCTCCAAAATTTCTTTACTCAAAATTTGGTGTCACAGTACATTGGCTTCTGTGCACACCGGGTTGATAACACTGTTAGATGCTGTTGGGAAATATTTTAAAATATTTAAACTTATTTTACAATATAATCCACCTTTAATGTCACTTATGCATTTTTATTTATTTTCACAGATATTAGATTGCCCTTTACCTGGGCCAGGTAACTCTAAGCACTCTATGTATAATAGTCAACCCTCACACCTGGCCTGGGGGATAGGTACTATTTTTGTTTCCATGTTGCTTTGGAAAGGTTGAGAAACTATGGGTGTTTGGGGCTTAGGGGAGAAATAAATTCCTGGGCAAAAGAAGGGGTTTGCGACCCTCAGTTCATCTTTGTCCCAGGTCACATCATGGAATCAGTAAGGGGTGAAGAAAGGAGTTACTTACAATGCCCCAATGTAGGTATTCAAAAAGGACCTCATTTATTAATTTTCTTAAATCAGCTTAAGTTTTGATTCTGCCTCCAATCTGCTGGGTGGGTTGTTGAGTAAATCTCAGGGGTTCTGGGGCACAGCTTCTCTTGCCATTTGCCATGTGCAGCCACTCTTACTGAGCCACTAGGAGCAGGTCCCCAGCTCAGCATGGCCACACCCTCTTAAGGGGCTCTCTGGGGAGGCTTAGGGGAAGGACAGACCAGGGTCCAACCTTTCTGGCTCCTCCTAAGCCTGGGGATGGGGGCCCTTCATCCTGGGAGTAAAAAACCCTTATTGATGCCCACCAGTCAGAGACCTAGATATACACCTGCAGAATTGGGTCTAGCACCTGCCACTTCAAATGAGACTCACCACAGAGTGCTATTGTAACAGGGTGGTCCCCAGGAGAGGGGGAAGTTCCAGAATCCTCGTTCCTCCCTAAGTGGGTGGAACTGAGTAGGGATAAGAAGATGCTAGAAAGAAGAAAAATAGAAAACACAGAAGGAAGGGAGGAAGAAGGAAGCAGGATGGAGAGCAGCAAGGAGACCTAAAGGAGGCACGTGGAGCAGAGGGACATGTGAAGAAACTGCGCCTGCTTTTTAGTCTTGGGCTGGTTGGAACAGATGTGGGTGAGAGACCCGTGGGGAGCTTAATAGCAGCAGCTTTCTTTTTTTTTTTAAAGTTTTATTTATTTATGCTTACAAGCACTGGGGTACAGGCCAGAGGTGTGGGGGGGGGTGAGAGGATTCACCACAGACAGAGCGGGGAGCAGAACAGGCAGATCAACAGAAGTACACTGCTGAGGGGAGCAGCGGGCACAGCAGGAGAGGTCTGCCGTGCCATGTGGGTCCCCTCCCTGGCAGGCATCAGGGATCGAACTCATGCTGCAGTGGCTGCGGTTTGCTTAATAGTGCGTTGCTTAACCCACTGCGCCACCAGGGAGGCCCTAATAGCAGCAGCTTTCATCTTAATTTTAATTTTGCTCTTTTCCTCCCAAATTTGTCTGACTCTTTCTGACCCTTTTCTATGGGTCTCTACTGAAAAGTCCTTTAAACTTGTGGCAGGCTTTTGGGCCTTGCTTTGGGTCAATCCTATTTGGCTAAACTTTTACCCTCAAGAAGATAGGTAACTTTAAATACTTAGTAACTATATTCTTTGTCTGTGCTGTATTATACCCTAATTATATTAAAGTTCCTTTCCATTAAAAGCGTTATATATTTGTCTTAATGCAGCAAATAGCAAAACCCATTAAAAAAAACAAGTTTGGGTGCCCCTCTCCCTGCCCTGTAACACTATTGGGTGGCTTAGTGAAACAGGATTAGGAGGGCTTGTTAGGGGGCCTGGGGAGGACTCAAGGACACAGGGGTTTGTTTTGGATTCCATGCTTTTAGGTATGTGGTGACTTGGAATCAGGCAATACTTTTTCCTGGGAGGTCGGGAGGAGGTTGTTTATTTGTTGGTGGATTACTCAGGAGTCTGTGTTTGTATCTCCGTTTGGGCCTGGCTCAGGAGTAGTTTCCCTTTGGTCTGTCCAGTGCTGTCACGAGGGTCCTCACACCGACACGCTGGGAATGGTGTGTGCTCAGTGTGCAACGGCACAGCCTGGCCAGGACTACAGATCCTCTTCTGCAAGTCCTGTTCTCCATGGGGGCTCCATGGGGACAAAAAAACCTGGCTTCAAATCTCCCAGAAGTTGGGGATCCCTGATCCTGCTCTCTACCTGAGTCAGGAGAGGAAGGACGCCTGCAGGGGAGAAATAGGAATTCATGTGCCTATACATTTCTGGCTGCAGAGGTTTGTGCTGATTTTAATCCCCAGTAACAAGAATAGGGTCTTTGTTTCATACAATGAAAATTCAAAGAAGGGAAATGTGTGGTCTAGGATAACACAGCCGGCAAAGGGTAAACCTAGACTCCAAATAGCAGGTCTTCTTCATTACAAAAATCATTTTCTGTTGAGAAAGTGGCATCATTTGCATTGATGAGCTGAGTCCTAAGCCTTGAGTTGCTGGAAAAATATTGCAGCAAAATAGGAGAGGAGAGGACCTCCCTGGTGGCGCAGTGGGTTGAGCAACGCACTATTAAGCAAACCGCAGCCACCGCAGCCACTGCAGCACAAGTTTGATCCCTGCTGCCTGCCAGGGAGGGGACCTACATGGCACGGCAGACCTCTCCTGCTGTGCCCGCTGCTCCCCTCAGCAGTGTACTTCTGTTGATCTGCCTGTTCTGCTCCCCGCTCTGTCTGTGGTGAATCCTCTCACCCCCCCACACCTCTGGCCTGTAC
Organism: Galemys pyrenaicus; assembly: GCA_019455555.1. Taxonomy (NCBI): domain Eukaryota; kingdom Metazoa; phylum Chordata; class Mammalia; order Eulipotyphla; family Talpidae; genus Galemys; species Galemys pyrenaicus. The sequence goes on along the minus strand of JAGFMF010011606.1, from coordinate 2,371,336 downwards.
CCCAGTGCTTGTAAGCATAAATAAATAAATCTTTAAAAAAAAAATAGGAGAGGAGAATAGAGAGAAATAGAAAGAAACCTAAGAGAGGAACCTATCATTCTTTGACAGTTCATGCAGACAAAAAAGACACGTGGACCAAGAGTGATGGTTCTGGATTTTTAAAAAAAAAGATTTATTTATTTATAAATACATGCAAGAACTGGGGTATAGGTCAGAGATGTGTGGCTGTGGGGGTGGGGGAGTGGGGGAAGTGAGAGGAGTCACCAGAGACAGAGTCGGGAGCAGAACAAGCAGATCTACTGAAACACACTGCTGAAGGGAGCGGTGGGCGAGACAGGAAAGGTCTGCTTGCGCCATGTGGTTCTCCTTCCTGGCTGCGGATAACTTCATAGTGCTGTGTCTTAACCCCTTATGCCACCAGGGAGGCCCCTGGTTCTGGACCTTTTTGGAATCTTTGCTGCCCCCAAAATGCACATCTGTAAGTAAGTTAGTACAGGAGCTCCTTGGATAATAATTACTTTAATCCTAACTGAACTCTAGCTTAGGAATCAGTCTTAAATTGAATCTCAGCTCCACACCTCAGTTTCCATGACCTTAGGCCAGTTCTTGAGCACCTCCAAGCCTTCATTTCCTCATCAGCACAATGAGGACCATAAAGGATAATTTTTGCAGGGTCCCATAGGATTAAATGAGAAAATGCTTGGACAGGGCACTCAGCCTGCTGCGGCGCTCAGCGAGTAAGTCCTCCAGCATGGTGGCCTTCAGCACAGTCCCCACTAACACTCCAGGGCAGAGTTCTTGGACACACTCTGAACCTGAATGTTGCAAATAAAGAATGTACCTTCTTTATGGTGTCTGTAGACCAAAGAGAAAAACAGACTTACCCGATGCCACTGAAAACAGTTAAATACAAAAACAGAAGATGTGCTGGCATATTCTTTAACCACAATGCAATAAAACCAAGACCTGAAAGACACAAGTTTAAACAAAGAAAATCCCAAGCTGCTTAGAAATGGAAAAGAACATCAACAACAACAAAAAATCCAATTCATTCCCCTAAGTAGATCCTGAATGCGGGAGGAAATCAATAAATGGGCTCTTATGTAATTAAGAAACTGTTGGCAGTTCTGCCTGTGTCCCAGGAGCCGGGGCTCCTTGCTTCCTGGTGTCTGGCCCCCAGGCCCATCTTCCTTTCTCAGCAGAATAGGGGGCACCAGAGGTGTGAGCAGTGGGGTGGGGAGGAAGATCAGGAGGGAAGGGCCACATGGGAATGGAACCAAGACCACGGTGACCTTGAATGTGGCCAAGGGCCCTCACGGTAAGATAAAGGCTTCACAAATGGATGCATTAAGAGGGAAGTGGGACAACTGGGAAGTACTAAACAGAAATGGAGATCAATATTTTGTTGGTTTCAACTGAACAGGTCAGGAAGTCAGAGTGTAGGATGGAGCCCAGAGCATCAAAATTCTGAATGAAAAGCAAGTCGAAATGAAGTGGAAAATTGGGGAGGGGAGGAAAAGAACGTTACAGTGTAATAAAGGAAAAGGGGTAAACTCAACCAGAGGAAGATGAATAGTGGTGCTGTATTTCCAAGCCAATGAGCATGGGCAGAGCCTGGAATCAGTGGGAGGAAGAGCTGAGAGAGGGATGGCAGCACCTTGAGACACCGCTGCAAGTAGCAAGTAACGAGGGAGGGAGGTAGATCTGTCTGCAGCACTCCTTAGATTTTTGCTCTGACAGAAAACGAACAACGAAAGAAAGCTTTTGTAAATGTACATTGTGAATTAGTTGCCTGGATGAGAAACAAAGGGAGGTAATGGAGGCGATGATGACAGGACATTGAGATGCATTTGTAACTCAGGCTGCACGGAGGGTCCTGGAGCAGAAGCTTGCTCGCTTGCTGTGCTCACTGGCAGAGAAGAGTGGAGTTAAGCAAACTGCTGAGATGGTCAGAGGGGGGTGTGTTTCACGCTTCCTAAGAGAACAGTGAGATTAAGCTGGGAGCCAGTTAGCGCAGGCGCAGGGCAGGGAGAAGCGGTTGGCACTTTGCCTCGTGCAGAAGATGATGGATTCTTACAGTGAGCAGGTTGTAAGAGGTGGCAGATTCGAGATGGTGCTGCCATGGCCGTCACACTGTTTATTAACTACCACACTCCCCAGGTGCTTACTCCCTCTGTGCTCCCCATGTACCTAGCTAATGGTGAACACTTCCTTAACATCTGCTGACTTGAAGTTCCTTATGTATCTTAGCTTATTTAGTTCTCACCCAGAACTGGGAGGGAGGTGCTATTTGGTTTCCCATTTTGCAGATGAAGAAACTGTAGCACAAAGGATTCAATAATTGCCTAAGACCGAGGGAAGCAGTTGCTTCAGATACAAAATTTAAAAGGGCTGCCAAAAATGCCACCTTTAATAATGAAGATTAAATACTACGTTAAAACAAATGTAGAAATTCCAAAATTTCAGCAAAGAAAAGAAATCTATGATGAACAATGCACCAGGGTTTTATTTATTTATTTTTTTTAAAGATTTATTTATTTATGCATACAAGCACTGGGGCACAGGCCAGAGGTGTGGGGGGGGTGAGAGGATTCACCACAGAGAGCGGGGA